>OZ022489.1:4740613-5125495 GCA_963989405.1 Trypoxylon attenuatum | reverse complement strand
GGAAGGGGAAGGAAATTGGGGGCCGCGCCCCCCGGGGATCGAGTTCCTTACCTTTAATGCCAATTCGGATGGTTTGCGCCGGGCCAGTCGATGCCCTGGGCACCCGGTTGCACGCTCCGAACCATCCGATCGAAATAACCAGGCTCCCTTTTAGTTTCGCAAAAAATTCAGACTCCCTACGCGACTGTTCGTGTATTTTTCGTCTCGCACGACGAACACCCGTGTGCAACGTTTTACAGGATGATCCGTCACTTTTTCTACTTGCTACGTGTAGATACCTAAAGCAGGCGACTGTTGTTGATTGCGGTTCGATTTCGACGACTAATCGGGAGCCCTTTGTTTACCTTCCCGCACGATTCCGCTTGCATATGTGGCGCTGGTAGTGGTTCGGTGTAATTGATCGCGCGCAACCTGATGTTGTTTATGGCGCGATGGATAATCCTTGGTGGTTTTGGTTCGGAGAAAATCGCGATTGGATGCTGGCTCCTTTATCCGCTGAAATGAAATCATCGCTGGTAGATGCTTTTCCTAAGTACCCGGTACGTGTTTAATGACTATCGAGATACGTATCTCGTAATCGGTCGGTCCGTCAGCTGATGTTAAGCCGGCCATGTCACGTTAAACTTTGATCGCCTCTTCCTAGGATTTCGATGGTCAATCTAACGTTGACTCCTATGTATATGTAACTTCTCCGACTCTGCTTCTTCCTGTTTTCGCTTCTTTTTTTTACGGGTTCAGGACTACGTGGCCAGCATATCTAAGGTCGCTTTACATCGATTGTTAGATAAATTTTGTAGACACTCGAGGAAAACAAAGTAGACTCGACGAAGCCCTGCAGCTACCGAGCGCGATTAGCATGTGAATACGTACTTTAAACTCGTAAGGATAGTACGTACCGAGGGAAAAGCTTAAAAATACGAAACTCGTGAGGAGCAATCGTGATCGGTGTTTGATTTTCCTCAAGTACGCCGGATTATTCCTGTTTGCGCCGTAAAACGTAGTATGTATATACTTGTTGGAAATGTTGGCACACATCAAATTCCTAACCCATAGGTATGAAATCTGACTCGTACCTGAGAGATAGACCGAGGAATAAAGTAGCGTTAGGTAATTGAGCAGACGGTGTGTCTAAGCGTCGAGCGTAATCACTAAATTCAATTGAACGTTATATAATGATTGTCTTAATTCACCGCCTAGAAAAAGGCTTCCGCATAAGCCAAATATTTTAGTCTGAGACACTAATTCAATTCCAATGATCCTGGCGTATAACGGTAAAGACGTTAATTTAATGGAAGAGAATAAGGACTTTTGAATAAAATCGACCGACGGAATTAAAATCATTGACACTGTTATTACGATCCAGTGCGTTTGCACAGTTCACTTGTAGAAATGAGCAATACACCGGCTTCTAGTATTCGATGGCTTCGAAGGACGAAAAGCGAAAGAACATCTGTTTAGCAACTAAACAATCGTAACTCTGTCCTCCGTTCTCTTCTAGCTCGACTGGAAGATACAGACGCCATTTCCAATTATTTATAATGCACTTTTTAGATTTCTTAGAAAAAACCTTTCCGGAAGTAGATTTTTATTTTACAAGAAATACTTCTGGATAGATTCTCGATAACGCTATCGCGATTAATTTCACGAAGATATAGATATCGTTATTTTCAATATCGATGATAATCTTCCGAGTTATTCCAGTTACTATAGGAGGTACGCAAGGTAAGGTGTCTAATTGTAAGGTGAGAAACGATTCCGAGAATTCACTAAGGAAGTTTAGTAAGAACGGAAATATGTATATGTATAGCGAATCGAAACAACACAGTGAGTGGGTTGTGTTTACCGTGGTAGACTAGAGACTAGGGCCTCGTCCTTTTCTCCATGGTCGATGACATTCAAGGCATCAGACGTTGCTCTTCAAAAGACCTGCTCTCCTCTCGATTCAAATACATAATTCTTATTGAACCGTCCTTCTCGACCAGTTAAGCGAATCAGAGCCACTCGAAATATTCTCGCCGATTCTTTCGACTAGACTTCTCTATGCTACTTTTTCGTTTAACATAACTCTGCAAAAGTGGATTCCGTGATTCGAGCTAATTAATGTAACTCGCAATTACCTACGCTGAACCACTGTGACGATTTGTCGTATAATGCACGTCTGACTAAGCAGTTCTACCGTATCGTTTGTGACACACCGACACAGAGGTCAATAATTGTTTTGCAATTAATCCACTTGGCAGTGAAGGAAGCGTTGCCAGGAGTCACGACTCACGAGAAACTTTTCATTCCGAAAGGTTACGCGCTCTTTGTGTTTGAACCGTCCTTCGGTCGGTGATTCATTGACATGGTGGTCTATGCTCCGTTTCAAACTGTTCTGTTGACAGTCATCGAGATAATTTCAATTCTTGAATTTTAGTCCAATATTTCCCATATATGCAAAGTAGATTTTTCTATGTAGCATTCTCCAATTTATGAGAACAACAACTCTATACAAGGTCGAAGCGAATGTGGCTTAACACTAAACCTACCGACAGTTCTTGTATAAGATATATTATACATACTGCTCAAAAGAATTATGGCATAGAAAAATTTTGCTCAAAAATAGGCCAAATTCGATTGACGATAACTTGGTCAAAATTAGTCGAAAAATGATGATTTTTTTTTAAATTGAAGCTTGAAGAGGGAAAATAACTAGAAATACAGAGTGATACAAATATTATATGCATATTCTAAGAATCGTTATATAGTTCGATAACGGTATTATAACGTTTAAAGTGGGTACATTTTATAAAAGTTTAAAAACTGTCAATTTGACCGGTACCTGGTAGGTTTAGTGTTCAAATCTGTTGTTGATCGCGAGGCGATTTGTACCTTGAACGTTTCTGTCCACTCTTCTAAGCAGCTGTATCCTAGTATACAGGGTACCTTTGTGCTTGTTTCGAGGGTGGCGGGAGAAAGAAAGCATCGGTAGTGGCGAATAAAAACCCTGCCACTCGAAGCTACTCTTACATCAACAAAGAGACCCGCGTTCTACCTACACTCGCTTTTAAATCTCTGAAGCCGAGTGAAAATCGTTCCTCATACCTGCGAAGGAAACGAAAATCCTACTTACATATCTCCCACGTTTCATGAATTAACATAGTAGGAAGAAGAAGACTCTCTTTGCTCGAGAGATCGATAATTCGCTATCAGAAATTCAACACCTGGCTAAGAGTCAGGTAGTTAATCTTACGTTAATCTCTTACCGACGAAAGCCACCTGGTATTATATGAATTGTACGTAGGTAGGATTTGTACGCTTCAGCTATGTGTTTCTCCGAATCGTTCGCCGTGCAATCTTCATCTCGTGAAAGATTAACTCGCGTGTTTCGCCTTTTTTGGTAGGTGGCGACTCGCTTTTCTCCACAGTTCGATAACAGTTTCGAGATATAATTCTCGCTTTCAAGACGATTAGGATTATATCAGGCCGCGTTCCACGAGTATAGTAGCTCGAGTTTTCCAATCGCTGCTTCGCTCGAAAGAAAAGAAACTCTTGGAATCTACCAATTAACCCTTCCAACAGGCAATATGTAAATTCGAAGGTTTAACACGCGGATTTAGATTTGAATAAGAGAAATTGTTGGTTGGTATCGTTTTAAACACGATTTTTACTTCAAAATTGTCGTCTCTCGCGACAAGGGAGAAACAGGGAAATTTTTCCGAGGGTTAACTTTTTAAAAGTGCGCATTTCCTTGCACTTTGCGCACTTGTCCGAGTGCTTCGATTTCTTCCTCTACGTTCGCCAAGTGGCTGATACTATTCTTAGCCGTGGCAGTGCAACGTTCCGAAGTGCGCTGCTACCGTTCGCAGCTGCTATGGTGCATCTACGCTAGAATTTATGGGTTTATCGATCCTCTGGCATCGTGGACATTACCGTCGCGCCTCTCTATTTTCCACCTCTTTTTTTTCTTTTCTTTCTTTCTGTCGTCCGAACCTCCTGACCCTAGACTACTGGCGCTACTCACTTAACGCCTTCCGCAAACTTCCTTGGAACGTTTCAGCTACGCCTTATTAGCGACTGATTTTATTCGAGAATTCTTATTGAAGTTAGTGCCAAATGCACTCGCTCAAACCGCAGAGCGTTATTATTTAATCAGGCTGAAGACGGAGGCGAGCCTCGCGGGTAGAGTTATGCGTGGTTTAGCGCGTAGGAAGGTTCCGTGGACGTATCAGATCGCGAATATGGTCTGCGTCCAGCTTGGAAGAATTTGGCCTCGGTAGTTCCGCGAGAAACTAGGCCTTTTAACGATCATCGTCGCACCGTATTTTTTTCTTTTTTTTTTGTTCGAATGCCACGTGTTTTGCGGAATTTTTTTACGCTTTCTACCTCTCGTGCATTTACGTATATATTTACCGATGGATCACTCGACATAGCGAGCTAGAGATGATGCGAGTTGCTACGTGGAAAGCGGCGTAATTGTGCGCGTCCGTTTCCACGAGGCTAGTTGTACCATTGGTAAAAAGTTAAAAATGTAAAAAAAGTAGGTGAATCTGATATGGGAAAAAGTTACTATATTCTCGGTGATATTTGTCTGCGATGGTATCGTGTTCGTCGACTAGGATCGATATTCCCGATTTATCCTGATTTCCGGCGACCGATGGAAAATTCATTTCAGCTCGTTTCGAACCAATAAAGGTCGCGAAACGTCGGAGCCTCGAGAGTCACTCGACTCTACGACGAACGATATTGCCTGCGGCAGGAAAGCAGAAACAGGGAGGTTCCAAATTCGTAGGATGAAATGCTCGTCGACGCGTGTAATATAAATGCGCTCGATTGAATTACTCGCGAGAAACGTCTCGCTTATCACGTGACCCCAATTCTTTTTTTCCACCAGTGCAATTTAACCTAATACGGGCGAACGAGCGTAGATACTGGACATCACCGCCTTTCACCATTTACTTAGAATTCAATTATTACGGGATGAACGAGTTTTTAACTCCATCTAAAATCTACCCTCAATATTATTATTATTATTATTAAAAGAATAAAACCTGATTCAGAGAAAAATAATGGTAATATCGTTTGTTCGCTTATTTCGAATTAAATAGATATAAATTAAAGGTGAATGAAAATATTTTGTAGACTGACGGTTAAAGTTCGATAGGATAAATTCGAAGCACTAGAAAATCTCCCGACAAAGTGCTTAGTCGGCGAGGTCCTAGAATCGATCCTCTCAGACTCATCAACAATTTCCTAGTCGAATCACGTAATCCAATCGTCCATCGCTGAAACAGTCAATAATTTGAAACTCAGCAATAATTGAAAGTTGTAGTTTCGAAATATTTCCAGCATCTTGTCCAATCTGAGGGATGCGCGTTGATCAATATGGATAGAAGAGAGTGCGAGGCTAATTACGAATGTTAAAAAGCGTCTGTTTACTAGCGAAGTGAGAATTACGAAGCGAATGGTGGTCGCGTGCGATCATCGCGATAGCAATTGTAACGATACCGAGGAACGCCGTTCTCTTTGCTCGCTCTTTGCATACGTAGCCGAGTGTACGCATTCCAGCTAACTTGTAAGTACTATGAGTGCGGTAAATGCGGTAAGTGCTTACTTATTCGCATCTGTGATGCGCGAGATACGCCAGACGGTGGCGGCCGCTCCTGCAGAGACAGACCGCGACGGACCGAGGCGAACCGCAACCTCCCACTGAGAAAGCGAGCCTCCGATTAATGAGAAACGCCTCTTTTCATCTCTCTACTTACAATTCCTACCGATCGATAGCTTCAACTCTTTTTCACAAAATTCACTCGACAATGTTTTCTACAAATCTCTAATATCCAACTGTTTACGATTTTTATTTGTATATATATATTTTTTCTCAGCCTTAATCGTATGACAGAGATAAGGAAAGAAGAAAGCGTTATAAAAAAATCGGCAAATTTAATCGATCGACTACGAGGGAACTTTGTCACGTTAGGGGAATTGGGAAAAGCGAGAGTCAGCATTGCGAGGGAATTTGAATTAGACGAAGCGAGTTATATACATGTACGCGTGCGCTTGTATCTCGTGCAGTCGGTTTGCAATTCTCGTTTCATAATTCTTCGTTCTACTTTCGACATGTGCCATGCAAATTAAGGTGTCTTCATCGAGTCTCGGTGTCCAATTACCGCGGGACATTGAATGATTTTAAGGAACCTTGTGGATATCGTGCCATTATGCAGGTTTATCGATCCAATCGTGCTATTTCTTGTTTCTTTGAATCGATTAATACTCTATTCAAACTAGTCGACAACAATTGATATTCGTCGGTACAACTGATTTTTGACTGATGGACACTTTCGACAGGCTTTTGCATCAATACCCGTTATATTTCGGTTCTGTTCCTTGTCAGGTTTCAATCGCGAATCTTTAATTACTACTTCCTGTTCACGGTGGACTAACAATCGCACCTTCGATTCAACAATATTAAATTTGGAAACTGATATTGGCAAATCACTCGAATAACTGTATTATTCTATGAAATTGAATTTGGCAAGGAAAATATGGGAAACTCTATTCTGAATGTATCGTTGACAACGGAATTAACTGTGTTCGAAATATAGACAAGCGTGTACATACATATTCGTACTGTGGTTTATCATACTCGAGCGACGCTACCCGAAACACCGAAATATCGTTCTAATTTCTATTTTGGACTCCAACCTCCCACGCAGTGGAATGGAAACAACAGTTGGAGCACAGTCATCAGAGCTACTATTTTTCACGATATCTTTCCTACCAATGTTAGTAGGAATTCTGTAATTCGGTTACTCAAAGATTTAAGTGAAAATCTTGAAATATTGAGATAGAAAATATTAATTTAGCGAATGGTGCCTAAGTGTCGACAACGTGACGATCCTAGTATTAATCTGATACTCATTCTGAGCCTATGTTTAACACGATATATATCATCGATGAGTAATACAAACGATTAGATCAGATAACGATGACACGAGTTTATATCACGCATACCTCCGAGCAGTCGACAATCTCTATCTTAAAGTTTCCTTTTCCGCGGGATCGTAACGCGTATTAAGTCATTTCGCATTTGCCGTAGCGTTCGGTAACTATTTAGAAAGAGTTTACTTAAGCGCGGTAAATTGTAACGTAATTATCCATTCAGTTAAGCGACTGAAAGCGAACGATGTTGTAGCGTGGCGTATTTTTCGAGCTATATACGAGCGATTGGTTTTGATGAGAAGAAGCTGGATGAGAGCGGAACGTGTAGATCGCAGTATAATGACTAATGACTTCCAAGTCCGAGCGTATTATCCTTACCTTGAGTCACGAATTCTCCCGCGTTACTGTTCAACGTCAGGGAAGACTCTTTTTTTTGTTCAGAATATGAAGAAAAATACTATGAAACCAACAATTTTTTCATAATTTTTTAACGACAGTTTCATCGTTTATCAAAGACAATTCACGGAATAATCGGGTTTTTTATTTTATTCGGACAGTTCAATCCATCGAAGGAAATGAAACGTAAACTCGACGTCGATTTGAATCTTGAGCAAAGCGCAATTTGATTTAGGGCAGAAATACAGTTGAAGGATAAACTCGCTCATCGACTCTCCTATCTATTTTCGACGAGAAGAAGAGAGCTTCGTATTTCTGATCTCGATATATTTGGATTAACCTTTGATATGTCGGTAAGTCGCTCCAAAAGTGTCTGACTCAAGGTGGGAGCATTTTCCGAAGAGAAGATGATTCGTTACCCGAGCGGCATACTTTCTCGTAAGAATTCCGTTTCGCGGTTGGTTTCGATTTCCGGGTAAACTCAGTGAGAGATACCGCGACCAAGTCTATTGTTCGCAAATTCCTTGCGATATCCGAGCCACGGAAAAATACGCGGTTATCCGTGGTTTTGCTCAGTAATGGGCGCGCATTACGTAACGCGATCCTCGGAGATTCTTGGAGAAAAACAGCGGGTAGAAGACGAGGAGAGTAGAAGAAACGTAGTTGTGCAGAAACCAGGTGCGAAATGGAATGCAACAGTTAGCATTGAATCTTGTCTTCTCGTTACCGCAATGCGATACAACTGAGAGGTTCCATTACTTTATCAGTTTTCCGGTTAAAAGAGACGACTCATTCGTCGAAACCCTTGACTGCCGCACTGCGGAAGCTTCTGTTTCTCCTCTGGATTTCGTTGACATTTAACCTTTTACACCGACACGTAACTTGAGTCACGTATTCACCTATGTCACGAGTCGCAATAAGGAGAAATTGTTATTTCTTTAAAATGCCATTTTTCAATACGTTGAAAATTGTAGATCGATGGTAAAAGTGGAATAATGATTTTCATTGTCGAGTGAAAAGCATTCTTGAGTTTTTTAATATTTGAGATTAAAAAAAATAAATTGTCGAATTTAATCGAAGGATTAGAATCAGTGTAATTTATCGATCAGTGCACGTGGTATTGCATTGGATGGATGAAATACAATGTACATATAGTTCAATGGCTATTACGAATGGACGCGTGCGTCACGGTGATACTCGCGACGGGTTTTGGAGTGCATGATCTACCTACACCGTGGTCCGACTGGTTAAGTCGGCACGTGGCATTCTCTGGTACGATAAAAATAATCGTTCCATTGGCGCTCTGCACGGCGACTGTTGACACGGATCCCGTGAGCGCAATCTCTGTTTTCCACGGATACGCCAGGAAAAGATATCGTAGTCACAGATGTTTAGATGTTGCTTCTGATTTCTTGTGAAACTTCTCGCATTTACGAGATCTCAATTGCGATTTTCATGGCTGCGTAAATCGTGTGCGTAGGAGTAGAAATATCCGATATAGAGGTTCAGGGCTATCGAACAAATACTTATCCATTTCTATTTCTACGATTTCCTATGGAATAATATCGAGTCTGTCAATTATATTTCGTTTACTCGAGTGTGAAAAATTTGAAAGAAAAAAGCTGAATCTAACGAATGGAATTGGGTAGCTGAGAGAGGCAGAAATCCGTGGTAGAGAGACACCTGCATAAGAAGAATGGTTGCGTCACGATCTTCGCATATCGTCTCGTGAATCATGTTCCGCATTTAATTGTCGAGAGCGCAAGTGCTACGTTTAGACCAGAGTGTACAAGTTCCACGGGTCGCGATAGTGCGGCTGTTTCGGCTCCGGAAAAGACGGAAAGAAGAGAGGAACGCTCGACTTTCTATTTTTGCCACCTGAAACGTCTCGTATTTCGAACTAGCAGGACCGTGTCGTAGACCCCGTCTATAAAGTGGAGCCTCGTAAATTCGTCAAACTGTCCACTAAGCGTCCAACATCGAGGGTCGAACGAGCATCGAATGTCAAATGGCTTGGAAGAAATGCAACAAACTTGTTAAGGAAAGTCTATCTAACTAACACAAAATTCAACGTATATACATAAATAAACCCAACTAAAATCAGTATCGAATAGTCTGGAATATCTCGAGAATTTATTTCACTCATTACTCAGGGGCTGTGTCGTACGTCCAACTCGAGCGAGAAAATCCAATATTTCGCCAAAAATAATTGCCAATTGGTGTAAATAAGTAGTTACTTAGGTATGTAGTACATTCTTATTCCGAAAGCCAAGTCCTCGATTAAACCTGACCTTTTTCCTGGCGAGTCGCGAAAAGGGAGCAAAGAGAGCGTGTACCAGTTTCTGCGAACACCGCCAACCGGAATCGATGATCGAACAAGCACCGGCAACATACTTGCCGCCAATGGTACCAGGAGAACAATGTGAATCGATAGTACGCGACCTTGAACCTAGAGTTCGTCGACTGGATGGACGAATTTGAATTTCTATGAAGCGGCAGCTGGTGGCGTCTAACGTTAGTTTCTCGTCGCTCGTAGAACGAATAATTCGCGAATCGCATCGACTTCCTTCTGACTGGTGCTTTCCGTTCTCCTTGCGGACGATCTAATTAACCGAGCAACAAACCCTGAAATTGCAGTGCAATGGACGCGCGAGAGACTCTTCGCTCTCTGCTTTTTCCCTTTCTCCTGTTCTCTCTTTCTGCGTTTCTGCCACAGCCTCGTATACACACAGATAGCCGACCCTATAACGAGCAGAGTCAAATGGGGAGAAGCGCGAAGAACCAGCACTAGGAGGACGTCGCTTGATGGCTACTCGAGTCTGCCTGCGACACGAAAAATCCCTGCTTTTCAAGGGACGAGTCACTCTCGGGCAAACGTTGAGCTGTCTCACTTTTTTCTTTCTCTATTTTTTGGAATTGGAATTTAGAAAACGAGTTTATTTATTTATTAAATGTTCTTTTTTTGCCATAGAGGAAGAACGTTGTTTGGATGATCGACTCACACCCTTGGGATATGTGTATCCCACAAAAAACTTTACATTGAAAATGTAACGTAAAAAAACGTGCGCCAAGTATAAGCAGAGTTATACAATATTAATTCCCGAAAAATCGGGAAGAAAAATGTCTCAAATGATGTTTACCAAGCACGTATAGGAAATACAGGCATATGTGGAAAAATTTAGTTAATTTTCCTATCGGAATTTTTGACAAGATGGTAGAGAATACAACAAAAATATCAATTTCGCACATGAACGAAATTTCCAACACCGGCATACTTAGGGTGTCATTTTTAAAATTCGGGTATACATGCGAGTATTGTTGCGAGTCGACGATAGAGTAGTTAGGATGTAGGAGAACTGTCTTGTGCCTCTCCTTGGAGAGCGGAGATACGGTGTACGGTAGCTATACGTAAGTAAAGATAGGCGCCGGAACACAGTCGGTCTTCTGTTTTGCCGGAGAAAAGCCGCGGGGAACCTCTACTACGTACCGTCCTTTTGTCGACTAAGGGAGAAAGAACACTCGTCGTTGCAAGACCATTTCGCGATAGACAGACCTTTACAGACTTTTACCTCCGAGGAGGATTATCCGCAGTGCTACACCTGTTTTCCTACTTTCTACTCATCTCACTTCTTTCTCTCTCTCTCTCTCTCTCTCGGGGAATTTTCCGGTCTCGAAGAGAGGAAATACCCTTGTAAAGTGGAACTAAAGCACATCCGAAGCTCCCAGTCATATAGTGTTTTCTCGAGACCGCGACGTAACGTGGGAAAGGACGAAGCGGAAGCGCGATAGGTCTGCGATAGAGACTGACAGACGCGTTTTATGTATGTATTGGACTCGTATGAAAAGCGTCTCGACGCTCGACATCCGCGGCCCGCCCTGCTGCCACTCTCGCTGGATGCAACCACACCCTCGACGTTCTCGACTTCTAATCAAATATTTTCGCGTACACCAGATTTTTCCCCTAAACGAAAGTTCAGCCGGCGACATCTCTATGGAATACATAGCTTTTCCCCTGTGTTTCATCCATATTGGTCTGCGTTTGACGTCAAACCAACCAACCAACCTGTCCGTTTGCCGCCGGCAATATTGACGATCAGCGGAACGAAAGTTTGTAGTAGCTACTTACACCCTTCTCGATGAAGACCGAGAACTCGTCGATCATTATCTTCCTTATTTCTGACGCTCTATAACGGAAAATGCGAAAAGTTCAAGGCGAAGTCCTCATATGATAAAGGATTGAAATTAATGGTGTCGAAGAACGGGAAAAAGAGGAATGGTAGTTTGTAGAAGGGATAAAATCCATGTGTGATTGATTAGGGCACACAAAGTGTATAAATAAAGTACTCATGTTCTGTAGAGAAATTGGAAGACTCGAGAATAGAGACATCAATATTCTCGTCATGCGCAAGGATGCCGACGCGTATCCTCTGCCAAACTTGAATCGTCTCGGCAGCAGGTCGACGATGACTAATGGCTCACAGCTCTACTGACCATGATACTCTACATGTTCGCCCGAATAAGTATCAAAGTACGTCAGATGCGCATTTGAATACATTTGCACGTGAAGTACCAGTGCACTCGCGCATGACTGTATCGTCAAGTTCGACTCGCGAGGATGTAAGGGTCAGGAAAAAAGGGGTGGAGCCGAGTGGCACGACGCAGTCGTAATGGTAACAATAAGCACAAAATTCACGAGGGTCGTATACCACTGGTGGAATTTACAATTCGCCGAAAAGAAGAAAATTTTTACGAGAATTTTATATACAAAACCCTGTTCCAACGAAACACATAATAAAATCTCGAACTTTTAATAACACTGATCTAATCCTCATCCATTACCCTATTCAATCTATCTCATGTAGAAAATTAAATTCGCAGAACGAAAACTAAAAAAATTTTATTCTGTTGAATATAAATCGATTTACTAGCGAGAAAAAGACTGACAATGAATTCTACATCGCAGGGATCAAGAAAGATGTTATACATTATTCACTGTATTTTAATACGAGTTCCTTGGGAAAAACATTGAAAGCAACGCAAGGATTGAAGAGTGAGAATGTGTGGGAGGTAAAGAAAATACGAAAAGGAAGGGCGAAAGGACGAGGGAAAAAGAAGAGGGTGAAGCGGTGTAAAGGCAAAAGGGAGGAAATTCGAGATAGAGAGAGGGTAGAGAAGCAGTATTATGGGGGCTGACGAACGTTTTGTTGCCAGGAGTTTGAGAAGCGTCTCGATGCCCGGCGCCGTCGTCCAACCCTCGCTTACGACTGTGTGCGCGACGTATTTTCCTTCGTATGTACTATAAACACATCGCGCGCGTCTCACCCTCGCAGTTTGGAAGGAGCTTTGTTCTGGGAAAGAGTGACGTCAGCGCCCGAGATCACCACCACCACCATCAAATGCGAACAAAGGGGAGGATGGATCCGAGAGTTGGCCAACCCATTACTCGCAATCTAACGATCGTCCAAATCGAGAAATATCCGGAACGACCCTCTGCTTTGCTAATCACTCGCGAATCGAGGAAACGAATATTGGTTCTCGCGCTTTTTTTGATATGCAGAAGAGGATGAAACTGTTGGAAATTGTAGAAGGAGCTGGCATCGAGAGAGAAAGCAGACAATGCGAATCTGTTGCTTTCTTTTTCACTGTAAACACTTGTTCCTGGTGACGCGAAGACGATATAAAAAGTTCTCGTTTATATACTTTCTAAAATCTTCAAAAATGAATCTCTACATCTACTTGGATAAATTTAATTTTTTTGTTTTAAATCAGAATTATCTTTATTATACATAACATAATAGTTTCTCTGTAAAATTTCAACTATGGTTTCTAAAGAGAATTGAAATGAGGATGATGGTGCTGTTCGGCAGATTTCGACATCGAAACCAGTGAAGGAAGAGTCGGTCGGACCTCTCGATTGATTCGGAGGAATATTGATTTTTACAAATTGAATTTTACGAGGCGGAGTCCGGTTAATCCGGCGGGTCGGTAAGAATTCTATACTGGTTGGCTTACTCATCGGGACAAAACCTAAACCCACCACCGTCTGATTCACGATTCAGTATTCGCTATCTAGATGAGCAGAGTGCTCAAGACACATAGTCATTGCGAAAGCCTCGCGCGTACCATTATCTAGATAGCCCGATTGGGTTTGGATTAACGCGACGTCAAAAGTCGTATTCTATCGAGTAGCTTTTCACTCTTGCAACTTTATTAATTGACCTCTCTTGGAAATCCTCGAAAATTTGTTTAACTTATCCAATTATACTTCTAATTATTTTTCCACCCTTGGATTTCTTCTACAGAAAAAATCAATGCAAATGTAGATGTATCATGTTTCTGGATCCCTTTATTTTGAGAGAAAATCAAGATTTTTTTTTTAAAGTACAGGGTCAAAATAAATGACGAATTTTTATTATATATCCTTAATGAAAGGTATTAGAACTTTGGACAGAGAATCAGATAGAAACTCGTAATTGGTAAAAATCACGAGAATTCCGCGCAATAGCAATTAGCAGTAATTACCGCGATGCATCAAACGCGCTATTCTTATCTACGAGCCTTTACGTAAAGTCCAACCAGGGTGCTTGATAGAGTGAGATCGTTGCCTTCGGCAAGCTTGTGGAATCTGCCGATGTCCTTTGATCGCCACGAGAGAAGAATCGCGTTAATAATAGCCGGATGGACAATAGAATCTCGATCTCGCAATCAGAAGTTAATTCGAAACTCATCAGTCATGCGAAAGGGACGACGCTCTAGCGTGATTCGCTCGAAGGTAAGCCGTGCTAATTAAAAATCGACTTGATCGAACATGCGATGGTTATATTCTGCACTATTATAGCCGGTCGATTCGCTCGCAAAGACTGAAGTAAAATTAGCATGGCTCTTCTTTTAGATCGACATTGCAATTTCTATCTAATTAAAAAGTAAGAATGGCGAGCGATTGATGAAAAACAATATTGTCTAGCTGTTTGAAAAAATTCTGAGACAATCGTGATCGTGACGAGACTAGTTTATCGGAATGAACCTGTCAAGCGGCGGAGAAAAAGAGAAAAATAAAAGGATAAAAATGGGGGAGGGAGAAGAGGAAAAGACGCGAAGAGCGATAAGAGGTATCACGGTTACCGGTTATCTGTCTCTTTCACGTTGCTCAGCGTCCATTGGGATCGAGCACTCGCGATTGTCCGGCTGCTCACGGTAACACCCGATAAGAAACTTCGCGATAAGAGACCGTATCACCACCCACGACTTTTCTACGCTGCTATCTTCCTCGATCCTTCTTTCTCGGAACGAAACTTCGATCACCGTACCGGATCGGAGAAGCCTGGATCAGCTGGTCGTAGCAGGTAGTTTGAACAAGTTGAACAAGTTGAACACGCAATTTCCTGTCAAGCTTCTCCTTATCGAATTAGTCTCTCAGTCCACTAGTCCCGATACGGAATCACCAGAGTCGATCTTCCGCACCTGATCTCGCCGATAGTTTCGCCAAGTTCGTCTCTCAGTCCCGAGAGACGAAAGACTCGAGCGAGGAAACCTAGATAACGCACGACGATTTGTTTATTTACCCTTCGTCTAGTTTAACTGATTGAATGCTGCATCCTATTGGGATCATGTATGTATGTATGTATCGCGATACCCGAGTCGAGTTTCATTTGTACCGCGTCCCAACGCGAGATACGTGACCTGGAAATCTTTTTACCCAGTGTTTCTCCGAAGCTGTGGAATCTAGGGTTTTCGCGTTATTCATTCTTGTCCCGAATGTCGCGCACCCCAGAGAAGCTCCTCCTCTGGCACAGATCTCGAGTGTCGTCAAATATTTTTGTCGACGAAACAACGCAATGCTATTTTCGAGCTGCGCGCTCAGTTCAGTAAACGTTCCAAATGATCCTCAACCTGTTATTTTCTCCCTAAAAACATCACCGAAGTATAATAATTTTGGAATCAAAAGAAGCTTGGAGATAGCTCGATTAAGATAACGCAGTTGGGCGAAAGATTTTTGGGAAAAATCGAAGGCTGGAATTCGAACCCAAATAAAGTGGCCAAATGGAATAAAATGGAAACCGAAAAGTTTCAGTCATTTCTGGGGAGTTTTGAAAGATTCCATTTTTTGGAAAAATCTTTATTATCCAGTTATTCGAACTTTGCTGCATCATTCACGTTACGAACTACATAACTTACATACTAGGTAGAAAGCAATCGGTGAGTCAGCTTGCAGGTAACTCAAGGACTACGAAGAATGTAACTAAGCACAGACATTGGCATAACTTTCAAGATCGGTACATAGATCTCATAACCACCCATGTAACCCACTGCAAAGGTATATGCTACTTCTGCTCTGATTCATTGGAAATAATGTTTCTCGAGCTTTCCCGATAATCGATCTCGCTTCAATCCAACTACATATAGTTGATTTCCGTTACAATTGAATTTTCTATCGAACGGTAAGTTTAAATCGATATCCCGTTTATATTCGATACGCGTTTAGTCTGTGAATCGAAACAAATCATTACGGGTTTGCTCTTATTGCGGTTGGGTTCGTTGGCCGCATTGTAATTTACATACTAGGCGGATGAAATATCCGCAAACGCGTTCTAATATTACTCGGTGGAGAGCATTCTCAGGGAAAGTAATTTTCGCCTCACGCTTTGAAGTCTTTAATCTCGCAGTTTGCTCTCTGTCATTTTTTCTGGTACCCTCTTTCCGTTAGATAATAACGGACGAGCTAAAACCACACCAATACAAAAAGAAAGAAAAAAAAGCGGAATAATAACGTATCTGCTGACCGACATAAACCTTCGAAAGCCTCTCTGCTTAATTATTCCCACTAATGATTGAAAGTGATTGTAACTAATAATATGAAAATGAAAGTTTAAATAATTCGAATCATGCTAGATCGTATTTTAAAGCGATACGTGTTTCGTTGGAAAAAGCTATTGCAGATCTCCGTAAAATATCACTGTCCCACATTGTTTCGTTGAAATTGAAATTTTCCTATCAAACTTTCCTCGTGAGTATTCGCTAGAAAGGATTCACCTTCCTTCGAGTGAAAGTACTCGAGTCGATTATTGTAGCTTCGCGACCGAAAGCAGGAATGATGATCGAGGGTTTTTTCGAGATTTTTCATGCTTCTCTGACAATGAGTAGACACTTAGAAAGAGAGAGAGAGAGAGAGAGAAAGAGAGAGAGGTCACGCTGGAGCAATTCACGCTGTAATTATGACTCATTCTCAGTACATAGTTGGCCGAGATCAACTAGCTGACTCCATTTATCCCAAAATTATTTTCCCAAATTCTTTCCATGGTAAAAAATCGAATTTATTTTTATCTTTTTCCACGGTTGACCGCTCTGGTAGTTCCGTTCTTGATTCGACTTGATGCAGTCACGGAACAGATCTACGCATCCCTTAAAATATCCTCGTTAGTCGAGACGGTCTTTCGTTACAGCCACCAATCAATTCGCGCAATTCGACTTCGGATTCCAGTTCGGCAAATAGCACGAGCCTTTCCTCTAGTCGCTAAAGTCGGCCTGACGAAATTCTCTGGTCGCGGATGGTACGTTAACGATCCGTCGATCGTACATTTTCTTCCTGAAGCCTACGTTGGATCGTGCACGATTCGTTGCAGTGGAAATTCGAAGCGATGAACTAACAGCGACAGAAACGAGGAAATAGAAAGCTTAATGTAAAGGTCGCGAAAGACTATGTGTGTCGCTTGGACAGTGTGTTTTTCATGCTAGTTTCAGCGGGAACTAGTGCAAAACGAAAGTAACGCCGGATGTGTACGATAGTAGCTGATATATCTATATAATATATTTTGAAATAACGACGTTGGAATATAACGCTCGGAGGCAAAACTCTGCTCGATGCAACGTGCCATGCTCAATTGCTTGGGTCGTCGCCCGCAGCGTTTAGTTCACGGAAATTAAACTCTATAACGAGCTGCATCTTGGAAAACCAACCGCGATGCTTTTAGGACGACTCAATCGCTTTAATAAGAATCGAATACGTGTCGGTGATCAAAAAACGATCGATTAAATTAAAATAGGAAAAATTAAATAGTACCAGACAATTAAAAGATATTTTTCAATTTTAATCTTCTTGGTATATGTATATTATAATCTAATTAGGTGCAGGTGGAAGCTCATATATTGGTTCGTACTACTGAGAGTAATTCGCAAGTTGAATTTTCTTGGACAATTTCATCTGTGTTCAAGATAGTTTCCAAAGTATTTGATTATTCAATTGAAAAATAGAATCAAACCTGATTGGTAGGATAAGTAACTTCGATTTTTACGAATTTCACTGGATAATGTTTAGTTAGAATATTCGCAGTTAAGAGCAGGAAATAAAAATAATCATTCGCACAGATGAAAAATCCTTTTTACTATACGTATATGAGTGGATGAAAAATACAGTGGGAATTTTAATACAGTTAAGTAATCCGTGGAAATAAAGCCGAGGTCGATAGCACTTCAAGCCGATCGGGAATATTCGCCAGATGCGGCATGAAATTCCAGAGTAAATTCCACCGAGAATTCCATCGTGAAGAAACCGTCGCGTGCGTGTAAGAAGTAATATCGTAAATTGTAAATCAGCGGCGGAAGTGCGCGCGGGTGGATAGAAGGTAAATGCATTTTCTGTGGAATATGCGCAGTGAGTTCTTGTAACGAGTTTTCCAGCAAGCTACAACTTAATAATCACAAACAGTACCATACGCTACGTTTGCTTTGTCCGAGCGGTTGTTGCCTGGCAAACGCGTGTTAATTGTCGAAGAGGAAGGGATTTAAGAAGCCGCGCGCTAATTGCACCAACGACCGGCTTTCTCGTATTTCGATTCTGATGGCGAAGCGCGAGACTTCTCGAGCTCGCAAGCAGCGTGGAAAGCGCGATCAAACGCTCGCTGGTAAACGATATCACGGAAAACACTTGGAAACGCGTATGTTATAAAGGCTTTAGTCTCTTTTCCAACGCGACGATCATGAAAGTACCCGTAAAGTTCGTCGTTACAAAAGTATTTAGAACAGAAAGAAATCTCCGTAGAACTGCTTTTCAATTCAGAATAAGTGAAAATTATTAATCTCTGATCATAAAAATAACTAGTTTTGGGAAAAAGAAATTTCTTGTAAATTTGGAATATATCAATATTTAAATTACACTTTTAGCGATGTAAAAAGTTTCCTCGTATGTGGGAGAGGTTTGGATGAATTGATGACGAGCGATTTGCGTGGTTTAACGTTGGTTCGAGTCGCGAAGAGCATCGATATAGATTACGTTTGCGATAGATGCGTGGGTGCGTTTCGCGACTTCGGGGTTCCCTTTTTGCGACGACTGTGAGTCGAACTGATATCGGTGGCCGTCTAATAAATCGATAGCGCGAAAATAGAGGAGACGAGAGGCACCCACGTGTTCAGCCGCCGATGTGCACATTATCGGGCTGACATATACACACTAGACTCTGGTACACTGTCGTGCAAAATTTTTATTACGTTACTTTGTTCATCGACCGTTCCACTCGCAAAAACGATGTCTCTAAGTTGAATTAAATGTGCATCGTATAAGAGACAAAAGTAAATTGAGAAATATTGAAAACACGCAGTGGAATATTGTTCGTAAACGAATTCTTTGGAAAGTGAGAATTTATCGCAGCTGAACTTTTGATTGGTACGGTACGTAGCTAGTGTCATTGTACCAGTCGTATTAAAGCGGGGTGCACAACCTGTGCCTCGTCCGTCGGTGCACCGTCTGCTGCACGATGCGCTCGCTAATTACTGTGAATTTAATTATACTATCCCCACCATGAAAAAAAAAAGATCTATCGGTATTTCGTTTTTTATCATTGTTTATTATTCTCAAAATGCACGCGAATCTCGCGCAATACTAGAAAGGGATCCGAAAGAAGGTGAATCGTGACAGAGTCATTCCAGCAAGCGTAATCGATCGACTGAAGAATCTTTCGATATGACTCAGTCATGTGGAAGTTGAATGGAAACAGTTGTTCGGTTCATTGAATTGTAATTGACAGGGAGTCAACCTCGACTATCTTACCAGTAGGTTTCTGTGGGTCACGATAGGATTCGATGCCTTTAAGTTTCCCTTTTCAACAATCTGTTCAACAACTACTGTAATAACTAATAACTTAAATTTCTCATTTTTGAAATGAATCTTAATATAAGAATTTTGCGAAGGATCTTGAAAATTTGAGGGGATTGGAGCAATGGTTTCTAATTGATGAGCAATTTAATTGATCCTTGGGATACACATAGAAGCTTAAGAGCATGATGTTGTATCGAAATATAGTTTGATGGTGGTTAAAAACGAAGTCATTCGTATCCAAGGAAAGAGAGAATTAAATGATAATTATTATTATTATTATTATTATTATTATTATTATTATTATTATTATTATTATTATTATTATTAGTGGACAAGAAAGTACGATAGCAGGTACGATTCCAAGAATAGTGAAAATACACGTGCAACGTCAGTGGCAGCCTCTTTATCGACGCCCACGGTGTCTGTAAAATTGGTCGTCGACTCTCGGTCGTTCTAGTTCCGCGGGGATTGCATCTGCGTGTCCCTTGGTTCGCCCACCTCAACTGCCGTATTTATAGAGACACGTTCACGTCCTGGTGCGTAGTCACTTGTACGAAGCGCACACGGATCGTCGTTCGTTATTTACCTCGCTTTGAGAAGGGAAGCGGACACCCTCGGTTCTCTTGATAATAATCCAGAGTTGTGTATGTATGTATTGGGCCGAGGATGATCGACCGCAACAGCCGGAGGCGTGTACCATATAACTTCTTCGACTCTGCCAATTTTCTTTTCGCTTATTCGGTTACCACGAGCTCTCGACTCTCCATTTGGTGTCGCGCACTCGAGAAAATACAGTTGAGCAAATCGTTGTTAGAAATTGAGTCGACGATTGAAATTTCCATTTCAATCTCTATTTCAATCCCTATTTCAATCTGTGTTTCAATTTACGTTCTAATCCTGGCAAACTACAATACAGTCTACCAGTGGACTTTAATCGATCGGAACAGTCCTGATTGAAGTCGATTTAGTCAATTAATAACCGCAGGTTTGTACAGGGTGACACACCTCGTTTACCTTCCTCGATGAGCGGCTGTATTGTTCGGCTGTTTGCGGCTGAGTATACTGTTCGACCACCGATGATGGTTTACGAGGAGAATCACTCTGTTTGCAGAGTTCGCGATTAGCGTGTAAACAGTTGAACGAGGTTTCAAGGGAACGAACCTATTCATTTTTCCAGCATTGAAAAATAAAGTATCTGATTCGAAGGAAATTAAATCTGCAAGGATCTCAATTCAATTCAATTCTCTCTTACAATCGCAGGCGATGGTGACACGATCGCCTATATCTCAAAGACTTTCTTTCATCCACCATCGAGCATTATCGAATCGCTTCAACTTCCCTTTCCACTCGATCCCTCTTCTTCAGCCTTTTGAACTCGCACCTGTAACGCGCCACACAAACCTATTCTCTACCGAGAATATTCCACTTATTCTTTTAGTTTCTCTTTACTCGAATTTCCTTAAATTTCCTCTTCCAAAATCAATAACTTGTTAATTGGATAGAAATCGAGAAGCGATAACCGATGATCAATATGGAGAGGGTTCGACGAATGGACGATATCTAAGTTCCTCGAAGACGTCCTATTGTGACATTTCGTTAACTCTGCGTATCCGCGGTTGCTCAACCCTATCGTTGGCACTGTTAATAGATAACCCAGTGAACCGTTTGCCTGGTTGCATGGTTGCCCTGCTGCACTCGTTCGCTTAACATTCGGGTCACTCGCTCGCTCGTCGCAGGTGGCGGCCACGAACCTTACGGTAAATTTCCGTGGCCCTGCCGTTGATCGTATTCGTTGATTGACTGTTGATACTTGGCGTGCTCGCGGTAATCATCCGCGTTCTAAGGCCTTCCAAAACTTTTATGAGACCCCCCCTCCCCTTCACATACAGTTCACTATGTCAATGCGAGTCTTCGCTCGTCGATCGAATTTTCCTATCTAGACCAGCTAAATTTAAGTCTCGGATGAAGAAATCCTGATTGCATCACTAATGGAATCCCATCGATCGAATAGCGAGCCGCGAATGGATTGTTAAGATTGCCGATAAATAATTGTCTGGATATTATTTCATTACTTTCATTATCGCATAATATGATATTTTTTAAAAGATCTAAATTGAATTTTAACTTTTACTTTAATTCTAAATTCTTTAAAATGCGTTTGAAATAAATGTTCGGCTAGTGAAAAAAAAAATTCATTTTAAGCAAAGGAAAATCTAAGGGTGTAAAGCAAGCGGATAGGTATAGGAGGTCGGATGATGCTCGTTTACTCGAACAATTTGTGGTAATGGCCGGAACAGCTGATCGCACGATCACAGCGAGAAACGGCTGGCTCGTGACAGCGGGAACTACCGGAAGTCGAGTGTAGACCTGGAGGAATACGCTCCAATTCCGACAATCTAGACCTTCTAATTATTCGAAGCTCAAGGATACCGAATGCAATCTAGTTGATTGCAAAAAAGTAGCATTGCACAATCTTCACTTTCTAAAATTCTCTGCTTCGAGTTAAAGTTCAAGGATTGGAGGAATTTAACTATGAATAAACCAATGGGATAAGAGCTATTATTCATATAACGAAAGACAATGTAAATAAAAAAACAAGGTTGAAGAAGAAAACTTTGAGTTTGTTGCTTTGGAAGGGGATTTTAGTAACAGTAGGATCTGCGGAGTATAATGATGAAGCAGGAAGATTTGCGGAATCCGTTCCGAAAGTCGAGCTGAGATATTTTTCTCTGGTAGTCATAAATTATTAATAAAACATCCATTAGGCGGTAGACCTGCGGAACCAAAGAACCCCGGGATCTATCCGAAACCCAATTACGCTCGGCGCTTACGATATACTGACCATATTATGCCTCTCATGCTCGTTAAGCCTGACGAGTCGTACTCCCACGTTTATTACCACACTACATCAGGAAGCGCGGCCGCTTCTTCAAACGTGCCACTATAAGTAATCTTTGTTGCAAAATCGAAGAGATCGAATTATCCCTATTATAACTCGTCAGACTAAAATAATTCATCCGTAACAAATTCTTTTTAGAAACAAACACTTTTTCACAATCTTTATTCAAATTATTCCCCGATTATCCAAGATGTTTATAGATAATTGACAGATCTCTTAATTGAAATATTATTACGTATAGTTTCATATTTTGCCTCGGAATTTTTCGGAAGAATAAGGAGAAATTCGAGAAAGGGTAGATAGGATATTGGTCAGTAGAGGGGGATTGTAATCAGTGAAAGTTCCACCTTAGGAGAATGATGATGTTCCCGACTGGCAATGGAGTGCGATGCGAGGCTGAGTTATCGGACTGTAAGTTCAAAGAACCGGGCAGAAAGAGCATCGAGCATATCGGTGGCTCCATAGCATGATATTACCGGCGTGGGGACGCGGTCGAGCGTCGCGAGTCATTGAACGGTACAAAAGAAAAATTAGCATTTCTCGAGACACTACTGACAATGGTTCTCGTGGACGAGCGTCTGCCAATGCGAATAACGCGATTCTCACTCGCACCGACCAAAAGCGAATTCTTGTCTACTTATTTCGATACCAATAACTAATATTCTATTGAAATAGAAGCTATTCTGATGAAACATATCTAGAATTGAAGGTTCAATAGTAAAATTGATTTATGTAATCGAATATTAATAGACATTGCGTTTAACAAGATTTCGATAACTTTAAGTTTATTCGGATTAGAGATTATACAATAGAGTACAAGCGAAGTCGTCGGACCACAATTCCTTCGGCGATCTCGTTAATTGACGTGAGAGAACCGTGACGCATTTTTATTGGGTCATTCGCACAATAGCGAGGCTATTGTTGCTGGAGATAAGGAATACTGCGAATTCTGCGCCGCGCGAAGGACAATTCTCGCGGAAAAACGTGTTTTGTCTGACGAGTCCCGGCGACACACAATGTAGAGGAACGACGAAGCTTTTAATTGGACGGTCTTCGAATTGAAATGTTTTCAAAGCGAGCGATGAATACAACAATTTTTTGAGGGATTCATGAAAATGATTAGTGAACGAACTATCGAAGCTTTCTCTTTTTTAAAATGAATTTCCCAGTGAACTCTGATCGTAACAGCGCAAAATAAAATAACGAATTTTAAATTTCTTTTCTTACGTTGAGTCGAAGAGATCAATCAGTCATCTGTGATTGATTTCCGAAAACGTCACTCCGTTTTGCATGCAGAGATAATGACACATCAATAGCACGTTATTGACGTTCATTGTCAGAAAACATTACGGGATCGCAGTAATTTTCGCCGCATCGATTATTCTTTAATTCGATTAATAAAAGAAGATTGCGTGCAAAACAGATAAAGAGGAATAATAATAATTATAGTGTCGGTTGATATAAACCTGTGGTAGTAAAACTTACGGAAATAATGTGTTCTCCAACAGGTACCCGCAGCACTCTAGTAATTAGCCTCTCTTGGCAGTTGTGGTAGATTTAACAGGAGATTTCAATTCCAAACAGCGTTAAATCATTCCAAGCGAGGATTGACCTAAAATTGTAAATAGATATAAAGAAAAAGTTGCAGGCACACTTTTGCATGCAATTACCCTATGGTTTTGCCGCGGAGTAAATAAGTATTGAAGTAATAAGGCTCTTGGAAAAATTGATTTAAACTCGAACAACTATATATTGGCTCGAAACGGTCGACTGGTTCGCACTCGACTCGAATTACGTTTCTGTATTACCAAGGCTACGCGTTATCCGATATGTGGCTCTAAATATTAAAAAAAAGAAAGAAAAACTGGATAAAGTAGGGTAGGTTTATTGGTCCGTAACATGCTTTAGAAAAATTGCGAGAATTTATTCGCCGAAGAGTATTGAATTATTGTTAAAAAACCGATAACATTTGATTTTGATATTAATCGTTACATTATTTTTTTGCTAGCAATTATGTACAGATAATATTGTTAATATCGGATGAAGGAGAACTGATATTTTTATTTTTCTTCCTGTTTCAGGCGATGAGAAACTAATGGCAGCGCAAGGTGCATTCTAGTCGAGTGAAGATGGAGCATCAACAACAAAATCGCAAACAGCCGTCAGCAACTTCACCGGAAGTGGCGATGGCGAGCGAAGTTTTTGATCAATTCTGTAACGCGGCCACCCTTAAATCGATTCTTGGTCATTACAGGCAACTTTGCGATCTTCTCAAAATCAGACCTAACACTATCACTCAATTTTATCCAAAGTTAAAGGCGAAATTACGCTCGTGGAAGGCGCAAGCTCTTTGGAAAAAGTTCGATCAGAGAGCTAATCATAAATGTTACAATCGTGGCAAAGCATGCTTGAACACCAGGGTAAATAATTATTCATTTTTTTCTCGATTCTTTGACACGTAGAATTCTTTCTGGCAAAATCTCGATTTTAATGATCAGTAAGCGTGAACAGTGGCAATGAAGCAGAATCTTCTTTCTTTTTTAAGGTCCTGATTATTGGTGGTGGGCCATGTGGGTTGCGATCAGCGATAGAAGCACAATTACTCGGCGCAAAAGTCGTCGTCGTGGAAAAGCGCGATCGAATGTCCAGAAATAACGTTCTCCACCTTTGGCCATTCGTCATTCAAGATCTTCGTGGACTTGGAGCAAAGAAATTTTTTGGGAAATTTTGCGCCGGTTCCATCGACCATATCAGTATTCGGCAATTGCAATGTATACTGCTTAAAGTCGCTCTAATTCTAGGAGTGGAATTCCACGAAAACGTAAGCTTCGATTCGCTCATTTCGCCTCCGGATAATCAAGAAGATGGCAGTGAGTATTAGTACATTCATTATTATTATCGTCAAACCGATAATTCTAATTTGAGAAATTTAACTAATCACACGTAATATTCCCATTGTCGAGTTAGAAATTGGATGGAGAGCTAAAACAACGCCAGCGGATCATCCAGTCTCGCAGTACGAATTTGATGTTCTGATCGGAGCCGATGGCAAGCGAAACACGTTGGATGGTTTCAAGCGTAAAGAATTTCGCGGAAAATTAGCCATCGCCATTACAGCGAATTTTATCAATAAACGAACCGAAGCAGAAGCGCGAGTCGAAGAAATTAGTGGCGTAGCTTTTATTTTTAATCAAAAGTTCTTCAAAGAGCTTTACCAAGAAACTGGCATCGATTTGGAGAATATCGTCTACTACAAGGACGATACCCATTACTTCGTCATGACTGCCAAGAAGCATAGTCTCATCGACAAAGGTGTTATACTTCAGGTAAAAGAGAGTAACAATATTTCAGGAATTAAATTACATATTGAGATTTCTAAGACATTGATCCACAGGACCATGCTGACACTGCCAAGTTACTAGCTAAAGAAAACGTGGACCGAGAAGCACTAATGCAATATGCGCGCGAGGCTGCCGAATTCTCTACGGAATACCAAATGATGAATATGGAATTCGCTGTAAATCATTATGGCCAACCGGACGTTGCTATGTTCGACTTCACCTCAATGTACGCCGCTGAGAATGCGAGTCGCATTTTGGAAAGGCACGGTCATCGACTACTCATGATCCTCGTCGGTGATAGCTTACTCGAGGTACGCATAACACGCATCGAGTAACGTTAATCTTGACGGAATCCGCTATTTTTATTTTTCCTCTCTCTCTCTCTATTCAAAAAGAATAACACACGTTTTCTCAACTGTAATCGAAGAACCATTAAGAGTAATGTGAATATTTTTCTAGCCATTTTGGCCAACAGGCTCTGGTTGTGCAAGAGGATTTTTAAGCTCGTTAGACGCATGCTGGGCAATTAAGGGATGGGGAAGTGGTACTATGTCACTTCTTGAAGTGATTGCAGAGCGTGAATCAATTTACAGGTTACTCGGACAAACTACGCCAGAAAATTTAAATAGAGATTATGCTGCGTATACTCTTGATCCACACACGAGGTAAATATTTTTCAATATAGTAATCGATGTTTATAAAAGTATTCAACTTAACGTTAACTTTAATTACCATTTTTAAAGGTATCCGAATCTGAATGTATCCTCCGTGACTCCGATACAAATACGGAGCCTTCTCGATACGGACGATCCCGAAAGCTACAAACAATCTGTCTTACAATCGGAACTCGATATTCCGAAGAAAAGACGACGTCGGGGCAAGTATATTCGCTTATTCTGGAGATTATTATGTAAAAAGGGAAACAGAGTATTAATTTTGTCAATTTGGAAAACAGATATTCGGGGAGATTCGCAAGTTCATCCGGATACGTTACTCCGGTGGTTGCAAAGACAAGTCGCTTTGTACGATACGGTCCACATAGAAGATATGGGTATTTCTTTCAAAGACGGCCTCGCGCTTTGTGCAATTATTCATAGGTATCGGCCGGACTTAATGGATTTCCATAATTTACAACCCGAGGAGATAGTTGAAAATAATCAATTGGCCTTTGATATATTAGAGAAAGAATTAGGCATATCTCCAGTAAGTTCTTCGAACGATATATTTCCAAGATATGTATAATATATTTGTTAAGCACTTGGGAATCAGCGACCTAGATCGAAAGATTGATTTTTCTCTAGGTGATGACGGGAGACGAGATGGCTCAATGCGATGTTCCCGATAAATTGGCTATGTTTTCTTATCTGACGCAAGTTTATGAAGTGTTCCGCGGCGAAATACCTCATATTAGGCATCGAGCATTGGTAAGACTCTCTTACATCACTGACGTAACATAAAATTCTAATTGAATTTCGATAAAGAAGAATAGATTAACAATAATCCAATTGTTTTTTTTTATTTTTTTATTATTATTCTTTAAGGAGCTGGATGACGAAGATATACCAGCGTACAATAAGGGATTAAGTCAATTGACGGCCGATCGGAAAACACAACTATTCGGTCGGATCGCGAAGCAAGAAAGCACGACAAGTGCGCGACATTCGCGATCTCGTCATAACGAAAACATCCTGATCGATAAGAAGGGTGATACCATTGGTCGTCGTTCTCGAAAGAGACGTAGTACTGAAAAAATGGGTGCAACAGTGGTAAGTATTCGGTGGATCAATATTCATAGATTCGTACCATACTTTTTATATCGCATAATTCTCATGAAAATTACATCGTACGAGTTGATCATACTATTGATCGATACGAATTATCGATCCAATTTTTCTCAAAATATCGTAGCTACGTGCAATAATATTGTTCCGGGAGGAATGAGATTTGCTCGAAATTATAATGAAGTTTTTCTGCAGCTAATAATTGACAATCGATTAAGGATATCCTGATTCAGGTAGCCAATTATGAAATAATCGCAATAAAGTTTTCGCTTCGATAGATTTTAAGTCGGAGAATATTTTCTTCCGTATAGACAATGTTCACTCGTATTTCATCGCAAGATCCTGGGAGCTTTTATAAGTTACCATCATGAAATCATGAATCCCGCAACCCTCTGCAGCGGTATATCGAAATTTTTCGACTAGAGTATATTGATCTGATTAATTTCGCATATACTTCGTAGCAGAGTGTTACTTCGACAAATGTTTAATCCTTCTTCGATTTGAAATAGCGGACAAATTTAACACAAGTCCCGAAGATTATTCTTCGACGATGTAACCGCGTTATAGTTTTTTCTTTTGTTCTTTTTTCTGTTTTTTTTTTTTGGAAGGATTAGAGATTTCGTTTTTTTTAACACTAGTACACGCAAACCACTTAATTTATGAAGACTAAACTGCTTGTATCCTATAGTCATGGTGGGAGAAGATCCAAGCACTAATGTATCGTGGGATAGTCGTAGCGTTGTTAATCATAATAATTGGACTTGCCCTTACGGTGGTGCTCAACGGACCAATACAGTTTTGATCGCCTCACGTACTTGGCAGAAATATCAGTGGAAATTTACAAGACTACCGGTTATGTTGCCTATCTTTTTTCTATATATATATATATATTGTATATATATATATTGTATATATACATATACTATATGTGTTTAGCTGGTACATTTGCTACGTCTCGTGCTGTATTTTTATCCCATTGACTAAAACCGTCACGATTGAATCGAAACATGTTAGACGATTGAATTGCGTTCCCATTTAATCTATATACAGTGACTAGTTAGTTTTGTTGATTAAACTAGAGTTCGTTGATTGTTGAGAAACAAAACGAGAAACAACAATACGTGCCGTCCTGATTTGTCAGTCGAGAATATACTCGATACCCTTTTGTGATTTATATATCCTTTTATGAATAATTGTCTTGACCGCACGTGTTTTCTTTGCGAGGCTTAGAGATACGTCCGCCCCCTCCCCTCCATATTCTATACTCGATCTAGACGATAGAACACGTGTAAATGGTTAGAGAAGCCGTTGCGCGCGAATACGCTGCGACCTTTTGAGCTAGTGAGAATTAATATCGGCTCTACGTTTCACGGTGATGCGCGCGAAGGAGGAACGGCAGAAGAGACTCGCCGAAATTGAAAAGAATCGCGCGGACCGCATGAAGAGGCGGCAATACTTACGAAAAATGGCGACGCAGCAGTTCCACAAAAGTATGCAGATGTTGCAAGCAAACGCGAAGCGTGAAAAAGATGAGCCGTTCGAGGATTACTCGATATTCTTGTACCGGCAAACCGCACCGGATTTCAAGGATAGAGTGAGATACCTCGAACAGAAAATTTTATATCCAGTAAGCCGGAGACAAACTGATATAGAGAGTGTATTATTTTACCGAGCTAACAGTTCTCGGCTTAGTGATCTGCATCGATGTACACTTACAAATTAGCGGCGTTCGCGCGTCAATAATTATCTCGGGATTAACTTGTGTGCTGGATGGTGTTCTCTCTCTCTCAAAAATCTCAACAACGTGTTAAACACTAACCGATCGTTATAACTCAACGTCACTCACTTTTACTACTTTTATTAAAATTCTCATGCTTGTAAATTACTATTAACCCCCGCCCCCCTGTCATTAATAATTAAACAGGAATAAAAAAAAATAAAGAAATAGAAATGCGCGCGACAATCCATTATTGTCAATACAGTGTGCTACAATAGTGATTGTTACTTATGCCTCGCTGCTTTATCCAAAATTGTGCTGTCCCTTTTGCGTCCTCCTTGGCCGAATACATTTTACGTCGTTCAATTTTCTAGGATAGAGAACCGAAAATACCCGCTGGTCATCGTAGAAACAGCATCGACGAAGAATTCTCCGGAAGGATAAAAAGTATCGAGGACAAATTAAAAGGGTCCACACCGTCGGAGAAAAAGCCTCGCGATCTTTTACGTGCCATTGGTACGTAGCGTTTCGAACTACTAGTGGTAGTGTTGAAAAAAAAAAAAAATAGTTAGAGGACTGCTACTTATCGTGTGCGTTATGAAGGTAAGATCGAGAAGACGGACTGGAACGTGAAGGAGATCGAGAAGAAAATCGAAGAAAATAAGATGGGTCGTGGTGTGAAACATGACAAAGTTGAACGAGTACCCAAATGGAGTCGAGAACAGGTTGGCATTGAAATAATCGAAAGGTAGAGAATCATCAATGTTTTTTCAGATGTCTATATGCCTGATTCAGTTTTTAGCTCGACAGATCAAGATGGAGAAGAAGGGACACGATCATAAGGAGTCAGATAGTAAGTACGCTGATATAGACAATACCCTCAAGAATATAGACAGGAAGATCCGAGAGGGTAATGTGCTCGGTTACAATAAAGTCTCGGCGATGGCTGAGCAGTTTTCGAATAAGAATCAGGACGCAGAACCCAAGGTCCAGAAATCGGTAATTAAGATATTCGTAGAAAAATTTCGGTGTTCGGGGAAGTAGTCAGCATACGGTCTCTACATTCTTCGCAACGATTTCAGACACGACCAACCCGTTACCTATATGTATTTCTTGTTTCTTACCTTCCACAAGACGAATGTTCATTCGTCTTCAATCGTGCTAAATTGATCACTCATTTTAGCTCGATTCACTAACGTAGCTAATAATCAAAAGATTAGAAACCTTTAACCATACTGTATGCATACGTGACTTATATAATAACTCTGTAGAATTTAACTCATCTTCTCAAATAACAATAGAGTACCTCCATTTGCTGACTAAAATCCTGTTGTAGTCAGAGAGTTGTGTAAAAGGTTCGTTACCTCGAGTTTTTTCAATTTTTCTTCCAGAATACTAAAACAACAGTAGCTCTGCCGGCGCAAGGTGGTTCCGAGGTGTGTCACTTTTGCAACAAAAGAGTTTACTTGATGGAAAGACTTAGCGCTGAGGGCAAGTTTTTCCATCGAGGCTGTTTCCGTTGCGAATACTGTTCGATTTCGTTAAGAATAGGTTTGTGATCATCCGGTTTAAATAAGTAACCGTCATTATCTGTTATCTTATCATTTATTGGATACTCAATTTTGTTCTATTGTTACAGGGAATCATACGTTTGATCGGGAGAGAAATGGAGGTCGGTTTTATTGTGCTCAACATTTTGGTCTTCCGGGTACAATGAAAGCGAGAGCGGAGAAGAAGAGGCTTCCAACTTTGAACAAAGAAAACATTCCTACGCCCACAGCGAAGGTCAAAACACCCGAAAATGTATGGATCGCATCTTTTTGTCATTGCGAAAATACGTTACGAATAACGTTTGAAAAAGATTCTAAAAAAAGATTCTACGATATCCGTTCCAGGCAAAAGTCGGTGTCGAAGGCGTCGTGGGTCTCGATTTACTCGATCGTGGCCAGACGCCCGAGAGAATCGAATTCGAGAATTTGGCCGGTATCTCGGATGCGGAAGAAGCGCGAAGTCAAATGGACGAGGACGAATGGACGGATCGAAACTTTGGTGCTTCGACCGCAGAAATGGGTTCCAGCGATGATATATCGGATATGAGGTGAGATTTTCAAAATTTACACGTGAATAAAAATTCTAAAATCAGATTGAAATTTGATTGATGATTATTCATTTCTGTATTTAGTGACTCCGATGATGATAACGAGGTATACGAAGAGGCTATAGATCAGCCACTCACAACGGAAGGCACCTTGGAATTAGCAAAAAATTGGACTCTTCGTTATTCTCATACACACGCTACGTCAGGTCAGTCAGACACCGGGAGCAACGAGTACGAAGATTCCAGCGATGAATACACCAGTGAAGGTAAATTTCGCGAGACTATATCTATCGATCTAATATCGAGAAATCGTTGCAGTTTAATGGTGACTGTTTCATTTTCTCCTAATTCGCAGAAGACGACAGTGAAACCGCTACGGAAGATGAAGAAGACATACGTGCTCGAGAACTCCGTAAACAGGAAGTCTGGCTGGAGAATCCCAGGCGACCTTCCGATACCGATACCGGCTCAGAAACAGAGGTGAAAGCTTCTCAAGGTTCTATAGATAATATAATTGAAGAGCCGACCGTCAATCTACAGTCCGCTCCTACGCGACCTCCCGACTTAACATTGCCCCTAGTGTCAAACGTGAACGATAGTAATATGGTAATAATAACGGAAAAAGTTGCTTCCACAGAGAGCGTTCTACCAAATTCCGATTTATCTAATGCGATGATAACGAATGAATCTCAAGAATCGAAAGATGCGAACTCTATCGGTGAAAAAGGCACAGCTCAAGCTGAAGCATCTGAAAGCATAATCCAATCGGACACGTTGATGATTGTTTCCGAAAACCAATTGAATGTAGAAAATGTTGTGGATAAGAATGTTTCTGTTCAAGTGATTCCTGATGAAAAAGAGAATACGTGTACAGCTCTTGTTCTATATACTGGTACAACATATTTAGACCTTGTGAATAATATTGTACTTAACTCTAACGTAACATCCGAAATGACCAATGTGAATTTTGATATAAATACCGATGACGAGAAAGGATCAATTTTATTCGATAAAACCATAGAAGGGAAACAGCTAGTAATTATGCTTCCAGATGTGATGCCAGTGCCTGATATTGATATTGGAAATATTGACACCCTCGAAGTAGTTCAACTTGAAAATCTTGATGCAACGTTGCCAAATTCGCTTAGTTCTTCCGCACAAAATAGTAAAGAATCTTCGCCCTCTACTGCGTCTGAAATTTATAAGTCAGTCGAGGTGCTGAATAATACTCTGACAGCAGCTGACTTTTCCGAAAAGTCGACAGCTGAAGATCTTGACTTTTTTGAAGCAGACGAGAAATTGGAATTGGATATAAAATTGAAAACTATCGATAAGTGTCCCATTGTGACGATTACATCACCTTCGCCAACTAACGAAAAGACTTTGGAAGACGTATCTATCGAACCGACGAAATTAACGATTCCAAACGAAACACATCAACAACCGGTTCAATCGAACGAAGACAGTTCGTTCGATAAACTGAAGCGAGATTTAAGACAACGAAAGGCGAGGAACAAATTGAGTGGCGGGGAACTTAAGCCGCTTTCAACGGAAAGTGCTCAGAAAAAGATCAGTAAATATTTCACGGACAGAAGAAAGTCTGAGACAAAGTTAAGCAGTCCGTTGAAGAGTGAGAAATCGATAGATGAACCACAAGCTGACGATATTAAAGTTGTCGAGCTAAACATTAAGCCGAAACTATCGGACAAAGTGGAGAAGAAGGATATTATGAAGTACTTTAATAAATCTCAATCTGTGAATCTCGATAATAAACACGAATCTGATAATAATAAAATAGAGTCTAGAAATGAAAAAGAGCGGGATATAATAATCGATGAATTCAATACAATTAATGAAAATGATATTGATATTCTTAATCAATTGTTTAATCAAATAGACGAACAAACTGATGATATATTAATTGCTAGCAAGGAAGACGTGCCTAGATTCCGTTCAAATCTCGAAGATAATGATCTGTCCAAAGATATTCAAGAATTAAAGGATATAGAAAAAGACAATGTTTTTGAAAATCTGGAAAAAATAGAGGAAACGAAAGACAAAGTTCAGGAGACTATTTTAACAGAAAACTTGTTAATTACAGAGACTAAATTTACAGATCAAACGATGTTGGGTAGCGAAGACAAAAACAAAGATATTATTGACAATAAGCTTCCTAGAAATATAACAGAGAATTATATTCAAGTACCTCAAGTGCCTGTTCGACGTAAAATCTTTGCCAAAGAATCAGCCATCGATCGAAATAGCATTTGTCACAGTGACAATACTTTAAACACAAGAAAGCAAATTAATCGTATACCAGATATTTCGCATCGTAATTCGAAATCTTCGTTTGACCTAGAAAAGAACAGTCTCGAGAATCTGGAAATTCCAAGAGTCAAAGTAGTGGAGCAAAGTATCGAAATTCCCAAGTTAGTCACGAATCTCCAACAGAAAACAACTTTGCAAAACTTTGAAGAGGTTTTCAGCGCTACACCGAAGAAGCCGGAAAGAAAGAACATAACAAAGAATAATAGTGTACAAGCGAACAAAGACATTGTTCCTGCTAAAAGTACAAAAGCAGAATCAGTTCCTGAAGCGCCACTAAGAAGAAAGCCCACAAAAGTAAACGATGAAAGAAGTTCATCTTCGAAGCTTAATTTAAATCTCGCTTCAGACTTAAACCCATCCGCGTCTGTAAAATCCGAAACCGACAGAGATAGTAAATGTAATGGATTCTCAGGTTCGAATGAAATTACCAGGAAGAAATCACCTCCTTCTTTACATCCTGCGACCCCAAAGAACGCGTTTCCCGAGCAAAATGATTCTAATCGTTCGAGCTATGTTTCTAGACATACACCTAGTGTGCCAGAATGTACGAAACCTGTTCTGCCTAAAAATGACCGAGCAAAGAAAGATAAATGTGTAATATCTTAACATAGAGATTTACGGCCGATTAACTGGAACATTGTTGTTACGTCTATGACACCCTGTATTTTCTAGCTTTACAATTTTTCATTTAGGATTATGTGTGAGATACGTTAATAAAGTAGGAATAGAAAAGTTACTGATATTTGGCTGATGGTGATATATATATATATGTATATACATATGTGTTAAAAAAAAACCCATGGCCATTGAAGACAAGGTAAAGCACTTTTACATATGAATGGAGTGGACTACAGAACTAATTCTTTAATTAACAGTGACTCAAACCGATTAATCGTTTGTGTTTGATTTAGTGTTCATGCTGGTACTGGCAACATTACTCACAAACTCGTATTAATTACAAAAATTACCACCAGCCAAAACTTTATTAAAAATCTCACTTGTTGTTTCTAGACGACGAGAACTTAACGTTGCATAAATTTAAGCATTAAAGTAAGCCGAACATTAGGCATGGACATTTTCGCCTGACAATCTTCTCGATCAAGAATCACATATCACATCGCTCAGTCAGAAAAATCATTCGACATGATCAGTTCCAGCATTCTTTTCTTTTCTTTTTTCCATCGTGTAACATTGGACATCAGAATATCCACGTTCTCTAAATCATCTTCCAAAAGCATCCGTATTTCGAGTTACAATTTCTGACTGTTTGCATCGTGCTCTGTTGAATTTGTACTTATTTATTCATCGTAACACTAATACACTAAAATTGGTTTATTATTCAAAATAACATTTGTGTGTGTAGTCTCTGATTTAGTAACGACAGTTAAATGTGTGTCTTGTAGGTCGCCTCGGATGATGGCTCAACGGAAGAGAGCGAGAATTTGGCGACGGAAATCTCGACCGATTCGGAATTCGAACACGACGGTGTAATCGGTGGCAACCCAACGCAACACGAAATTCCACAGATAAGGATCAACGACGCGTTCGTTCGGAAAACGAGAGGAAACTATGTGGAGCCGAAGAGAGTGCAAGTAAAGAGTAAAGTGATTTCTTCGATAAACGGAAACTTGAAAGAAGGAAAGTATCCTGGTACGAACGTCCAAGAGCGGATCGAGGAACATGGTTCGAATACTGTTCCCACGGAGAAAGAGGAGAATTCACATTTATTGGGTCCTGGAAACCGCGTACCATTGGCGAATCCTCGTAAGGGTGATTATTTGTTAAATCGCACACACTCAACCGAGGGAATCGCCTCAAAATTGTCCTTGGAACTGAAGAAGAAATATTTATTGGGCAGCTCGGCTTTTGGCGGCACTGTCATGAAATCTGGCTCGGCGTCGAATGTCGATACGAAACTGCGAAGCCTTACCGATGCGATCTCTCAACACCAAAAACTCCTGAACCCGGCGCCAGAGCCAAGTCCTACCATGCAAGCATTTCTTCAAGGCACGAGTAAATTACGAACAGGCAATACGCAACTTTCGCCGATCTCCCCAACGAATTTCTTGTCGAGCTCACCAATTCGACCGTTTACCGGAAATCGAAATTCACAGAACTCGCTAGCCAATAACAATGCCATTTACAAAACTTCAATCCTTCCGGAAGCTGCTGCTACCAAGACGCCGTTGCCAGACTTGGTGAAAGAGACTAGTATATTAAAATCAAAAACCGCACCGAATATAGCTTGCGGCGAGTCGAAGAAAGAAGCTGATCGAGAGCTGGAAGAGCAAGTAGTGCCTAATCAGGTTCGCGCGTTGCCGGAGAATTCGGATTCGGTAATAGCTAGCCAAAAGACAGTGAACTCGACGGCGGAAGTGGATGAGAACAGTGAGCTTCGACCGCGAAGTCCGCTTCATGAAACTTCCATTATCGTCCCTCAAGTAGACTGGAGTAAGTGTAAGGAGAAGACGACGGAGGAACAGGGCAGCACGGCCGAATCGGAAATCGACAGTGACTCGTTATCGTCGAGTGACGTTGAACTGGGAGAAGGAGTGCAGAAGAAACCGCCACTAGCGATGAACCTCTCTCCACCTAGATTACAGATTCACAGTACGGACGGTGATCTTTTATTGGACGAAAGTGCCAATAAGGGTAGAGACACCGACGATGCACAGACGTTCGAGCCGGATTCAATCGAATGTTCCTACATGCGAAATGACTTTGGGAAGGATATAAAGGAACCGGTAAGCTTGGATTGTTTTCCGGCGAGCAACGTACCGTCGATGGAATTGGAAGCAATAAACAATGAAATTGAACAGTTGGAGTTACAAGAGGATGGCAAGAGAAGCATTAGCAATTGCAGTAGTCCGAGTTCCTTAATTTCCGGGATATCGAACAAACAGGATGATTCCGAGGAGAACGACGTAACGACGGCTGCTCTCACGGAAACTGAATTTTCGGAATGGGCTCGTGACGGTGAAGTGCTAGTGTCTGATGATTTGAGAGACGTTGAGTTTAATATAAATCCCGAGTTCATAACTACGCGGCGAAATAAAACATTTTCTGGTGTTAAAGTGTCTAACGTTCCGGCTATGGTAGCTAAAGAAGAAGATCTGACCGACATCGAGCTCGACACATCCATGAGTGATGGCAAAGCTACCACTCCAGTCAACGTGACATCGAAGCTTCTTGCCAATGGTGAGAACATCGACTTTATGGATACGGATAACGACTCGATAATGGATAGTTTGCAGGATGCATCCAACACGGCACTGCTCAGGAACAGAGGATACGTCGAATTCGTAAACATCGTAACGACACCAACGAATTCCAATGAAAGATTCGCGCCTGGCGCTCCGATTGCAAGATTAGAGCCAGATAATGACTCGTGTTCAGAGAGGGAGATTCACGATGACAAGAATATAATAGAAATCAATCCGATAACGATGGAGGACGTTAAGGAAAAATTGTATGGAATAACGAGTAAATCATTGAGTGAGATTCATCAGAATGAAAAGTCAAAACCAGGACGCGTGGAGGTCGTGGAGGAGGAACCGATAATTGAAGCAGTGAACAAAGAGCTGTTTCAATCGATGGAAGAGGATAGTTTACTAGTCATTGAACCAGCGGAAGACACTACTACCAGCGAGGTAATTACGATTCTAGCGAGCCCAGTCAACCCACAAGTTTCGATAGTTCCTTCATTGGAGACGGAACAGAGCCAAGCGGAACAGGCGAAGGTAACAGCCGATCCTACCAATCCGGACTACTTGGAGTACGTGAAAAGGCTTCAGTCGCGAATCGCTGAGTTCAGCAACGCCAAAGATTCCATCGATATTCGAAAGTCAAAGAGGAAGAATTCAAAGAGCTCGTTACAATCTCGAACCGCCGAGATGATAACGGAAGAGATGAAGAATCAAGAAATTTCCGCGAACAATAGCTACAATTCACCAGCGACTTCGAGGAAACTCGAGGAGATAACTAAAGAAAGATCAAAGCAGAAGAACGTAATACAAGATTTATTAATGGATAAACTTGAAGCTCACCGACAGAAATCTGCTGAGAAGAAAGCAAGAAGAGCAGTTAGAGCTTCTTCCTTTTCGTCGACACCTGGTTTGTCTCCGATTAAGCCAGTGGTTAATGCACCTATGCCAGCAAACAAATTCGTCCCCACGTCGATCGTTTCTCCCGTCAGCAGTCCAGTTCGTCTGAACTTTGCCGAAGCTAAGAATTCACTGAAAGTGGAATCGCCGCCAGTGTTTCAAATTCAGCAGAATACAGAGAAGGATAAAGCTTCGATTAAGGAGGATGATGACGGACAAGTCGGCCAATCGAAGGATACAAGTTCGACGATAAAGATTAATAATGAGATAGAGAGTAACTTTAAAGCTCCAGTGGCACCACCAAGATTGAAACACGAAGAAGCGAGGAGAACGGCGGAAAAGGCGCGACAGGATGCCAGAGAACGAGCTCGATTAAAGAGTGACGAAGATTTGGGTCTTAGTCCTGAAGACAAACTGAAAGAATTAAGAATGAAGGTTGCACGCAGACAATTGTTCATGGAGGAGAAGAAAAAGGAAGAAGAACCAGTACCAGAACCACGATTGAGACTCTACAGTGGTACTTCAACTAAGGCTGGATTAAAGTTGCAAACTAGTAAGAGTACGGATAATATGCGAGCGATCGCAGGCACTGCCAAGTTTGAGAATCTGGCTAGTACGAATGCTAAGTCAATGGATGAATTGATGCACGCAACGGAAGCAGCGAATCCGAATTATACTACCTCGGTTGTTAAGAGAGATAAGAAGAAAGTGAAGGATCCGGAAAGAAGAAAAAGTATTATTCAGGCTGTGTCGGATTTCTTTTTCAAGAAAGAAGCTTCTCCCTCTCCGTCCAATCAGAAGTTGTCAGTTTTTCGTCTTTCGTCAAAGTCGAAAGGAAAAGTACGTATAAGTATTTAATTACTATTCGCAATATCTCCAGTTGATTCGATCATCGACTCGAAATTGTATCTTCTGATTCTGCGACTAGGTCTTTCTCTCTATTTTCTAACTGGTTGGTTTTCAAAATGTTTCAGTTATTTAAATCCTATTCGGATGGGTCTGATGTAAGCAACTCATAAATCATTGATACTAATTTTTGCAATATTAGTTTTCTTGTCCCAATATTTGTATTCGCTATTGTATATTATGCAGGTATTACGATTTTATTTTTGCTGCACTTTTACTTTTGTTTTGCTTGAGGAATTCATAATTCACCTTGACTTACAAACGAATTACCGTTGACACTACGACCTAACAAGTTTCCACTCTAACAAGACCGACTCGATTGTCGTTAAAAGCATGTTTACGAATTAATCGAACAAGCTCCAACACAATTTGCACCTTAGGAAGGATATGACCTTAGTAACAGGATGACGAACGTCAATAGTGCAACGAGTAACGAAGAAACATTATTTACATTTTTTAGTTTCAGATTCGTTTGAACGAAAAACTTAATTCATCTATAGATGTATAGATTCAAACATACATTCATATACACATTCATTCATCCATTCATTTATTCCTTGTATATGTATGTGTGCGCCTTCGATTTACAGCTTTTTAAGTGGAAAGAACTTTCCAATTACGTACAAACTCCCACAAATTGTTTTTGTAGCGTGTTAGTCGTGCCCAATGCTTCTGTGGAATCACTAGTCGTTAGTTAGCATTTTGGAATGATTAACATAACTTGTTCGTTACATTGTGTTTCATGAGTTACGTCGAACTTGTATGAGTTTGCGCTTTGTCTCAATATGTCTTTTTTTGTTGTAAATTTATTGAGAAATATTGTCTGAGAAGTTTATCGTTCTAATATGCATAGTTTACTCCATACGCAAGTTAATGTTTCCACACTCCAAATTGTCAATGAAAATTTCACCAATAGAGTATTTCCGTTTTCAGCTCGATAAGATCACCTCCCCTAAGATAAATACAAGGCCCAAAAGTATTTGCGAGGGTATGCTCGCGCGACATCACCTTATAGATACACCACCAGTAATTCCACCGCCGCCACTCAATTATACTATTGCCACTGCACAAGTGTCAGGTATGCGTACATCCTTTCTTCACTAAACTGTATAATTGCTTCAGGAACGTTAACAATGTACAGTGTTTTGTAATTTTCTGTTAACGATAGATGATAGTCTGTCGGATGACGATACCAAGACAACGGCCGTGTCGACTTCCTGTACGCATAAACTCAACACGACCGAAGGATCGTGCAACAGTATTTCCCGGAAATCGAAGACGACAAAGCGAATAGCGAGACAGGCTCAGTTAAAGAGGTATGAAAGAATGAATGAGTTGAAATCTAAATGGAATATTGATGTTTCGAGTCGAAGTTAATGAACCGTAATTTCACGGAAACAGAGTGTTTCCTTTTTATCATTGGCGGAAGTGCAAGACACGAAAGAATATTTTCCAGATTACGCATGGCGCAGGAGATACAAAGGAAACTTGAAGAAACCGAGGTGAAACAACGGGAATTGGAGAGCAGAGGGGTCAGCGTTGAAAAGGCTCTTCGTGGGGAAGGTGGTAAGGAATATTAGGATAATGTAGATAGAATTTGTAAATTTATCAGAAAACAGATATTTTAGAGATGGTAATATTCTCTGTACTTAGATTGCTCGGATCGAGAGGAAGCCGATCTACTGAGGGAATGGTTTGACCTGATGAAGGAACGCACAGAATTACGTAGATACGAAAAGGAGTTACTGGTGCGAGCGCAAGAGGTTCAACTGGAAGATCGACACGAAAGACTTCAGCAAGAATTACGCGAACGTTTAGCGGATGATGGTTAGTTATAGTTTCATAAATGCAGATAAACTAAGAATAAAGACGAATTGACCTCATGAAAATTATATGATATTCTTGTAAATTTGCAGATGAGAAGAAGACGACGGCGGACGTGAAGAAAGAGGGAGAGATTTTGACTGAAATGTTGGAAATAGTCGCAAAGCGAGATTCACTTATTGCTCTCCTCGAAGAAGAGCGACAAAGGTGGTGTAAATCTACATGCCAATTATTAGCATCTTCAGATACGATTGCTTATTCTTCACTTTTGAATAATGTGTCACACGATACGAATGACGATTGTTATCTGTTTAGTTTGATAGTTATTCTTTTCGTATACATGATGCTGTCTCTCTTAATTGAGGCTTTGATTAACTTTTACCGAGATCCACTAATATTTTTCTCCTCTCGATGATACGTCACTTTTTATACTTTTTAACGTGACGTAGAACTCTCGTAAGTATTATCTCACTGAGGGGGTCTATTCAAATTTGTGCCAATTGAATCTTTCATTCACTCTTTCTCTCTTTCTCTCTCTACATTCGCTGACATGTATAAGAAAAGAAATGGCTACCGTTCTTCTTGCATAGGAGAAGTGTAGTGTTTGAAGGAATGTTCTTTTACTCTTTTTAGTAATCTAGTCTGTTTTCTTAGCTCTACTTTATTCTGTAACATATCAATCACCGTTTATTGCCTGCAATGCATGATCCTGCCATTTTATTATGCTTAATTATTATCAATCGAGATTTTACACTTCCTGCATCGTCACTTGCATGCCGATAAATAATCTCTTCACTTACATCTCACACTTCCCCTGTCTTTAATACTTCTTTCATCGTAAATCTTTGATTACGTGTGTTTCGAGATATGTAACGATAAAATGCGAAGTACAAACACATGAACGTGTGATTAAATGAAATTTAATTTATTTTTATATAATTTTATACGAGAGAAGACAAGGCGATATTGTTAAGTTTCTCGTATATAGATTTATATCCGAATCGGATATATACTACGGATTGAATAAAAGTATATTGTTATATGTGTTTATGGTAATTATTTCGTAAACACGTGTCATTTTAGAATATATTTTTAGAACGAATAAATAATGTGTGTACTATTGCATGAAATTCTCTCTCGAATGTTGTGTCGACTAATACTCAAGATTTTATATTATGCCCTTCGCACAATGTACATTGAATTTTTACAGATTATACGACAGAATACTGTTCCATCAAAATGAAAATACAGAAAGAAAAATGCTATAAATAACGCTCGAGTAACAAAGTATGTTACTAGTTAAGAGATAGATTTATACTTCGAATGGAATTCTGTATTGACATTTTGATTAAAAAAAAAAACAAGTCGAGATTTCTGTTTAGCATGTATATTAGTATGCATCAATACTTTATACTCTCCGAATAAACACAGGCAAAGTTGATTGTTCTATAATGAAAATTACCTTTCATTTTAGGTACCAAGACGAAGACCGCGACCTCGAAGCTCAAATGTTGGCTAAAGGCCTCAGATTAACGCCAATAAAAAAATGTGGTCCTAAGTATTCCGTTTAATTTAGGAAAAAAAAAAAAAAGAAAAGAGACTTCTATAATTTTACTCGATATACGATATTTTTCATTGGTAAACTTTCCAGTTGCAAAGAGTGAAGAAAAAGAACGAACGGAACGTTATTGTCGAAGAAAAAAAAAAAAACTGTAAATAGGAAAACAGCCGGTAACGATTGAACGTCGAGTTCGTACAGGCATATTATAACTTTTACACGAATATTCAATGATATACTCGTCAGTTAGAATTCGCTCGTCAATCTGTACAGAAAGGACCCCCCCCCTCCCCCCCGCGCGTTATTTTATCTGCGAACATGGACCAATACTTGTGTTTTATACGTGTGACCCTATCGATTGCATAACCAAATCTATTTATTTAATATGTCTCATATAGTTATATGCGTCTCTCAATATTACATTCGTCACCTTCCGATCGAGCAAATGAACTTCTTTTTTTTCTGTACATATTCCTATACATATAATTGATTTCACAATGATTCGGAAGAGACGCGGTGTAAAATCGTTAAAGATTCCATTGAGTTAGAATTGCACTAATTTCTGCTCAGGTATTCATACGAATTCATTATACGATATTTCTATACTCAAAGAACGATGATCGAACGTTAATATGTGCTGATGTACGGATTGTACGCGAGTGAAGTGAACGCGAGCATTTGATGGAACTTTGATACAAAGATATTATATGAGATGCGGTTTTAGAACTGTTTGTGTACATATATACATATACATATAAACACATACACATACACACATTATATATATATATATATATTTTTTGTCACTAAAACACGTTAACTATATTTATTTAATAACGTTAAGTAACGTAGCGTTAACGAAACGATTATTCAGCTTTTTCAGGCAAATCAATGTTTGATCAATTTCGATTTATAAAAGTAGTAGAATCATTCTGGAGCCTAAAAGAAGCGCGAACGTTTTAAATATTGAGCAAAATTATTCTATACTTTACGTTGACGAAGAGACTGTAATCATTTGAAACTTATCGCGGTTTTGTACGAAGTGTGATTCTATTTGGTGAAAAAAAGGCTTGTAGACTCGTAATTATGTAATGTGAACCGAAAAGGACACGATCTCGAATTTGGATAGAGAACTTTATTCTATCAGTTGTATGTACATCGAAGAAAACGCTGCCACTTTCTTTCGATACGATACTTTTAAGTGTGTCTATTTAAACGGTTCGGAGCTATCAGTATATGAATACACGATAATTATTAAATGATAGGCCCAGAAAGTATTCGGATCGAACGTCTGTAAATTCGTCCGTGATGGGAATATTGAGAAAGTGAGAAATTCTTTAACTCGTAGTAGAAGCCTCGTAACATAGGAATATTTTTCTCTACTGGAAAATCATTTGAGCAACGTCTTAGGTAGATTAATATAGTAGTCGTATAACGTAGAGCGAACGATGAGTCGAAATGTATAGTTTCAGAGAATACATATACGAGAAGGTTTCCTCGTCCTGCGTTGAAATAATAATCGACGATAACGATCTATTTTGATTAAAAAAGTACTAGATACGATTGAATACTATTTAAGCAGTCAGTATCTGCTAATTGTAAGGTTTAAATGTCGCGCAAATTAAGCCCGATGATAGGTGTCTCGCAATAGAAAGAAAGAGGGGGGAAGAAATATCGTGAGAAATAATTTATAATTGTTTTAATTTTCACGCATACTTTGCACTTGTTCGGTCAAAGTTGTGCTCGGTACTAGTCTCTTCTGCAAACACGAGTTATCGAGAGAGAGAGAGTCAGGATTAAGTTAACGAAATATTTTCTAATACTAGCCCAGCATTAATACCGCGAACACTACAATTAACCGTTGCTGCATAGTGCCTCTGCAAAAGAATCGCGCGTTGAGTTACGGCGAATCTACTGCCTCCGTCTGTCTCGTAGTAACCATGTTCGGAGTCGATGAGAAATCATGTAAAAGTGCTAATACGATACTCACAATCACGAGTGCCTAGAACAAGGAATTGTGCGATATTATATGAGTACGCGAAAGCGAATTGTGTCGAGCACCAACGACAAGGTAAAAACTACATGAAACGATAATCGCGGTAACGTTAATCGCAGTAGAATTTAAATTTAGTCTTTCAAAATAACCGCCTAGACGAGATTATTCCCAATGTGCTTCCTGGGACGGAAAGTTCGTTGGACACCTTCGCTTTGGCCGAACGAACGATTTAATTAATTTACGATCCGAATGGAAAATTGAAACGCATCGAAGACAGAATGCATTTTGTCCAACCGTGAACAAGATTAATTGTATTAACCCTATTGCAGCAAATTGTATAATTCTGTACATACGCACATAGTCAGTGTAATTACTATTACCGTAACCCACAAAAACCCTGCCGTTCTTCCACTGATATTCTGATAATAAAAGAATTGCAAGAAAAACTAGCGACAGTGAAATTATGTACATGTTTCAAGCGGAAAAAGTAAACGCCATTCCACAAGATCATTTTCCAAACCGATCGAACAAACAACAAACGAACAATAGCAGTAGTTTAATACCTAAGTATTAACCCAAAATTTCAAGATTTGAAATAAAAGCTTTTCGTATTCGAGTATACTAATAATTCAACATTTTTCTAAAACTCACCCACTTGTGTTGTTGCTCTGGAATCGAATCAATCGGAATCCTTGAGTCACGCGACAAAATAGAGATTTCTTGCGGAAGATAATTGATAATTATTTACGATTTTAGGCGGAACTAGTTGAAAACAGTTGAAAAACTGTACTAACCGTGCGTTACGGGGCGCAGCAAGTTTACCGCGCAGTCGGTGGTGATCGGTGGTTGTCGGTGGCCAATGGTGGCCAACGACACGAAGGTACTAACGGATCGAATAGGAGTGGGGGGAAAGGGAGTAACGGAGCCACTAGGAATAACAATTAGCGACAACAGATGAAAGCGTGACGTGAATGCGCTGGGGCTTGCCACACCGCGCCGCGCGCCGTGATAATAATGTCGTTCCAGAAGAAAAAGCTCCTTTAAAACGAGCCTCGTGCGAATCCCTGCGATCGTTGAGGAAACTCTTTCATCGTTCAGTTCTCAGAAAATGGAAGCTGACTATCAACCGACGCTAACTCCTACGAGAACTTTGACAGGTGAGCCGATCTTTTTGATGATTGTTGACGCCGCGGCTAGGTGTCAAACAAACGTCACGTCGTCCGCTTAAGCAAAATTTTACTGGCGGGATCTTTGTCCTTTGATTGCCGGCTTTACTTTTGCGAAATACTTCTTTTCTTTAACTTTATATCTCGTTGCTTAACGCGATCCTTCTACACCCAATTTCTATCTGGAATCACAGTGATCTTCCTCAGGATTATCTGCATGGAAGAATCCTCCCAGCGACACCCGAATCCTGCGCTTGATACCCTTCTGCTGTATGTGTGCAATTTTTTGCAAGACACTATTTGTTTAAAGTCCCTTTCGTGGATATTTTTAATAGGGTTTCGTACGCGCGATTTGACATGCGATTAACGATAAGATTCAAGGTATTAGGAGATTAATGAATATTTTTTTGAAGAATATTCTTGATTAAGATGCTGGGAATTTGTTAAATTTTTTTATTGTAATGTGTTTGAACACTGGCCAATGCATTCCGATCGGCGGCATTTATTGCAGTTGTTAATTCTCTGCCATGGGCAGGACTATTGAATCTTGAATTAGAATTGCTAAAGTGCTTTTGCTTTATTCATGTTTGGAATTGACAGTCCGAAGATCTCTTTCCTTTTTGTTACAGCTGTTGGTAATGACGTAGAAGATCCTTATCCAAGTTTGTCAGATTTCCACGATTATGAGCCAAATTTGGAATTTGACGATACGGAACTTCAAACCACTTCGAACAATGGTACGTTTATGATTAACTCTTTCTCCTGGTCATTTCATTGTAAAATCTTTTTTTTGTCAATGACTCATTGACCGTTAAATTTATGTACAGCTATGACTTTCTTTACGTTCTTTTAAAATTAGACTTTTGATTTTCTTGGACTTAGTCTTAATTTTTCCAGAATTTCATTTATATAGGAAGGCAACTCGCAGTTTCATATTTAAATCGTCTCCTGTATTTACGTAACCAAATTGAGTTTCTTGCGTTGCAATTATCTTTACGATTCTTTATTTTCTGCCATCATTCATACGATACTTATATTGTAGCTGCACAACTTTTAGAAGAAAAATTGGATTTGGTTAGCAGTGGCACAGGTACCGGAATAGATTATCTCGAGAGTCCAGTAAGCGATGGGACAATTGAAGAGAACTTTGAAGAAGCTTTGGTAGATGCTCCAGTTATCGAATCCGGTGTGTGACCTTTTATCTTCTGTTAGTAGCCACTAAATGTCATGGCATTTCGGGCATAGCAGGTGAATTATGTAGATCATTGTACAGTTTTATTATTGCATGGTATAACTGTCTCAAGAGTGAGAAATGTTGTTGCGTTATTCGTTTGACATGCAATCTTTAAAGAGCGTTTCTTTTCGCGTTATCAATACTACTTGGTTTAAATGTAATGGCTTTAGTAAGAGAAATTTTCAAGTGGGTAACTTACGTCAAAGGTCCAAACGAAGGATTCTGAGAATTCTTTTTGTTTTCGAATAAGCAGCAGAAGACCTTGCTGCATTGGACGGTGAACTTGCGGACGAAGAAGATTACCTAGATATAGCACGACATGGTATCGTAGAAGTTGTTGGAGACGACAGTGCCGGTCGCAAAGTAATTGTCGTGTCCGCTTGTAAATTGCCACCGATTGGAAAGGAAACTTTTAACCACGCTAAACTACTTAGGTTCGTCTTTTTTTACATCAATATTTTCCTAGATTTCGTTAAAGAATCGAATCGATATCCGAATGTGTTACTTGTAGGTATTTAACACACACTCTAGACACATTCGTGGAACAAGACTATAGCTTAGTTTACTTTCACTATGGTCTCACTTCGAAAAATAAGCCGCCTCTATCCTGGTTATGGCAAGCGTACAAAGCATTCGATAGGAAGTATAAGAAAAACTTGAAGGCGCTGTATTTAGTACATCCAACAAATTTTATTCGAATCGTATGGCAAATATTCAAACCTGCCATTAGGTAATCGTCCCATTCTTTATTATGTATTAAAATATTGACCCGTAAATATTTCAATGCTAATTTCTAAATTCTTTCGATGCAGTGCAAAATTTGGTCGGAAAATGATGTATGTCAATTATTTAGAAGAACTGGCACAATATATTAATCTTGATCAACTTATTATACCTCCTCAAGTAATAGAGTAAGTCAGAGCTTTTTGTTCTCTACTGTATTTCTCTTATTTTTTTTTTCCTCAAACGTAAGGATTATAATGGAAAATTGTATCTCGTTAGGCACAATGAGCAACTAATGCTTAAGAATAAGAAAAATTTACCGGCAAGCCCTCCGCAGAGTACGGTAACAACGCCAGTTGGCACCACTCAGTTTGGAGCTTCTCTCCTATTTATTAAAGAAAATAATAATGGCGATGCAATACCACCAATCGTCCGACAATGCGTCGAATTCCTCGATTCGCCTGACAGTGAGTTTAATTTTTTTTAATTTCACTCCTTTGCTTCTTCTACGTTCTTTGCACTAACTTTTGCCATTTCTATGACAGTACTAGAAACTGAGGGAATATTTCGAAGATCTGCAAACGTAGCTGTAATTAAAGAACTTCAAAGCAGATGTAATCAAGGATTACCGGTAGATTTTCAAGGTGATCCACATATAGCTGCAGTGCTTCTCAAAACGTTTCTTCGTGAATTAGACGAACCTCTCATGACGTATGAATTGTATGATGAAATAACTCAATTTCAAGGTAACATTTTCTATATTAATTATTGTATTATTACTGTACTATTATATTTTTCATAATTATTACGACATGTCGTCATTTTCAGCGTTATCGAAGGACGAGCGTGCAAGGAGGGTACAAATACTAGTACTTGAAAAGCTTCCAGAAGATAACTATCAACTGTTAAAGTATATAGTGCAGTTCTTGTCAAGGGTAAGACGCATATCAATTGTTATAATCAATTCCATTTGGTTAGTTTGTTAACTCAAACTTCATTCTCTTGTATCAAGGGTCTTTTTTTTTGCATTGGTATAAATTGTGTACTTATTGACAGGTCATGGATAGATGTGATTTAAACAAAATGACTTCAAGTAATCTCGCTGTCGTGTTTGGTCCAAATCTTGTCCGAGCACCACCATCACGCGGAATGTCTCTTTCCGCGATAGGTCCGATTAATCAGTTTATAGATTTTCTATTTACGCATCAAGATAAAATATTTATTATTTAAGACGGAACAAGGGTTGAAGGATCTCTGAGGGCCTAATCGGGTGAAAGTTAGTACGCGCATCTACGTTTTTGGATGGATTAAAAAAGAAAAAAAAAAGAGAGATAAATGACAGTCGAAGATGTTTGGCTGCCAAGTTTGATATTGCACGAGAATAGTCATCAAGATACGAAAGCGTCAAAGAAGAATTTTTTCACCGTTTTCAATTGTTCCTTATACACTCACGCTTTAAAATCTTCGTACTAAATAGTGTATAAAGATAGAAATTGGGGTCTCTTACATTGAAAGCTTTCTTCGAGATCATATCAAACTTGTTGACGAAATGATACTAACACGATGCAAGTGTGCATGTATGATAATCCACGTTTAAGTATAACATCCGTACTTTGTTGATTAAAATATTTTTATATTTCGATATATATATATACATACATAAAGTAGAAAGAAAAAAACATATTTGAATACCTGCTAACGTCACAAATAGGATTGAGTTACACGGCTTGCACAATGTTTTTTTTTTTAGATAATTGGTTGAATGATTTTTTTTCTCTGTTTTTTAAACGGGAGCAAAACCTAGGAGCGTTAAACTCTGAAAGATTGTGCTCCCGATTTACGCAGATTCGCAGAAGAATAGATAAATTTGCATAAAAGTTATGGCCATATACCAAAGATGCATAAAATTGTCATATACGATTTACTATAAACCGTAGAATTATTTAAGTATACCGTAAACATCTACATGTATTAGTCCATAGCATAATTCGTTGAAGCCATGTTTATAATTTAAAACGAAGAAAGAAAGTTATTTTTAACGTGATTGAGATTAACATTGATTTTATTTCAAGTCTGAAATTAATTAGCCAAAGCGGTGGAGCAATGGAGAAGTAGACGAGACGAGTCATAATTTTTGTTCTTTTTTTTAATTTATTTTATTTTATTTTCTTTCCTTTAAATTCCGAACAGTTTTTCGATTAATGTAAATAATACGATGGAGATAGTACGAGTAACGAATACAGGTGTAGAATTGTATTAATTGCAGGAAATTGAGCACTTGAATTGAGGAAAAACGTGTGTACGTTTAATACAATGTGCTGCAAATAGACGCAAGTTAGATAAAAACAACAAGTCAGGCAGACGCAAAGAAACTATGTAGAAAGCGTATTCGTTACGTTGACGCTACACAATTTACTTTGTAAATTTCTCGTAGGATTTTCTCGATGGTTAGCTCGAAAGTTCGAAGAGATGATTTATCAAATGATTTTTCTAGCTGACTCGGTAATGAGAGTTACCAGAGAATTGTTGTACATTGTCAGAGTGTTGGAACCATTAGGGAGGGAAAAAATTACCATCAGGGTATCGTATAATCTAACAATTAGCGGATTACATCGGTTGCCGCATTTAAAGTTGAAAGGTTTATTATTGATCTTTTCTCGGAGTGAGCTGTGTCTCTGTATATTTTCTTAAATAATCCTGCCAATTATGGGTTTCTGGGATAAAATAGGGGCCGTTTGCCTGATACGCTCTCTGTTACTGAAAAGACTAACCCAGACCTGTATAGAACTGACGCGAGAGAGTTACATTCCTTGTTATTGTCGATGGTATTGAAAAGAAGAAGAAAAAAACAAAAAAAAAACAAAACGTATGTAAACGAAGCATGATTAATTGCAGGAGCTCTAGAGTAAATTAGTAAATCTTAAAGCTACAAAAGTGTATAATAATAATAATATTAATAATAATAATAATAATATTAATGATAATACTTAATTTGCTAACCATTCCTTCCATTTTTCTTGGCAATTGAATCTTATTCCGAAACACAAAGGACGACGATCGCGAATGATCAGCATCTTAAAATAATTTCTATTTACCACAGATTCAATTTATACTGTCTGTTACAGAAAATAATATATGGCTAGATTAGACGAACATGTATGTGATCCATGTGAACATGTATGTACCTGTGATAGAGGATAGCACATTACACTTGCGTCTCAAATGAATTGTGCATGTAATTAAACAAGATACATAATGATATTTTCCAATAGTCCAATAAGTTCATGATCGTTCTCCATAAATATATATCGAATCTCCCTCCTATTTCTCTTCCTCTATCTATCTCTCTCTCTCTCTCTCTCTTTCTCTATGCGTCTTAAATAAGTTTTTATTAAAACGCATACACTTGTATAACACAAATACATACATTGGATTCTTATGGCAAATTACATGGTTGGTGTATATATATAGTAACTAACTCTTTCCATATGCGAAATAAAAATTTAATGAGAAACTTGAAACTTACTCAAGATATCATCATCCCCCACGCGTTGTTATTATTATATTACCATTAACCCGAGAAAATTAATTAATTAATTGCTTAGGCTTTGGAATTGATAAATAGTACAGGTATACCACTCTCGTCTTTATTCTAAATAAGTAGAAAAATTAAGAATTGCACGATTCTTTATAACAACTCATCAGTCACGGTCTACGTTCTTCGACTTTGTACAATAAAACTATTCAGAATAATATATATGTATATACACACACACACTATCGTAATACCGATAACCTTAGACGAAAGTATTACTAATCAGAGTGTCACACTGGAATATTACCGTGTATAATATCTTTCATTTATAACTCTCTTGCTTCGTGTGTAGAAAAGTTAAGAAATTTTGGCAATACTTACGGTCAAATCGTCAATCAATGCGAAGATATAAAAGTTATCACAATAACAGCATTACGCTTAATGTAAGATCGATAAGCATGAATAATTTAGTGGTATACTGTATATATATATATATGCATTAATCCTTGGTTCTCCTCCCGCAGTACGTTAACACCAATGTAACTTAGAAAAAAGACAAAACAAAAAAAAATAGTATAAATGAGACATTTGTAAATAAAAAATAACAATATATTACGTCCGTGGCAAGGCCTAAACAATGAATACATTTGGTTTTGCATTCTAACTTGATATCGTACATAATATGGCCAATGTTTGTTTACATTCGCTGCCTTAACGTAGTGTCACACACTTGTTACAGAGTGAATCGATTCTCCTATAATAGAGGAGAGAAATCGATTTGCACGTAAACTTTGCAATTGGCTGCAAAGTAGCAGAATTGTATATATATATATTAGGCAATGAGTATGTGTATATACACGCCAATGTGCGTGTATGTATACATACGCATGTTCATTTAGATTCATCTTAAAGTATATTGTGATTTACAAGAGATTAGAAAAGAATTTCTCTTCTTATGAAGATTGCGACAAACTACCACAGCAGGAACTCTTAACAGGCTGACTTTGTTCGGTTTCGTCTTCGACCACAACCACATTGCGTCGTGTGCTATTAGTCCTTGATAACGTAGATTTTTGTTCTACCTCGTCCGCATGTTGTATCATGCGATAAGTTAAATCTAAAAACATTTCTTCGATATTCTGATTTAACTTGGCAGACGTATGGAAGTGCATCGCTCCAACTTGTTTCGCATACCTGAATAGAAGGATATTCAACGAACGTTAGATTTATATATTTAGTCTGAGAATTAAACGTTTGTGTGCTCGATCGATGAAATCTTTATAGCGCAACTTACTCTTCTGCTTCTTCTATAGCAACCGTTCTATTTTTTTCGAGGTCTACTTTGTTCCCTGCTATGACTAAACAAATATCGCTACCTAACATTTTCTTCAATTCCTTCACCCAACTCTTTACCTGGAACACAGTATACCGTCTATAACAGAGATCGTAAGGTAAGATAATGCGACAAGCTATTTTAGATACCTTCTGAAAGCTGTCTTCGTCCGTAATGTCATATACTAAAATGGCACCGTTCGACATCCGATAGTATATTGGTCCTAACGCATGGAACTTTTCTTGTCCGGCAGTGTCCCATATCGCCAGATTTACCCTCTTGCCATTCACGTTGAGCTTCTTCTTCAGGAAAGATGCCTGTAAAAAGCTTCTGACGATTCACCAAAAATTGACAGTCTTCGTTTCTAAAGTTCCTAATCGACAGCTTATAAAAACCCAGGTCTGATTCCATTCGCACATTGTAAAACTCCGATAAACAATATATATATATGTATATGTGTATATAGACATAGCAGATAATTGAAAGTTTGGCAAGATATGTTACCTGTACTGTTGTGATATGTTTATCGTTAAACTTATCTTCGACGTATCGCAAAGCAACCGAGGTTTTACCGACGCATCCTTCACCAAGAAGAACCACTTTAAAATTATAGCCATTGCCAGTGCTACTAACCGAACTGGCCATAGTTCAGAGGAAGAAATATATATGTCTTTAATAGATATTATTGCACGAAGAATCTCTGTCTGGAATGATTGACGTTGAGCTGGCAGCTGAAAGACGTTAACGAATGTTGGTCATAACAGTAAAACGTCTTCGGCAAACCGGCAGTAGGGTGTACTTGTATTTTTCTCCCTGCCAATTTAATGTCAAAATGAAACAATCAGCTGTTTGCACCTGTATCATTTCAGTGACTATGAAGAAAAAAGAAAGAAACGAAGTGGATTTGTCCGGTGAATTTAGTGCGTTGCCGATAGATGGCAAATATTAGTGGTGGCAGCCGCGAGTGGCAGCACCATCGCCAATCGATCTATCGACATATATCGACCTCAGCGTCGAGTCCCCGAGATTCCTTGGTGAGTTGACTCACAATCAGAGTCAATTGAGTCCATTGAGTCGGATAAGTTGGTTGTGTGTAGTTGCATGAGTTGCATGCAAGGACTTGTCATTGACTATTATCCATTGTGATTTACGTGATGTGTATTATTATAATAACAGTAATTTAAAATACTCGATTGCTGCAACTATTAAATAAATTGGAATTGGTATTATCCAAAAGATGTCGGTTACAAATGTATCTAAAGTACGTTGAAATATTAATCATGCATAACAGCTTTTATACTTTAACAGAAGTCTTTTAAATGAAAATTTTATTTACAGCCTGCAGTTGCACCATCCATACAGGAATTCAGCATACGAGTACCAAAGTACGTATAACAATGATTTCTATATTGTTTTCTTTTTTATATTTGCATATGTATTTATACAATAACAAGAATTCATATTTAGTCTTATATTTTTTATACTTTAATGTCGAAGTTGTCTGGTCGAAACCAAAATACTGTGTCATATTTTAGAAATAACAAGAAGAAACATAATGTTATGAGATTCAACGCAACGCTAAACGTGGATTTTTCAAAATGGTCACAAGTAAAAATGGAGCGTGAAAATAATATGAAGGAATACAAAGGTATAGAAGAAGAACTCCCTAAATTTGGAGCAGGCTCAGAATTTGGTAGAGACGCAAGGGAAGAAGCAAGAAGGAAAAAGTTTGGAATTACTAGTAGGAAATATAAGCCTGAAGATCAGCCATGGATTTTAAAATCGGGTGGAAAGACAGGCAAAAAGTTTAAAGGTATACGTGAAGGAGGCATCAGCGAAAATGCAGCGTATTATGTTTTCACGCACGCTGCGGATGGTGCTATCGAAGCGTTTCCACTTCACGAATGGTAAGTCGTATCATTTATGACAATTCAGCCCTCTATCTTTTCAGAAGTATAAAATTTCCACATTTAGGTATAACTTTCAGCCAATTCAGAGGTATAAAGCGTTGAGTGCCGAAGAAGCAGAGCAGGAGTTTAGTCGCAGAAATAAAGTGATGAATTATTTCTCATTGATGTTGCGTAAGCGATTACGAAACGACGAAGATGGTGCGGATGAAGAAGAATTGGAAGGTGGGAAGGGTAAAAGACCAGGGAAAAAGGAGAAGGATTTGAAAATATCAGAAATGGACGAGTGGATAGATAGTGACGATGATGATTCAGAAAGTGATGACGAAAATAAGAAACGTTCCGACGAGGAAGAGAATAAGAAAACAAAGAAAAAAGGCAAAGGTAAAAGACAATATAAAATTGTTTGTATTGTATACAACGGTGCGAATGTATTTAATACAACGTAATGTAATTTCTAACCAGCCGATATCAAGAAGAAGAAAAAGAAGAAAAGGGCATCCGACGATGAAGCATTCGAAGAAAGCGATGATGGCGATGAAGAGGGAAGAGAGTGCGATTACATATCTGATTCTTCCGATTCTGGTTCAGAATTAGAGCAACAGAAGGAAATTAAATCTGTCGCTGAAGAAGACGCACTAAGAAAATTGTTGGCATCCGATGAGGATGAAGAGGACGAAGAGCAGCAAGACAAGAAAGATGGAGACGAAGATAAGGATGACGATGAGGACAATAAAGAAAAGGACGATAAGGTAAAAGTCAGTTGAATCTGTTCGTACTTACGACTTAACATCATTACTAACTTTAGTAATTTCTGCATAGAAACACAATAAAAAACCATTGTAGATTCTAAATTCGTATTTTTTCTACAGGACAAAGATAAACTTAATAAAGATATCGAAAAGAAGAAAGATAAGAAGAAGAAGAAGAAAAATTCGAAGAAGAAAGATTTGAAGAAAACAGCATCAGGAAAGGATTCTTCTAGCGATTTCTCTAGTGATTCTGGCTCTGATTCTGATGCAGCGAAGGATAAAGACAACAAGAAATCAAACAGCGCTCATAGTTCGCGATCTGCGACACCGATTCCAGCAAGCGGTGGGATTTCTGATCCATTAAAGAGAAAGCAATCTGGTTCACCTGATTTGTCTCAAGCAAAGAAATTGAAGCTTGACAATTTCAATTTGGCACCAGCTTCCTCTTATATCCCGGGTGCAAGGTATATACCAAAACAATATATAAAATCTCTTCATTCATCAAAGCTGTTGTTTATCATACAAAACAACATTATCATTTATTTCCAATATTACAGTGAATCTGGAATTACGGAGGATGCAGTTAGGCGATATTTAATGCGCAAACCAATGACCACTACAGAACTTTTACAGAAATTTAAATCAAAGAAGACAGGTTTGACTTCCGAACAACTTGTTAATATAATGACACAGATACTAAAGAAAATTAATCCTACTAAACAAACTATTAAAAATAAAATGTATTTGTCGATTAAAGCCCAGGCAAATTGAATCTTATTATTTGATATAATGTGCATCGTGTATTAACAGTGATTATCAATTAAATTTCTATTTTTATGATAAATCTAGTTTACAATATTTATTATTATTATTTTGGGCAAAGTACAAGTGTTATTAGTTTTTCAGAGTTCGTATTCCTTTTATTTTATGGGACCAAAACTCTATTTCATCAAATTTATAATGTATATATGTGAGATGATGCACCATGAATATCGATTAAGCACTTGATTTTACAGCGTCTGAGGTATTTGGAAAATAAGTAATACTGATAGAACAAATCTAATTATACAAGGAATAGATTCAAAACATTTTGCATGTTATTGACTGCGTAAAGGATGTTTCTTTAACACTAGAGCTGCCGGCGTTCAATGTATATTCGTACAATGTGTGCATTAGAAAGTTGATTAAAAATTGATGTGTTTAAAAAAAATAATGCGAGTGATGTAGTATTTAGTTTTATCGCATCCTAGTAAAAGTTGTAATAAATTTTTATGATTATGATTATGATTATAGTTTCTTTGGTAGTTCGAACAAAAAGGGACATATTTTTGTCGAAATTGAACAATTTATTTATATTTTAATAAGTTTTGTTTCAATGTATACTTCAATGTTTTTCTAACCAACAGTTTGCAGATTCGAATTCCTTGATATCACGGAAACAATTTTTCTAATTCCTATGATGCCTAGTAATACACTTGAAAATAAGTCCTCGATTTTTACAATATTCTGTAAAAATATCTGTAAAACTACCTTTGTAACCTAAGTGATCTTCTAAAATTATTTTCAATGAATTTGTATGAAGACTAGTTTTTTGCAAACTCTAGGCAAGTTAACTTGGTCACTTCTCGACTAATAGCCGATAAGTATTATTTATCGTACGACAAACCACCCTTTTCGTACCTATTACAGTTTACAGAATTTTCTGTTCGAAATTACATGTAAATATACACATAAAAGCGTTATTTTCATTATGTAATAACTCTATGACAATTATAAATTTTGCAAATCATGCAAAGATACATATGTTTTACAATTTCTTTCTGTAGTTCAATCTGCTATCTTTACAATAAAAAATTATGACAGATATTTGTTGTTTGGTATTTCTTAGAAAAATTTCAGAAATCCTCATCAATCCAGCGAATTCAACAGTATGTTCTTCAGTAAAACATGTTTTTAATTAAATATTAATTAAATATTAATGTACATAATACTATTGTACCCCAACACACAAGTATTTCATATCGCATTCTCAGTAGATTCGTCAGCATACAACTCAAAAATACTTCGAAGTTTTAAATTCGAATTAATGATATAAAGTAAAATGTGATAAATGCGAATTACAAGAGATAAGTACTTAGTTTCTTAAAGGGACACAACGTTAATCATTAAACATATTTAGATAGTGAAATTTCCTAGCAATTGTCACTTTTGTATATCCCGAATAATCGAAAAATAAATATCTACAATAAGCGATAAGGGATAGTGAACGATTAAAATTTTCCTTAAGGGTGTAAGATGTATAAAGTAACGGTACTTATGTGGTCAGAGAAGGTCATCTGATAAAGATAAAAGATGCTGCTTCAAGTTATCAGCGGTGTTGTAATAGTTTCTGTCTTTTGCAACGAACGACTCCCTGACCCGCACAGTGTCAGCTTAGTAACGTCGCAGACACCGAGTACATGTGTAATGCGCGTCGCTAAAGCAAAAGACTGTTTCAATCAAGACTAATTAATTATTTTTACAATAGTGAACGGAATCGTGAAATATAGTGATTAATGTGTGCGTGCAATTTCGTCACAGATCTGATTTATTCGATAAAATTATATTCAATATACCGGAAACTGTTTATTTATAATGTCGGTTCTCCGTTTAGTCAAAAATGAATTGGACCGGCGATTTTTACTCGCGAGTTCGTCATATCCATCATTCTTAGCGAATCGCTCAGTTAGCGTAAGAATCATATGATTTTTTTTCGTCAGATTTTTACTATCATTTGACGTTAAATTCGTATCGCGAAGAATGTGTTATTGATAAAACTAAACGGATTACGGATTTTACAGAGTTTGAAGGGCAAGATTATTGGAATTAGGCGGGAAGATCAATCGGTATGGGAAAGAAGAGCACCATTAGCACCAGCCAATGTTCGTAGATTAATAAGGGCTGGGGTGAAAGTAATAGTACAGCCAAGTAACAGACGAGCCTATCCTGCTCAAGCTTATCAAGCAGCAGGTGCGGTTTTGCAAGAGGATATTAGCTCTGCCTCAGTCATTTTTGGGGTGAAACAAGTTCCTGTGGATCAGCTAATATCCAATAAGACATATTGCTTCTTCTCACATACTATTAAAGCACAGGAGAGTAATATGCCATTACTCGATGCTATTCTCGAAAAGAATATTCGTTTATTGGATTATGAGAAATTGACCGATGTCAATGGACAGAGAGTCGTGGCTTTTGGAAAATATGCTGGTGTTGCTGGCATGGTCAATATATTACATGGACTTGGACTTAGATTGCTCGCTCTTGGTCACCATACTCCGTTCATGGTAAAATAAATAATTAATATATATATAATTGATAAATGATTTTTACTGATTGAAATATGATTGTATTGGAACTTCTTTTTATGTCCGTCAATCTCTAACTGGCTTGTACTTCTATTTCTATTTTTACTATTATATTATTCCAACACTTTTCCATTAATCATATATTTACACTTGATAATATGATATTCATATTGATATTATATCTTTACATTTTTGGGATATGGGTACAGGACAATCAACTAAATAACGATAACGAAAAGTTACGATGAAATAGTTAGTTAGTATTGAATAAAATTAAAACAGGTGATAAATTCTAGAAATAAACCGTTAATAGTTACTTTAATTCAAGAATAAAAAACAGTACGTATAAATAATCGATACGTTAGGTAAATGTAATATTTGAGTATGATATTAAGATTACCGTGCAACAAATTTCACGATTTATTCTACTTCATTCTCTATGTTAAATTTAAATAATTTTCGTTCAATTATTCAAATGCTTCAACGACGCGTTATTCACACATTGCTGACGTGAAAAGCGTGATTCATTATGCAACTGTAATTACACGGTATTTATCTCATTATGCTGTTGTTGTACATACAGAGAAAATCTCTTGACTGCGATAACGAGATAAACAGAAGATGTCAACGGACGCGCGCATCATATCTTCGTGTCGATATAAATAAAGTAATCAAGATACTGTGGTACTGTGGAAGTTGTATGGGAACTAGTAGTACATAGAATAAGTGATAGTATTTTCAATTGCTAACAGATAAGCGTAAAGGATATTATTAACTTACCGGATGCTATCACAGCAGAATATTTATAACTTTACTTTGATATGGATAGTGTATTGGATAAATAAATATTTAAATCGTGTTAGTAACAATCGGACAGTATCGAATAGGATTCTCATTTTTTAAACGCAAAAAAATGGTTAGATTAAAACAATTTTTTTTAATATACTAATCTTTATATTAACGTTATTATCAGGAGATTAGCAAAATAATTATTTCTAATGGAAATAGAGTTGATCCATTTATTGGTTTGTACAATGTATGTATGTGGTGCTACTATTGTTCATCAATCTCGAAACTATTTATTAGAAGGTACATTTATTTAAACGTAGTTGTTTTAAACATTCAAATTCTCGATTGAATCGAAGAAACGATGATTAATAAGTAAATATTCTGTGATGATAGCACATTGGACCAGCGCACAATTACCGGGATTCAGCAATGGCACGACAAGCTATAAGAGGAGCAGGATACGAAATAGCATTGGGTGCAATACCTAAATCTATTGGTCCTTTGACCTTTGTTTTTACCGGAAGTGGTAACGTCAGTCAAGGTGGCCAAGAAGTATTTCAAGAATTACCACATGAATATGTTCCACCGGAAATGTTAAGAAAAGTTGCAGAACATGGTGGTGAGTTAGTAAATATTTCAGATTAAAATAATAAAAATTCATAATAAATAAATTACAAATAATGTTACCAGCAGAATTTTGTAATTAGTATGCAATTCACACGTTGCTCCAATTAAATGATTATTACAAAGGATAAATTCTGTATGTTAGATACAACGAAAATATACGGCTGCGAAGTAAGACGACGACATCACTTGGTGAGAAAAGAGGGTGGTGGTTTTGACCCGGAAGAATATGATAAACATCCCGAACGATATATATCGACCTTCAGTAAGAAGATAGCACCTTACGCATCTGTAATAATTAATGGAATATACTGGGCAGTGGATTCTCCAAAATTACTGACAATACCTGATGCTAAATATTTATTGAGACCTGCTCACACACCATGGTTACCGATAAGTGTTGGTGCTCCTGCTTTGCCACATCGTATGTTAGCTATATGTGACATTTCAGCAGATCCTGGCGGCAGTATTGAGTAAGTGAACTTATTTCATTTGTATCATAAGTTTCTTAAATTATTCGATATAATATGTATATTACAACTTAATCCATAAATTTGTCTGCAACAAATTGAATCATATTGTATCCTTGTTTCAAGTGTTAAATAATCTTCATTTATATTGTAGCTTTGTTATGAATCTATGTTTTAATAATTTCAATTAAATGTAGGGTTTGAAAGAACAGTATATAATTTTGAACATAATTCATACGAGTTTGATTCAATGCACAAAGGCCGAATTTTAAAATAGATTATAAAAGCAAGGTTTTCTCAGAAGCTGCTATCAATTGAAGTACAAATTAACAATCGTATCTTTGAGGAGGGTAGGATTTTTCGTTTACTCATATTTTCACAGAATGTTATCTCGTCCCAGCTTCTTGTGTACTGTTGTGCCTGATATAGTACTTTTCCATAGCTTAGGCAAGCAATTCACTCTTATCCCTTGGAAGGTATATTGATCGTTCATGAATGACGCCTATAATTACTTCTTGTTTCTGTATTTAGATACCTAACAGAATATGTCAAACTTAACGCGTTAAATGATCATTTTGTTTATCCAATTCAGGGTTACTTCTAGGAGACGATAATTGAATAGAACTAATCCTACGTTCGTAATTTGTATCTTCATTAATAGGATATTCAAAGTTTTGTCATTTTGCTATTTATATTTAGCTCCTTTTGTCTTCTAGACACTCTTCTAGTTCATTCAACGTGGTTCACGCGTTGTCATCTTCTTCCTTCTTCGTCGCTCATTGTTTTTCTTTCCCTTCTTCTCCTCTTCATTGTCTCTTCTAGTACATACAATATAATATACTATGATATATAGTACACGATATCGTACTCGTTCGTTCGAATGCCAATATAGAATCACACATCTCATATTAAAATAATCAAGTTATTTAACCGTCCGAACTTAGAGAAAGTTTCGGATTCTTTTAAATATTTTTAAAGATTTTAATAAAAAAAAAAATTATTGTATATCACGTTATGTCCTAAAATTTCTAATTTATGTTTACGGAAGACAAGAGAATTTTATCTAAAATATTCAAGACTCTCCCTTTTATAATGTCTCCATATTTATTCACTGATTAAACATGTTGTTTGTGGAAGAGAATAAAGTAGCTTCCTCGTGATAAACACATCGATGCATACAACACACTGAAAGGCGAAAAGTTTTTTATTTCGGTTGAGTGATAGAGAATTCTTTTGAGGTCAGACTTGATGGCGAAATCTTTTTATCATTGGTATTATTCCACAAGTTGCGAAACTTCAAGGCTCTCACGTGTAACATAACACGATATACAGTTTGTTGTTCAGGTAGAGGTTTACGTTACCTCTAAAATGGTAAAAATGATTTGTTTGACTACTGGGTAAACACTGGCATACATAGAGATGTTATCGATAAATAAGTTTGCGTTTTTAAAAATCTATTATCTTTTCGATAGTATCGCAATTATTTTACCTTCGTTGCTCAATCGAACCATAAATATGTGGTTATATGAATCCATATAGTTATCTTCCGGTAGTTCGTTACCACTTTTATTTGTATATTTTTTTAACAAGATTCGAGTTATCGTTCCATAACAGCAAACGAATTCATTCATTGTATTTGTTATCTTGTATAACTTGTTTTTCGATTAGAATAGAGAGAATTGAGAATAAGATAAAACTATTGTCGCACTCAAACAAATGGATAATAGAGTGACGTAACAGCATTATAATTCGATACTCTTTATAGCCACTTATATGTATTTTACTTTGTCATTTATTTTTGTGGATTAGGTTCATGAATGAGTGCACAACGATCGACACTCCGTTCTGTTTGTACGATGCCGATCGAAACAAAGATACAAAATCCTTCAAAGGACCAGGTGTTTTGGTGTGTTCGATCGACAATATGCCAACTCAACTTCCAAGAGAAGCGACTGATTTCTTTGGAAATCTACTATTTCCTTATACCGTAGACATCATTCAATCGGACGCCAAGAAACCATTGGAGGAACATAATTTCAGTCCGGCAGTGCACGATGCGATAATTGCTTCAAATGGAGAACTTACACCCAATTTCGAGTACATACATGAATTGAGGCAATTAAATCAACGTAGCAAACATAAAGCAGATTGTGGAGATCCGCCAAAGAAAACGGTAATTTCTTGCCCATAATATAAAAAATCAAATGATTTTAACGACGATTTTTCAAACTAAACCAACTAAATCTAATATCATACTAATTTTGACTAACAAAAAATGAAATTTATTCGGTTGTTCGTATATTTGCTTTTTAAATGTTCTAAATGTAATTTAATTATTCTAACTTAATTACTATAATGTTTAAAAACGATGACTTGTTTAGGTGGTTGTATTAGGCGCAGGATATGTGTCAGCTCCGCTCGTTGAATACCTGCATAGAGATAGAAATGTGCGAATTATTGTCGCATCACAATTTAAAGACGAAGCGGATGCTCTTGCGAATCGTTTCCCCGGAGTGGAGCCAGTCTTTTTGAATGTCCTTGAACGACCAGATACTTTGGAAGATTTTGTTAGATCTGCGGATGTTGTTGCTTCTTTATTACCGTATTCTCTTCATCATGTTATTGCAAAGGCTTGTATAGAAACAAAGACACATCTTGTTACTGCAAGTTATATGAATGACAATGTTAAAGCTTTGGACAGAGAGTAAGTGTTTTTTAAACATCTATACCACATTAATATAATATGCCAATACAAATACTGTTATAAACAATTTTATTAACGATTTGCATGTTGAATTCGATTTATGATCATTAGTCTCTTTTGCTACCACTTTTCATTAACAGAATAATGTCGAATTGTGTTTAAAAATAGTTTCCTACTTCTTTTGAATAATATATATATTTTTTAATTGATACGTGTGATACATGTATATATGTATAATATGAGGATAATGTTTTGCAATGAATCAGAGCCGAAGCTGCGGGAGTCACGGTGCTGAACGAAATAGGGTTGGATCCAGGTATCGATCATTTGCTAGCATTGGAATGTATCGACGATGTGAAACAAGCAGGTGGAAGAATAGAATCCTTTGTTTCGTGGTGCGGTGGTTTACCTGCTCCAGAATGCTCTTCCAACCCTCTAAGATATAAATTTAGCTGGTCACCTAGAGGAGCCCTTTTGAATACATTATCGCCAGCAAAATATCATCACGAAGGCCAGGTAATTGTTCAAAATTTTCTTCATACATATTTCAATATTTTTTAACCTGTGGTAAATTCATCAGAAGAATTGGACTATTGCTGCACAATTTTAACATATTTAACATAATCTATGAAATCTGCTGATCACGTGAACACACAAAATATTATTTCATTTAATGCACAATTATTAATTTTAAATGTGTATCGACACGTTTATCCAAAATTGCATTATCACAATAGAAATAAACTCTGAAAATAGTTTGCAATATACATAGTGACTTACACAATTGCACAGTGGTACACACATACGTGTATGTTTAAGTAGATACAGTTACCTGCCATTTCTGCACCGCAATTCGTGCTTACTAGACGATCTTACCCTAGTGCTGATTGCACCCCTCAACTAGGTATTCAGTGTAGTCTTTACCTGGTACTTACTCCAACCCATTACCTGCCACTCAGCCTACTCTGTAACTCGGTGCTTACTCCACTTATCACGCAGCGCAGCGTCCCAACACGCTCTCATTGTCAAAGAGTGCAATAGTGCTTCTGCTGTGTTGTTAAAAAATGATCGGATCGCATAGATAATTCTGTGTTTATGAAGGAATATTGACTTTTCCTAAGTTAATTAATCATGGTAAGCTGATCTTCGGTTAGCTTACTAATTAATAACAAGAATCATGTCCCCAATTTACTTTTTCATCATCTTCATGTTTTTAATGTTCTTTTAGATAACTTGAAAGACTTCCAGTTTAGGCCAATTTTTTCCAGGTTTTTTTAATTAATTATACACGTAATTATTTATACGCTGTTCAAAAAAATTATCCCACAAAATAATTTGATCAGCTTTCACCGACAGCTTTCACCGGCGCGGTGCATGTTGAAAATCGACGATCTCTTTTAAAGTGTGGTAACTTTGTTGGTAACACTTGACAAAGTGTGCCATCCTCGAAAAAAATATTGAAGCGAGTTTGTTCATTCCCGCAAACTGAAATTTTTTACACATGATAAACCTGCCCTCATTTCGGAGCAGTGGCAAACATTTCTTGCAGTAATTTCAAAAAGTTTCTCGTTAGCGTTTCGTTAAAATACAAATTGTGAAGATTGCAATAGTAGTACAGACGATTTTGTTCGTTAAAATTTATACATTTCTGGCAACAATCAAAAGTCATTCTAATATTAGTAGTTACAATATGGATGCTGATTGAACTATTTTTGTAGAGTTAAGATTAATGGGAAAAATTGACTTCAAATTTGTGATTCAAATTATTGCTGCTGAATAATATTATGTTGTGATTTTGGAATTAATATTGCTATGTAAATTTGATTTTTATATGTAAAGGAAGTCGAAATAGCAGGAGGAGGTGATCTGATGTCAGCAGTTCAAGATCTGGACTTTTTACCTGGTTTCGCCCTTGAGGGTTTCCCAAATCGTGATAGTACAGTTTACAGAGATTTGTATGGAATTCACACGGCTCATACCATATTGCGGGGTACGCTAAGATTCAAAGGTTTCACGGACACTATTCAAGCATTGCAGTATCTAGGACTCATCGATCCCAATCCACATCCGATTTTACATCCTAACGGACCGGAAATCACATGGGTATGTATATATACATGTATACCAATATTTGGACCCTGATTGGAATCAAACATGCGATTGAAACAGTGTTGTCTCTAATTACAACAGACTAAAGTTGAATAAACAATTTTTCAACTGATTATTAAAGATTATTGAAGCCAACTATTTAGCTTGCTTATAAACGTGTAATTATTCAATACTAACATCATACTTCGGTTTGGACTCTAATTCACCAATTCAATGAACTTGATCACAAAGTGAATTGCGTGATACAACTCTTTGAACCAAAATACTCCGAAAATTCTGATTATTGAAAAAATTAGATAGGGTTATTTAAGTTCGAGTTTCAAAAGGATTAATCAGTTTCTTCGTGGTTCGTAGTTCGCAGTGCTTTAGGGTTTGTGATCTAGGTCACAGTAAGGCTCTAATGCAGCTGCGCCAGAAGAAGTTGCATGAACCACACAGCTTACGACCTATCCAATAGATAACAACTATCACTATACCACCTGCCGCTCCGTAATTTTCAGTCCACTGCTTCTTCATTCAGTTTCATTTTAAAGGTTACGGCATCTTAAACTGTCGTTCACTACACAATTCGTTACCTAACAAATAAAAAGCGTGTTTCTTTATTAACGTAGCACAAATTGACAATCCATGTACGTAAGAACACTTTTCTTACTGAAATTTCTTCTCGATTTCAGAGGGTCCTTATTTGCAATTTACTTGGTTTGGCAAATGACAATATCTTTTACGAGAACTTAAAAAGAAAACTTGTCGAGAGAGTGAATTCCGAGGATCGTGTACAAGCGATCGAAGAGTTAGGATTGTTGGAAGAAGATTTAGTATTGAAGTTAAACACGCCATTGGATACTCTCACGCATTATTTATCAAAAAAATTGACTTATGAACAAACTGAACGTGATCTCGTAATATTGCGTCACGATATTGGTATACTCTGGCCCGATAACAAGCGTGAGATTAGAGGAATTAATTTGGTTTTGTATGGCGACAAAAATGGACATTCGGCAATGGCTCGCACCGTTGGATATCCAGCCGCTATTGCAGTCAAGATGATCTTGGATGGTACGTTGACATACGCAATAATTTCCCAAAATCAATCACTATTAACAGAACACAATTGCCCATAAAATGATATAAAAAATTCTCAATAATATATCCATGCAGTGAAGAAAAATAATTTTGATTGTTTTGAAACTGTGACGTATCTCTATATTGTGCAACGGTTGTCAGTGTACTTGTATCCATTCCTCGAACAGCTATTTATATGATATTTCGATGATTATTACTTATCACGAAGATTTCGTAGAAGAAGATCATTATTCTCAATGGAAGATGTTCTTTGTCTCATATAAGTACTTGTGAACGCACTAAGCATAGACTCGAAGAAAGGAGCCTTTATTGTATTGTTACTACTCTAAACAATGAACGTATTACACTGACAAACTCGTATTTAACTTCAACACTGCTGTTGTGAACCACTGTTAGTATTGAGCATCACTGCATGACCTATATTTGTTCTTTCCCTTTCTTATTTGAAAGCAGAATGTGCTTTGTATCCTCCCGCAATTGCCTGGCTAAGAATAGGGCTTGCGGGATAACGTGGCATCGTTGACATTTAGACTGGATTCACTGGTTGGCATAAAACGGGAACTATATTTAGGAAATTCGAAATGCAACGAAATTTTATTGAATGTCAATTCGCGTACTATAAAACAAATTGATAGAGGATTGTATTTGATGTTGTGGGAATTTAAAAGATATATATATATATATATATTTACTGTTATTCTTTTGTTTAATACACACGATACACTTTTATCTTATTAATAGGAGAAATCCAGCAGAGAGGAATGGTACTTCCCTTTACCCCAGATATTTATCGACCCATTCTCAGTCGGCTTAAGGCAGAAGGCGTGGAAGCCTTCGAGAGTTCCAAATGGCGATGAGGCAGTACTTTTACCCTATCTTCAGGAAGTATTTACTTATCGTGACAGATTCATCAACATTTAAAGATAGAGTTAAAGATAATAAAGTCCAGTATCGTGGCGAGATGGATGAATAAATTAAATAATATTTTTTTACTGAAACTTACACATTGTATTGTATTATTTATTATTCCTATGGTGATCCTAATTGAGATTAAGGGTTTGGGATAGGAGCAGAATAAGTAGGTTCATACGAATGCGTTTAACATTTATTGATATTGCCACTTCAATATGGAAAATTTCTAACGATACCGTGACATATCGCTTATTGCAATGTATCTTTTTTTTTTTAATCATTTTTCATTTAATTGTAATGACCTTAAGATACAAGTGGAGTGATAACAGCAAAGCGTGCAAGCAATAGGTGCTTGAATGATTTTGAAAAAGAATATTTTGCTACATGTTCGATCGTATTCTCATTTTTAGCCAGTACTTTTTCAGGAATATATATATAAATTAACAGCTGAAGTTTATTGCTTCCTTCGATACGACATACTTAACTTTGCTGTTAATGATTTTCAATTCTAGAATACTTGAAGAAGAGGTAAGTAAATCAATCCTAATTAACAAATTTGTCGTATTGCATCTTAAAACAAATTCATAAATATTAATATTTATAGTCGCTAATAATAATATAGCCAACTGACGGTAACAACTGACAATTGTCTCAAATGTCGTGAAACTGATTGTGAATGATAATCGCACGCTAAAATATAATTCGTCTGCAAACGAGATAATAACATCACACAACTATCTAAGCAATAATCTTCGTCAATTCGTAATTCGAAGGATTTAATTTGTAACATTGATAATATTTCGAGACCTATACAATATACAGATAAATCATACACAAGAATAACAGAAATATTATTGCTATTGTGCTTTTGTTATCCAAACTCTGGTACATATATTTTGTGCACTCATAAGTGCGTACAAGTCTTTGTTATTACAAATTACACAACTGTATTGTTCGAAGATGAATTTTCCAGTTGTTGCACAGTGCTAATCTATATATTTCGCATTCAGTGAGAAATTTACTTGTATTGACTTTGTTTAAGGGTATTGTTGTCATAGATCTAATATACTGTAATTTCGCATTATTTAAATATTTCACTGTTTAAAGTTTCGATAAGCATACTGGCATACGTGTGATTCATTTTTTAAGAAACAGAAAGCATCGTCATTCGTTTCACTAGGTCTAAAATTTAACAGTATGTATTTATTAACTTTTACTTGGATAGGAACGTATCACTCATTCGAATAATCTACCAACCATATCATTACGATTATTACATTACGATTCAAGAAGTTTCTGATGTATGAAGAAACAGAAGGAAATATATGTATATTAATGACCCTAAAAAATGGTGTTTGCTCGTTCATATTGACGATTTGCCCTTTTTCATCCTGTTTAAGAAAAATAACAGAAATTTAATGCTGCGAATCGCAATTTTTATCTTTCTTCTTACCAATGATAAGTATCATTTATTTTTCAAAGATTATAATTAATAACTCTAATTCTGGTATGAACGGTAAATCACGAAAGTATTCGTACCGTTCGAATTGATGGTCATAAGGCTACAAATACCACGTTATATTTAAGTAAAAGTTCTTCAAATGGCAGTACGCGAATACTATTAAAAATCTCTTATTAATTCTAAATGTTTGTTATAGCTAAATCTCTGTAGATCTAAATGTTCGAATGATATGTAACTGAGGATTCATAAATTTTACATTACAGTTCAAGTTCTGTGAAGCAATCGATTCCAATTAAGCTCATATTTTCAATGCTTTTGTAATTCTCTAGACGAACAATATTGATACTGTATTCTATCTCGATATGCCTTACTACTTTTCTCCATTTCCTCGTACAATTGGCAAAAAAAAAATGCATTTGGTAATATAAGAGACACGATACATAATTAGGTAGAATCGTAGATTTTTCGTCTAGCAGTGTTTAACCATTCTGTGTGACTAATCTGTCATAGTGTTACGAAGCGTACAATTAGAAGTGACCTCTAAAATATATATTTTTAGTGACTAGTTATATTTTCATATACGAAAAATGTCGACTTTTCAAATCACTGGGCAAATCGTGTGCGCTCCATTACTCAAAAACTATGCTATAAGTTAAATTGATACGAAAAAATTCGATTTAGTACTAGAAATTAAACGGATAATACACATCTATACATTCTTTTAATTTTCTACGATTTATGAGCTACAAATGACAAAATTGTTACGAAAACTATTGTCATTGATTCTTAAATGTAGTAAATTAAGAAATGTCGTTCGATTCAACGAAACGATGGAGAGATCGTAATAAATTACTCATTTGTTTACTAATAAATTACTAATAAATTATTAATAAATTATTCAATAAGTTATTGATTTAGCTTATAATTAGTGTTTAAGATGAAACAAGTACGTACTACTGTCCTATCGATGTCATTGAACTAGGTATGATTATTACTTGCAATTTTTCAAAGGACAAATACAATATGGACGTTACGATACGTACACATATATGTATAAACGAATTGTATAATGTTAAGTTTTATGAAAAATCTATGCGTCTAGGTATGCTCGTATGTTACTGCAAATGTGTATTTACAGGTGACCACTAATTTAAGGATGGCCTGTGGTGTTTTAAGTAAGTTGGCAGTATGAGACGATTAATTATTACATTTTTCGCATTTTAATCGTAATCACACGCTCAAATGTACACATGACTGAATCTTACAATTGGACTCGGTCAAATTGTCGTTTAACGATAACCATAGTCTTTTCATCATAAAAAAGTGCCCTCAAGCTCAACAACCGCTTTATAATCACTATGTACTAATTGTAAGTACCGTTTATGCAATAGTTAACTAGTTTTATAATACGTGTTAAATAGTGCTATCTGTACTCGATAATTGCAAGGTTTGACAGTAACCAATCTTAGGAATCTTTTTTGCTATAATTTAACTCTTCCAATTGGATTGTCACGTATACGAATAATTTAGCATCACAACTATTATAAGACATAACAGTTGTTTTCAATATTTCTTTACGTTCTACACAAATATTAAGATATGATTTCCAATAGATAAAACAGAAAGAGAAATGTGCATATTATCCATCTTGAATCAGACAGTGTTATATGCAAATCTAATTGAAAAACTGTTTTCTGAGTTTTACTATTTTGCGATATATGCTAAAAGACTAAAGCCAAACGTTTCGATCGATTTCTTATTATTAGACGGTTTACTAAACGTGTTATTCGACTTCAGGAACTATGTGTAGGATCGCGAAGTCCTTGATTAAGAATTTAACTCCACAAAATTATTTGTTATAAAGCACTATTATTTATCCGGATGTTCGTATCGATTTTTATTAACTACCGGTGAGATTTGTATCGAAACAGGCAATTCGAAGATATTTTTTTTACACTATTGACAACTGACGTCTTTATAATTCTTTTTTTACAGCTTTTTATATTTTAGTTAACGCTTGGTGAACATATTTCATAACGCGAGTGATTCTTAACAATTTAAACACAGTTGACGAAGTTCGCCTATCTAATTACTCAATCTTCGAATAAGCAATTGTGATAATGCAGATATGTATAAATAAGCTGTTTCCGATTATCATATTTGGTTATAACAGGAAAAGCGTTAAATTGTTTTCGAGGCAAATATAAAGTATGTGTATTTTTAAAAGGTAATACGATCTTGCTTTTTTCTTTGTAGAGGGTAGAATACAAATCCAAAGTTTTGTAATTGGAACCACTCTGTAATCCTAATGTTAAATAGGGAATGATCGCGATAACTGAAAAAAAAACAAAGAATTCTACCAAAATTTGAATCGCATAATTGCAGAACTGTTGCATATTAATGTTATATCATAGATAAACGGGATTCAAGCTTCGTAACTATTTATTTTTTAAATAAGATATTTCCAAGTTAATACGATAATATCATGCATGACTGTAAGCTTTTTCTTTCAATTTTAATACAGTTAGAATGAACAATTATTCAATTTCGCTATCCATGATGTTGCAGACGCGTTGATCAACATTAGTCCAATTGTAATTACAATTAATTTGCTCTTTCGCGTAGCACTCTTCTTCGTTCGTTACAGTTGGCTATAACTTTAGGAAGATATTGGACGTATCTGTTTTTTCAATATTATTCATGCGGAATTATGAAATTATTCGTTAGTAGATTGTTCAACTCGTAGCGTATTTCTTGCTTTTTCCGGGAAGTCGGCTGGGACATATTCCATGGAATTCTCGTAGTTCAAGATAGGTATTATATGTAGGTCTGATGTACGAGGGACTCATGCAAATGCTTAATGATGAATTCCTTACGTTTTGGAATTTTCGAAGTTTTTTCTATACCCGTGTTTTCGTCGTAGTCTCATACACAGTTCTTTTCCTGGAGTTCTAGATTGATGTTTATCCTCTTTGAGGATCTTATAGGTTCGTCGTGCAAGGAGGAATGTTGGTTTTCATTTTGGGTGGGAAAGTTGCAAAAAATACCGATTGATCGGTTACTATGGAAACTTTCTCTATTGGCTAAAATGTTTAGTCAGAAAGTAGTATTCTTCCGAAATTAGTGTTTGGTTTCAGGGCTTTTCTTCGATAGCTCATGCACGCAACAGATCTTATAAAGAACTGTAAAATACCAGTGTGTATTTCCTTTTCTGGTGCTTCAATCATAATCACGAATGTCCAATCCATCACACAAATTTCAATTGTGTTGTTCGAAGCAATAATAAATTTCTCTTATTAACTTTTAGGGTATGATTGTTTTTTCCCTGCGTGGTTATTTATTTTGCGTTTTTCTTTCTTTTTGTTCAGGCTGTATGATCATTAAAAATTGGTTTAGAATATTGTTGAATGGGATGAAAGCTGGTGTCACTCATCGTAATATAATTTTGGATGCACATTTAAACGTAAAACTTAAAAATACAATTTCTTGTTGCATTTTATTGATGTAATTGATCTGGGTATTTAAAAGTCCTAGGAACGCAGAAAGTTGAAGCAAAAGTATTATAATGACATTTACTATTTGGTTTTGTTGTACTCAAATTTTAAAATAATTAACGAACTGACTAATCGATTAAATTGATTAAAAAAAACGAACTGATTAAATTTTTTCGCAATACTTTCAATAGAATGTTTTTCTCATTGTTAGTTCTCTGGGTCTGTGTTAAATGACACTGTCTTCGTTTTTAAATTTTCTCAAAAACTGATATATTGCCTGCTCGAATTTTGTATAAAATTATTTATATTACCAATAGTTCAATTTCTCCCTTCCTTTATCAACTTTTCGACAATAGCTGTAGAAATATTCTTTACTCAGTTTGATAAATACTTATTAACTGACCATCGTTTATTTATGCGTCACCCAAATATAGTATATATTCATAGAAAATTTTATACGTAAACGGTTTTTGTAGTGATCTCATTAACAGTGTCGTAAATGCCGAAAGAGGAAAAAGAACGTACGTTTTAGAATGTCTTTGATTTACACTTTTGATTTATGCTCATCTGTAACATCGCAATCTATACAGAAATGATATTTATTAAAACTTTTTGTTTACTATCCGCCCATCCAATTTTTTTCATTTTACCAGCTTCAAAAAGACAATTTTGATTTATTCAGAAAATTTACTTAGAAGCAAAAAAATCTTCTGTTTTTGTTACTGGAATTTTGTAACGATTAAAATTAGTAAATTTTGTATTTTAAAATATTATGTTTTAATTCACGACTGTAAATTAAAGTTACAATAAGGATGTGAGAAACGAAAAGGTAGAAATTTGTAGGTATGAGACTATGTATACGAATGTTAATTACACGTTCAGAAAGTATTATCTGTTTTCAAATTTATTATCCAAAATGTACTTAAACGTATAATAATTGTACTGTTCATTATACTTGTACAATGATTTTATAACAGACAGAAACAGATTCTCATAGAAATCCCACGTGAACGTCTAAAAGCTGTTCGCACTAGTTTACATATTTTTCGATAATAAATTGAAATAAATTGAATAATAAATTGAATTTAATCTTGCTAAAACTTGCTAATGTTTTCTATGCGTTCGATAGAAAAATAATGTTATACAAATGCCTTTCCCATAGCGCTTCGATTAAGCGATACTGCCGGGTCATTCAGGTACACATGTAATTACAATCTCACTGAAAATTATGCAAAAATTACGAAAAAAAATCGTAACGCTAAAACAAACAAAAAAATACTATCTAATCAATACAATTTTTTGCTAGACAATAATATTGTATATATACACAGCATTAGAATATATATATACCATTATACTAATATTATTATACGTATATTACATTATATATAATATTGTATACCTGGTAATTCGATAAATATTATGACTTAAATTATTTCCGCTATTTTTGAAGATACGTATAAAGTTTTAAGGACGAACCTACTTGATACAAAGAATCTCATTGGATGGGAATAATAGCACATTATTACACGGGGCGCTTACGAGATTTCAAAGTTGTCATAAGTTTAATTAAGTACAAGAAAAAAGTACAAATTATTTGAATTCAATTTATAATCATTATTCTGTTTATTTATATGCATTATAAATTGATAGTGTCTTTAATTATGTTCAAAAGTTTATCCTGAGATATTGTATTTGATTCTATCATTGAAGAAAATAGACGTTTAATAGATGGAAAAATTACGCCCCGCACCAAATTGTTGATTAAAAAAGTATGAAAATGGCACGATTTCTGTATTGCTTTCTTTCACATTGAGTACTAATGTTTTTATCGTTAGATGTCTGCTTGTACTGTCAGTTATCAAGTTATGAGTCAGGGATAAATGCGACAGTATAATAAAAACAGAAATGATACTTCATGACTTCGATAAATAATTCATGAAAATTTTCTACTTATTTAAACTCTGAAAGAATTCTGAAAAATTCGAATACGTAGTTGCAGGAAAATTGTTTCATTATAATGGCAAATATCTGTCGATAAAAAAAATTTCTGATCAAGAAATACACGTAACTAATATGATTTGGAAAAACTATATATGCTACATATATTTACATGTATTACAAGTATGTATATACACACTACATGTCATTATCTAACGTGATTTTTATTACAGCTAATACAGTATCTAATACCACATTATAATTATTAAAACGTGTTATTGTTTTGAACACAAATAAAAGTGTGTTATTAGCGATGTGTTTTCCAAGCTGCAACAAGCAAACAGATTTGTTCGTATACACAAAAAACTCGTGAATAAAATTGAAGCCAGGTAAGATTGTTACATTAGAAAAATATTTTCTAATGTCATGTTCCTTTAAGAATTTAATGCGTTAACGGTGTAATTGTAGTTGACGTCTTTTCCATGTCCCTAGGATTTTTAATTATATTCTATGTTACGTATTTCACTAAAATTGTATTTGGGTAATTTGACTGTTTCATTTGCTGTTCTTTTATCCCTTTAACAGTGGTAACCAACGATCGACATTTAACCATACAACATATTTATGCCATGAATTCTTTTCGTTCGACGCTTTGTTTATTATGTATTTACACGAAACTCTTGAGCATTGAAAATCGCCTGTATTATTAAGGCGATTTGAGTTAAATGCCGAAAAACGGATACAGCGGCGAAAGGGTTAAATGAAGCATTTCAGCAGATTCTCATTTTGGCTCAATCAGTGCTCGATGACAATAGTTTTGTATCAAATTGTTTTAATTATTAAGAAATCTCTTTTTAAGAAATAATGAGACACACGATGAAAAAAAACAATTTTAAGGGCTTAGAATTAGTATCAATCGCGGACGGTTATTTAAATGTATAGTGAATTTTGTTTTTGACTCATTAAAATCAGTTTACAATTGAGAGTAAAGGATTCAAAAGGACAATATTTTGTAATTATTTAGTGTCAATCTTTGGATTATTATTTTTTCGAAGAAATCGTACAGAAAGTCAAATGTCAGCAAATAATGAATTTTCATTCGAATTTCATTCAATTGTGATTAATCATCAGATTTCTCTATATCCGCATTACGTGATTCGTGACTATTAACGTTAAATAGTTTTTACTGTTAGTGCGAAACAGTTTTGTAGATTTTTGGGGATGAAATTATACAATGCACAACCTTTATAAACCGAGTCTCTTCGGTAGTTAAAGACGTAGAAAATTGGTTTTTAAACAACTGATCTGCACGTATTTTCTAATTGAATTCGTTAAACTTGGCTCATCGGTAAAAGAAATTGCAAAGAGTATGATAAATAATCATAAAGTAAAGCAGTTGTTCATAAGAAAACGAAAGGTGATTATGTATACTATATTTTATTGAATACTACAAATTATTTAACTTCTGTTTTTTTTGTTACGTCAAAATCTTTCTAAAGAATCTTTTACAATATCGAAAATCTATCCTAAACAATAGCTATATGAGATTTTACACAAATTCTCTATGATATTAATCGTCGTCTTTGGTTCAAGGACTATGAACGTATAATTGAAACCTATTTTATAATTCTATCGAATAACAGATAATAATCGCACAACAATTGCAATGAGTGAAAATTTTACAATAGTGTAGTATGGACGGTAAATCAGATGAAATTCGTTGAATGATTACCTTGTTCATGATTGCAAAATCTCAAGTGATAATATTATTTAAATTCTAATTATTGACGCAAAAATCACACTTGAGACGAAAGTCAATCTGATTTTAAGGCGCATGCTGTGTAAAAGTATCATGTGCATCAGTGATAGGTATTGCTATGAAGGAACAATATAAGCATTATGAAAACAGTAATATATTCAAGAGAATAAAATTCTAATTTAAAAAAATACTACATATGAAAGATTCCTTTTTTTAACTAGAGATGCATAACCTGCTTGAGCAATAACAAAATAATAAATATATGTTAATGAAAATTATTCTCTACATTTAAGTGTAATTTTTTATGAACACCCACTTCTATACCTACTATATGCATTTTATTTATACATTTAACGCGATAATTAGTTTCACAGATTTCCTAATTAAAACTATTTATGCAGGTACCACTAAATTTCATTTTGCAATCAGGAAGACAGCGTAAATAAAGACGATGGCGAATCAGCCAATCCGAACGTACGATATTAATTGCACTAGATGATTTTTAGGATAATTATATTGAACGTGTATGTGACTTTTCTTCAATGCCTGTCTATATTTTATTTTATTAATATTTATAGGATAGTGTAATGATCGAATGAATGATAAAGCTCAATTTGAAAATTATACGTATTTTTGTCAAATTTCATAATTGGTATAACATATCGAGTCTATTTATGTTGAATTCAATACTGAAACAATGCGTAACAATTGAAATAAAATTTTAATAAAATCAGTAGATATTAGATTCAATAAAATTCAATATTCAGAATGCAGTTGCCTTAACTGATAGTACGTATGTACTCTGGTAATATGGGTCACTAACAATAAGAACTGCGTACGAATCGACCCAAGAGCCAAGCTATAAATTTCACGGAATAAACTACACATGACGGAGTATATTGTAGCTCATAAGTGCGCTTGCACGAAACTCTTCTCGACCTACTTACATTTTCATCCGACGGCTATAGCTACTGACTGATTACCTAATTTTTTTAATTCTTTTTTAACTCAGTTTGAACATAATTTTTTAAACCCAGTTTTTTTTTTCTCGTCTAAGAGGAACTTTTCAGTCTTTGGAATTTCTAAAAACAAATACAACTTGTAATTTTTTATTCGCCATTTTTTTTGATATTTTGTCAGTTGTTACGATAGAGTTCTATTATATTGTTTACTGTCAGTGAGACTTCGACACTTTTCATTGGATTACCGAGAGAAGTGATCAGAATTATTGGATAGATTTCACGAAAGATTCGAGTTTCGATTTAATAGGAAAAATGGAAGCAGGTACTATACTCCTTTTTCGAATTTGCTTTCATGCTGCATTGTATGTTTTCCTTTCAAAGTCACATTTGGAGACTGTAAATTTGTCAAAGTTTTTAAGAATATATAATTAAATATTCAAAGATTAGATCCACGTTAAGATGAAGATATAAACAACTGAAACAGATCCAGTTTCGTCTCTCAATTTACACCTTACTTTCGATACACAGCAAACAATGCTTTTGTCTTTGTAGATTTCCAAATAGATCTTCCAGGTGGAAAATATATTTCTGGATATTCATGAACAATTGTCATCAAATTTGAAGAACTCAAAAATATGATTCCTGACATGTTATAAAGCTTCACAATATAGAAAACTGACAGGATATAAGTAACAAATGTCTGAATAGATTCAAATGTTTCAGTCTTTCTCTGTGGATGAATGTAAATCGAGATCAATATCATTCTTTTTGTATTATGACTGATAAACCATTCGCTTGAAAAGAGTTACATATCTTCTGTCCTGTTTGAATAAATTTTCTAGAAGCTGATTATTTCACCTTTCCCAGTTTCCATTAGTATATTTTGTGAAGGAGTGTAAATAAGTAAAGAAGTTCATTAATTCCATCGACGTAATGAAATTTGCGTAAATCGAGAGACGAATGCACAAGTGGTACACTACACTCATTTTGGGACCTTATAGTTTGTACTGATCAAATTTGCTTGAAATTATGGCATTATGTATATATGTTCAACTAAATGACCTGTATCTGTGGTATCACATGTATCATATGTATATATTTATGATACATGATGTGTACCGATTAATAACTTTTTCTATATTGCAGCTAAACGAATATATTTAATTAAACTTTTCTATACCGTGTATAGTGAAATTGATGAAAACGTTAATCGTGTAAAGTTGTGTGAAGTCAAAGTATTAGTCGATTTTAGTCATTTTCTCTCAATAAAGCCTCGCCGAAATCTCTGACTACATACATCACACATCCTTGGCTCACTTTTCAGTTTTTTCACGTAGTCACATAATTTTCTTGAATACAGAATATTCCGTATACAATATGTGCGTGTAGCCTTCTTACTATTTGTCGATTAACTATTCTAACGATGGTGCGTGCTAATCGAAACTCTTTGACCATTACCATTAAAAAAAAGAAAGAAAAAACACCTGTGTCTATTTCGAGATCTCGAATTTGGAGAAAAGTTGTTTTCGAGAATTTCTACTGTTGGATGAGTTTGTCGTGACGTACATGCGTTACGAGAGGCTTCGATCAAGCCAACCATTCGTTATTTTTGGTACCCATGTGGTTAGTCGTTGTTATAGAAACTTGCGTAGCAACGTGCGCTTACTTGATTCTTTGATCAAGCTGCTACGACAGGTAAACGTCATTTGACGACCACACGTTTATTCTGCGTCAACCAATGTGACAATTTTTTATATGAAAAACTTATGTCAATAGTGGCAGTCAACCAGAATTTCATATGTTCGGAGACATCATTTCTACAAGGATTTTTTGATTTACAACCAAATTTTGAGGCGAGTATCCACATACATGTAATTTTAAATCTAGAGAAAAGCATATGTATCTGTATATGTGTGTATCGAAATTTTGCTACAAGTTTATTTTAAAACCTGTCTTCCAATTAAGTGGCTCATTGTTCTCAGTTCGTATTATACACCAGAATTTCGAAATTGTACCGAATTATAAAACCTATGATTATTTTGATTTATTATTCTTTAGTGTTTAAAACAACGTTATTTGAAAGTAGAAAAAAATAAATATTTCAAATGAATTGCCCTCTTCAAGCAAAATAATTCATGAAGGTATATTGAGTCTGAGAGATGAATACGTCAGAGCAAATTTTCCTATAGTTGTCAAACTTACCAAAACGACATTCTACCTATCAAACATTTTAAATTATATTGAATGTTACGTACCATGGGTCACAAGTTGAAAGTATTTTTTGCTATTTTATACAACCTTTGAGTTGATTCTGTTTCACATTCAATCATATCTTATTATGTATTTAGATAAGATTATGGCTCAATAAATATTGTTCTGTTTACGGTACTGTTCATACTGTATCTTCGCGTATTTCATAGCTTATTCGGTTTAATTTCTTGCTTTAAGCTTAGAAGTACTTATTTCGTTTATGATTTATTTTTGTTTATTCATTTTGTTTTTATTTATTCGTTATTGTGGATTTAATGAACGTTAAACAATTATGCTATAGAGCAGGTTTACCCAAAATTAATTAAATCTGTCGGATAATGATTTCATAAAAAAGCATTATAGGAATAGGATTCTTTTTAAAGTCATGATTTGAAATTTTAGCTCTAATTCAACGTTTTTTATGGTGCACGAGACCGCAAAATTAGATTGTAGATTACTCTTTTGAATTAATCAAAGGGTATTTTTGCGCCAATTTTTGCTTTGCTTTTTTTTAATGATTTTTTCAGAGGCAGTGGTATACACTTTCAATAGCAATATTGTATTCTGCATTGAAATGATAACGGTTGTTGTGTATTAAGGGTGTTGGTATTGTTCTGTTGCACAATGTCAATTGTCTTTGAGAAGAATGACGACTACCCAGTTGCTGGAATATTGTGTGGGTGTAAAACGCGTTCTTCCTTAAACATGACTTTTCCGGGTTAGGCATTTTTCGAGACTTCATAATTTTAATCTTAATGTTCTTATTATTAACTTGCAAATAATTTGCAAAAAAACTTGTAAATCGCATATAAGACTGTCCGATTTCTCACGTAGTTTTGGGAATGCTGAAACTAATTCAACATTCTGGGGATAAAAAATTAGAATCGTTTTTAGGTTTACTAGTATTTAGAACATTTTTTGCAACACCGTTGAATATTAAGGAAGTAAAACTAAAAAACGTAGACCAAAAGTGATACGAAATAATAACCAGCACATTGATTATATACCAAATTCTGTATTACCGCAATGTTCCTGTGTTTTGCTGAAACGTGAAATATTATAGTGGATGTTTCCGGGCTGTTTCTTAAAAGATATAAATTATATCTGTTACAAGCGTTATCAGGGCAAGATGAATGGTTCAAGAAATACGTACGATTTGTATCAGACTTTTCACAAATTTGAAGTATAGATTCGCACCTTTCCGTGTTGAAGTTTATTACAAATTAGTAGCAGATTTTTGTGTAAAGTATGGAGATAAAATCATTAGCACGGAAAAATAAATAATTAATGAGAAATTTTAGCAAGACCGTAAAGCCACAGCTTTTAGTAGAGTCGATAGCATATTACCGCAATAGTTTACAACATAAAGATCAAAAGTAGTTTTGCCTGACTGAATTGTACAGTTTGTCGTTGCATTTATTATATACATCTATCAAGGCGACTGGTAATCCTGTTAATTTAGCAACGGTCGTATAATTTTACCGATTTTTTCGATTTTTACTAAGATAAGAAATTCTCGCATTTATTCAACCCGACTGTTTATCGTATGTTCCTGTGACATTCTAATGACCTAGTATCATATTTAATATTACTGAATATCACATGATTTATCATATACTAACGAATGATTTTTATTAATGAAAATATTCTATCTACCGATGGATTCTATTATTACTCGTTCCATTTCTCCGCGTGGTTACTCACCGGTTATCTAATAAGTGCGAGTTCAGTAATTATCCTACATCCTACTCAATAACCTTAACGAATATTCGCCTAGCGTTAAAGATGTCTAACGATATACAATAAAAAACCGGGTTCTCACGTATACCTATAACTATGACAGAATTCATCTATCTAACAAAGTGTCCGACAACAATTAAATCCGAAAGGTAATACATATAAGTATTAACCTCGATAACGAATTTTTTTAGTTTCCATATTTTGGTATTTCGTAGCTATTTAGAAATGATTTTCTAAAAATTGAAGACTACAACAAATTATCAGAGTCTCCAGATCAACATTTTCGCCAACTGTTAGAGTTTTCAGTAATTTTCTGATCTCATTTTTTGTTTTTTACAAATTTTCATTGAAACGAACAATTCCATATTCGTTTAAACCCACCCTCTCACAACTAGTGCGTAATAGTACTGACGACGTTAAACTTAATAGAGATTACAGGAAAAAAATTGTTCGGAGAACCGACAATCAATTGCATTTTTCATACTGCAGGTGCTGAAAATGTTTCTTTTAGATGCTATTTGAATCCGACTACTTACTCGTTAAGCGACGTATTAACAAATTTCACTACCTAATTTTTTAACACGAGACTTTAAGAAATTTATAATACAGTTCTCTATGGAGCGATCGTGAAAGAATATGTGCACGCAATAGACTGTATTATCCTGTTGTTTTGTCAAATGTTTCGTCAACTAAACAAATTAACATAGGTATCTTTTTTTTTAGAGAAGCAAAAAGCAGGTAATTCGTTAGAATATACGATTTTCCTAGTTCATTTTTTGTACGTCTAGAACAGCGTTTCATCAATTGGTGGTGAGATGGTACGAAACTTGATATAATACTTTTCAGAGTGGGTTTTTAGAATCAATTTGCTATATTCAACTTCCGTTTGTAGTCTCATTTTTGTTTATAGTGTAATTAGATTATTAATGCATACCCTTAGAAGACGAAGCTCAAGTTAAAATTGAGCAGAGGGTGATGCTGACTATATAATAGTCATGTTTGTTTGATGATATTTCTGGCATCCAAATTTCAATTATAACAACATCCCATTTGTGGATGTTGTTTCAACCCTGGATTACGTTCGGGTTACTGCGATATCGTGCAATGTATTAAAACTTACACCTTCACGATTGATATTCTTTTAACTTTTCAAAATCTTCATTTCGAGGTAAAGAATCCAATTAAAATATTTACCGTGATTTTGGAAAAACAGTTCATTTCGAAGTTCTTGGCAATGTTCTTGTCCGTGTGTTCATAATATTCATCATACATCAGGAGAATCCATATTCTTGTCACCTTATTTAGATATATATTATTTGTGTCTTAGGCGGTGAAATGTTAAGCGACTCAGAAGCTATTTGACTAACAGGTTCGTACTCAATTATGCTTCGTTATTATAATATTATGATGAACTTTTTCGCGGTTTTATGTAAAAATTAATATCCTCTGGGTAAATAAAGACCACCCTTACTGCTTTGTAGCATTGCAAAATGATTATAAGGTTGAAATCTCGTGCCTGCGAAATTTTAATAACCTTGATCTCTTTAGGGATCCAGAACAGTAGGGCCTAGGGTCTATTTTCTGGCGGTTTTCCGTTATGCGACAGCAAAACCGCACATCATGAGCAATGGTTGAGGCATCTTTCATTCCGTCTGCTCCTGAAAAAGAAATTAAAAACGTCGCATTGGATTTCTTTTCGATTCGATTTTGAACAAAAATTATGTTTTAGAAATTAGAACATTAGAAATGTAGATTAGTTCATGCGATGGTCATCGATAGAATAAAAATTTCGAATTGGCTTAAATTGTATATAATAAATGCAATGGATGATATGAAATTTTTTAATCGAATCCACTTTGTTCGAAGTAAGAAAAAGCCTCCAGTAAATAGATCTCACAATTGAAATCACCTTCGTACATCAGCAGTTGTATCGAATTTTCAAATCACCGAATAAAGGGAAAACAGCTTCATGAATAGTATATCAACACATTTAAATAACCATCTGATTGTAAGATTTAAATTTGATTTAAAAATTAAAAATTTGATACGATCCATTCCACCTGAATCCACCATTTAATTATTTACAATTTTCAGTATAACATTTTCATATTATACAGTTTTTTTTATATTATACAGTTACATACCTTGAGTTTTTTTTTAAAAAGTATTAACTTCTAAAAATATTAGTGGCGCTATAATTTAGAGGTCTAAAGAACACGTAAATTGAAAATTGTTACAATGTTAAGCGAAGAATTGCAATTTAAGATTCAGCTGTGACATTGACAATATTTAATAATTTACTGTGAGAAGAGTAATTACTAATTACCATTAGGCTTAGCAAAAGAGTGGTGGTTCTGGCTGATTCCACCAGTGTGCGGCCAGGAGCATGTAGACCTCTTGATCCTGAACCGTATAGCCAGGCGGTGGCTGTGAAGGCAAAGGTGGTGGAATTGGTGGAAGTAGAGAATACGATGGTGGTGGTGGTGGTGGCGATGATGGCGAAAGGGACTGCGAAAAACTCGCCGACGGGGACGGACTGGATGTCGAGGATAATGCCGATGTTGACGGCGATGTTAAGGTAGCCGTAGCTGTTGATCTTGTTGGTATTGACTGTGTCCCGTTCCCTGTTGATTGCTCGTCTTTTCTCGGAGATCAAAGCACGGTATCGAACATCGCTAACGAACGCGTGATTACATCGTCCTAGAACAATAAACAAATCAATTCACGTTACTCTTTAGATTCGTTTCCCAAATTTTCGTTGTTTTTTTCAAAAGAAAAAAAAGACATTTTTGGAAAATTTTATTTTTTAATATTTGGGAATCCGATTTATCACCCTCGACATTTTCAACTAATTCATTAAACAAATGCAAATTCGATCTCCTTGTCAGGAGAAATTTATTGAGGAAGAGATTTCTCAATGAAAATGGACTTATTAAACTATTTTTTATAAGACTTCTTACCTTCAAACAGCTTTCAATAAATTCTTCTATCGTAATTACACCATCTTGATTAAGGTCGAGTTTTTTAAACACCCTATCCAATTGGTCTCTCGCTTTTTTATCGTCTTCGGTCTGATGTTGATGTCGCCTCCCCATTAGTTCGTGAACGGCAGTGACGACTTCTCCAAGCTCGCCGCGAGTAATGCATCCATCGCCGTTTATATCGTATAGCTTGAATGTCCATCGCAGCTTTTCATAAATACTGCCGCGTAATAACGTTGATAGAGTTACTAACAGGTCCTGCAAGACAAAGTTGCTTTTTTTGCAATTCTTACTGTTGTGAGTAATGTGAAAAACAGTTCAACATTTTGGGTCAATTATTTCTCATTAATGTAGTAGGCATAAAATAATATTGTAGCTAGTATGAGTTCATATTTGATGAAACGTAATTAAGATTATAAGTAGAAATTAAATTCCTGTAATTATTTACGTTTTAAGGATTTACCGTTGTTTGTTACTTTTAACTTAAAACGAACTTTATTTGCAATTGATTTCGGCTATATATCAGACTAACTGGTTCAAGCGAACCCCCAGTCTGCGTGTATTTAATTCAAGCAATATTGAACTCGTGGCTTGCCGTTGGGAATCGTTCTTTCCATTGGGAATCGAACTCGGCAACTGCGAGTAAGAAGTTTGATCCCTTAACCCTGCGGCGCCATTAAACTTTGTAATTCACTTCCAACCCTTTTGTTTCGTCACGAAGTAAAAGTTTTTAGAAAACATTCGAATTGCCGGGGGCGAGAGTTGAAGAAGAGTTTGAATACTTTTTGAAGCAGAGAAGTCTCCCTTCTTCAGTCGCCTGTCCACACGATCATCACATACGCGTAAACAAAAATTGTGTGAAAAATGAACCAAAATTAAAAAGACAATCTATACTATAAAACTTACAAACAAAGATGTAACACAGTTTCACATTACTTGATTTTCTTATACAATATTTTTTAATACATTTGATGTATATTCATCAATAAAGTATGAGTTCGACAATCGTACGATTCGGAATGTTAGTACTACTGGTCCACTAGCAAATATTACAGAACAATCGAAGCTACAGTTGATGGTTTTCAGAAACCATATAACAGTTGTAATTATTTCGAACAAAATGCTAACACTTGTTGCTTGTTTAGTGTTTCTTTGGGAGCCTGTTAGATAGTAAACCCAAAACAATTTTGGCCATTTTATCGAATCGTAGAGGTACCGAATTTTCATTTACAAGTCAAAACGCTATAGACCAATCGAATCAATGCCAAAGTACATATTTACATTATCACCATTTCCACTTTGACAATGACTCCATTTGCTTGCAAACATATGCAACTGTGTAATTTATACGCCGAGAATTTAAACATCCCGAAAATATCATCTTCCGTCAGGAAATCATTTAGAACTAGATCAATCCCACCGATATTAACGTACTACAGGATTAAAACGCATCGAATGCACCGATAATATCTAGCAATATTGCCAGCAGCATCGTTCCCTTCACCGGTCTATCAAATTCGTTCAACGTAGATCTAACCCGGACGATAACACTCATCGTAGATCATCCACGTCGAACATAGAATTCCCGTGGCTCGCCTGTGACCATGTACGCAATTTGACCCCTCGATTGACGTTCAGACACCCGAACGTAACGAGTGCCGTTGCGAACAAAAGGTCTTTGTCCAGTTGCTACATAAACCAACGAGGGAAAGATATGAATCCCAACTGCTCGCGATTCTAGTGAATACGTTAACTGTCTCTGTATCCATGAGGATGCCACCATGTTTCCTCACAATGACTACAACAAGTTTCTTATCGCACGAGATTTTTCTATGAGATGGAAATAAAATTATTTTTATTATTTGAGAATATTTCACAATATTTTCCTGCGTGCGCATGGACAAAGGCGATAGTCTCTTCTATTCCCAGTTGGAACTGGTCACATTTACCTCTTCCAGGCAATTTTCTTTCTTTACAGACACTTGACGTGATCTCCATTCGATCACTCATGCAACACTCTTGCTTTCGTGATCCAATGGTCCAGTAGTACAGTATCCCATCAATATTTATACATATCGAACATTTTCACCCACAGTTAGATGTATTCATGAAAAGGGACCAGATCATTCAGCTGCGAACTTATCCATGAAAAATGCGATTTTCTCATTCCAAAGCTCCCTACTGAACGAGTTATCAGAACTGGCAGCTTTCTTTTGATAAATGTTTAAATTGTGCAGAGGTTGGGATAAATTCTATTGTCATATTAGCGACTGGGTAATGATCCAGTGTCAACATATGATCATGTTGTGAGCCAAAGGCGAGCAAAGCCGTGCTCTGTATCCTTGTCGGACATGTCGACCTGGATACATCTTGTTGCCTGTGATCATACAGGCCATGACCTACAGCAAGAAATTCTGGGCAGCAGTAGTCCCGCTTGTAGGCTGATAATATCACAGTAATACTACCCAGTTAGCTAGAATCGGCGTTGTGCCAAACTTCCTGTTGGTATCAGCTTCAGTACCATTTCGCCGCACCAGTTGAAGGCTACGATGGTGCCAGGATTAAACTCCAAACCTGCAGGTTATACTGCAGCCGAGCTTGGTCCTCTTTTTGAAAATTTCCTCTTTTTTAACGTCAAACTGGGAGAATAGTGTGACGATACTATCACGAAGAGGCAATTGTTTCTACCTCAATTGGAGGGTGATGAGAGAGGATGTTATTATTATTGATGAATATAATAAATGAGAATTTTATTCTACCGAAGCAATTAAAAAACGCGGTTCATATATTGGGGAAACGGAATGAATGCACGAGTTGTTGATAGGATGGCGTTGATGGAGAATATGGAGTTCATTAATTAATATTTAATGTAAAGGAATAAGAATTTGTTGAATATCTGTTACAAGAAAAATGAAAATGATGCATTTTGAGATGTATAGTAGGCAGTTTGAAATTACCCTGAAGCTGATGGCACCGCTGCAGTTAACATCGAAGGCCTTGAACACGTAATGGGCGTAGAGGCTGGAGTCTGTAATTCGCATGAGGAGGTGGCCGTTAACTAATTATGTAAAATCGTGGGCTTTTATTTAATTGGAACTCACTGCCATGGGGGAAGAATTTTGCATAGATATCCTTGAAGGAATCTTCGTGTACCACACCCTCTGGACATTCCTAAAACAGATTAACGAGAGAATTAATTTTTTTATTGCAAATATCGTAGAAAAATTTTCGTAAACAGAGGAATAATTAATGTGAGATGTGAACGGAATGTTCCAAGATTATCATTTACACCTTGTATACAGAGATTTTCAAAGGTTATAGAATATTTAGAAAATATCGTACTGTTGCATACATTAAATTATTTAAAAGTCTAAATCAGATTACATTTATTGAATTTATGTTTGTACAGGTGTTTTCAAGTGTAAGCGTTGGTCATGAAAATTCCGTACACAATTCCCAAAAATGTCTTCGCAGCTTATCGGTAAGTTCATCCCTTTTATGTTTAAAATTACATAATACTAAACAGTTGGAATTCTTCGTAAAATTCAAGGTGTATTTAAATTTCGGTTTTTATAACGTTATTTAGGTATTTGATACTAGCAATATGTATTTTTGGTATTACAGTATTCTGGAAGATTTTTAAATTCGGTAAAATGTGAATTTTCTTCGCCTTGTGAAGTCAGAAAAGTTTCGGTGCTTCCTAAAGGTTAAAAGCGCAAGTTCATAGTTTAAAGGTCAAAGGTTAAACACAAATCTCAATCCAGTAACTTTGCAATTTTATCATGTTTTTACAATCTTATAAAAGATTAAAGGCCAAAGGTCATTCGACAAACTTCGCTTGGATTTTAATGATATTTGAAAAATTCAAGTTTTTATCAGCTGTGAAACTCCAAAGTCCAAGGTCAAAAGTTCACGAAAATGGAGAAATTAATTTATTTTTCGTACTTTTACTTTTATACAAGTTTTAGAACATCTGTGATGTTTAACAGCATTAAATAGTAACTATAATATTACTTAACGTTATTGTTTTGCGAAATTGAACATTTACTATTCATCAAAGTAGCGTAACTTTTCTTAAAATGCTGCTTACGACCCCAAAATACACAACTGCTCATGACTTTGGAAGCTTTAGCGTGGTCAAAGAACATTTACGTGAAGCACGTCTCGAATGGTCCTGAAAAAGAAATTATGTTGGACCTGATCGAAACGAGAGAAGCAACTAGAGTTGCTGACCGAGAGAAAAAAGCTTCGGGCGCTTTTAGACTAGTAGAAGTTTTATTAATTGGGCGGTGCAGGAAAACCCTGTGGGATAATCGACTATCACACGATTGATTACATCGGCTGGTCTAATTAGAACAGCTAAATTTATATTGGCATAGTAATTTATTTATTTTCGTAATTCATTCTGTATTTAATCATTCATTAATTACGTTTCCTGTTTATATATTTCTTAACAATTTCTTGATATTTACAAAGTGGCTTTGTTTGTTAGTTAAATTTCTCTTTGGCATATTCATAGATTCCTCATAAACAAATAAGTGGAAAATTCAGAACAAAATTTTTTCGGATGAGGTATTGTTTTTGCGAGAAACAGTTTTAAAAATCTGTCGAGTACACCTGCACTAACGGTAAAGCTCGACCTACATACCTATAGGCTCATGTTTGCATTTGTAAACACGAGTAACGTTATTATCTCTTTCTTGTTATTATGTACTGCTATCGTTCGTACAGCCGTTTTGTACCATTAGTATCTTTTATTCTGCAACCGTGTCAAGATACACTACGCGAGAGTATGCGAACATAGTTCTTTGTTTGGAAGCATGTAAATGGTAATGTGCCTGCTACAAGTCGCCTGTATCTCATGCACGCTATCCAAATCGAAGATATATGCGAGAAACAATAGAATTGTGGAAGAATTAATAACACATATTATTTTGGCTTTTAAAAAATTGAAACGTACGAACGATACATTACTATGAGTAGATAATAATTTAGTTTAAAGAGCAGAATTATGGATATATCGTTATAGTCAAAACTTCGAACAATTTCTACGTCAATAAAGATTGTTAAAAAGTAATGCATTATACTTAAATAAGAGAAATGACACATAAATATAATGCTTCTGTTAAACAAAATGCAGTAGTTCAAAAGAAATAGCAAATTGTCAATCAAAAGCAACTAAAGTTAGCGTGAACAAAAATGAATTAAACGTTATTTTTAGTATTTCTAATTCTGTGGAATGCGGTAACATGGGCAAAGTTCCCTAATTAGTTATTATTTCTATGTATGCAACCACAGATGCTCGGACGAAACATTGCGGTTGCAACAAGAGACAAATCGCACACTTCGTGCAGAAGACGAAGAGTGGGATAATAACAATGTACCAGACTTGAAGATTCTGGCACAACTTGTTCTAATACGAACGAGTATCGATGACCAATTACTATTGAAGATGCCAACTTGCATCGATAGAGATCTATTACTTGAAACTTTACCAACAAACCTTCCGCTTCAATTGGTAGTACCAACTATACCAGATGAGTATTATTGGAAGCGCGTGGCCGAAAGCAGGTCAGTGTTCGCTTTGGAATTATATATATATATATACTGGAAATAATTAATTTTAGAATAATTTTGTCAAAATATTCACACATTTCGGTTTGGTACCCATTAGTGAGACTAATTAATTTATCTTATAATAGGTGGCAATTCAATGACCTAAGTGAGCACGGACACTCTTGGCGTCGTCTTTATTTTGAACGGCATCTGTGTGAGTTCTTAGAGCGTTCAAATCCAACTTACTTTGAAAGCGAAACGGAAGAACGGGAGAAACTAATTAACTTGTTAAAAGACTCTATATACAGAATAAAAATCAAATCGTTATTACCAAAACAGTAAGTAATTGAAGTTGTTTAAATAAATGGCTTGAAAAATGGCGTCACCCAAACTATGTATTAGGAACAAGATCGGATATATAAAAAATGGCGTTAATATTCACTAAATTTCGTTTCGCAATTGATTCTGAAATAATGATATTAATAGTGCTAGTGATGTATCAATTCATCCATTGTCTCAATAAATTGTTTAAAACTGCCCAATAAAATATTTTTGGTAACAGACAAACTAAAGAGTTAATAGAAGAAGACGCAGAAACAGCGATTCCAACGGAAACAAATATCGATGAAGTTCATCACATACCAATGGCCACTATTCTACCATCCTTTGAAAATTTATATGAAATTCACTTTAATTTCGGTGTCACCTATACGCAAGATGATTTTAACTGGTCCGATTTTGAGTAAGTATATCGTGAATCATTCTTATAAAATATCACTCTAAATATTGCGTAGTCAATTGATGAATTAATTTTCTACGTACAATCAACTTTACCGATCTTCGACCACCTTTCGACCAGGTTTTCCTTGGATGATTGTATGAGTCTTGGCGATGGTATTAAAGCTTGCAAAAATATAAGAAAATTTGCTTTGACTCGAAGTAACTTAGACCAACCACGAGTTGCAGCGATTCTACAAAAAATTACTCAAAATTATACTGTTAGTATGTGTTTTAAGTAAGATCTTTATAAAGAAAGAAATAATTTATTATATGTTATTGTGTGTTTAATAAGCTTGAAGAGTTAGATTTCTCACATTGTAAATTGGGAAATGATGGTGCGCTTGCTGTGGCCGAATTCCTTCTTATTCATCCAAACCTGCAAGTTTTACATCTGGCAAACAATAATATAAGTTCGACTGGCGTTGCCGGTGTAACTCACGCATTGTTGCAGAAATCGACAAAAGTATTGAAACACTTGAATTTGAAGCTGAATCCTTTGCAAGATGCAGGAATTTTTCAGCTATGTGCTCGTAAGCATAATCTAATTATATCTTTACTTTATAGATAATATGTTCTTCTTCTTGCAATATTTATTATAATTAATATCTTCTATCCTGTTTATTTACAAAATCTGCAAGACATTTGACTATAAAGAAAGGGTTCGACAAACATTACTAAAGTTATAAATGAAAAAAAAAAAATGATTAATATTTAAAATAGTGTTATCAACACTCACAGTATTATAGCTATTATTAATTTCGACTATGTTATAAAAAATATATTTGGTTCATTATTACCAGTATCTTAGAGTCCAATTTAATTTTCCATTAAAATCTGGAATGACTCTTATCGCGATCTAATTTAATTTCCACCTTTCGGTTTGCATTTATTTACTGCTATCCGACCCAGTGATTCCGCGTGTGCACATACTCTATCTAAATCCCACGCGACTCTTTGTTAGTGGATATCACCCGCAGCTGTTGATTTTTTAATTTCGTTCCAATCTTTCCTCTCCACTCTGAACTGGGTCAAATAAGAAGATAATTTGCAAGGGTTCTAATGCAACAATAACGAGCTCGTGACCTGCATCTTTCGTGGTATTTTGTCGCATCCTAATAATGCTTGCTTATTACAGCCTCCATTACAGAATCCATTACAAATTGGCCGTGATATCGACTGTAACGATCGATCAATTATTGTTCCACTTGAATTATCCGATATCCCTCATCAGTACTTTTTGAACAAGATCCAACAATATTTGACTCTTAAATCGATAACGTTAAAATAATAATTTGCTCAAAATTAATGAGCTTCGATTAAATAATTAGCTTAAATTTTTATAATTTAATTTTAAGCTGAAATTATTGTTACAAACTGAAGACATCTTTATTATTTATTGGATGTTACCGTTGGTTATTACAATAATTTCTACATAGCTTGAATAATTGACGGCGATAAAAACAATGCAACTCTATTTCGCCGTAAACAATCAATATTATTTATTTTAGTATTAGTTCATAAAGGACCTGTCAGCATTCTAAACGTCAGTAGCTGTGAATTTACGGAGGAAGGTGGTGCAGCTTTGGCAGAAGTTCTCAGTTCCGACCAAGTACAATCCGAAGCCCAATGCTTGACATTGAACATTTGTAACAATGATATTGGACCTAAAGGTTAGTTTACTTTTTATTTTCCTCGTAATACAATTTTTATATTAATTCAATTTTGCAATAAGTACCAACAGACTATACGCATGTGGTAGTCATGTCATCAATGGCGCGATCAAGCATGGGAAATTAAAATTAATGAGCTTCTCCACTCAATTTTCAGTGCTATCTCTCAATTTGTAGATTTTTGCATTTTTGCAGTAGGATTGCGAGGAGGGATTATAGGGTATTTGATCATAGATAACAATTTTGTCATTAGTACTTCATACTTCATTATACGTGAAACTCGTTTACAAATGTTCACACAATGTACAATAAATAATTAACAATCGTACTTACTAACAAACGCAGTAATACAAAATTGTTTACCGATTCGCAAATGCTCTTACAATGCATATGATAAAATCATTAGAGTAAAGCGTAAAATATTCTATAATAATATGTAATTTGAACTGTAGCATGTAATAGAAATTTGCGTCTGTTTATGCTAAATAGATCCTTTAGTCCTGTAGATCTAATAAAGTTCTGGGGGCTGCTACTTACCCATAGAATTTCGCAATTGTAATAGGTACATATACTTCTTCACTTAAAACCACTTTTAGTCACTGGTATCACACGATATTCTCTTGTTAGATGTTTCTATGAATCACGGTAAGAAAGTACTGTAATCTTTTTCATCAACGGATGCAAACACTTATTAATCAGTTTCAAGTAAGTAAGTAAGTACTTACCTACTTAACAGTATATTAGTATTACATCCGCTACAAGAATGAGAGTCAGTCCATGTCCCCCACTCCACTAATAAGTCCCCACTCTGTTGGCTTAAGAAGCATGAAGTGGAAGGGAGCTCAAAGTTGTCTCCAGCGAAATGAAAGCGTTAATAGTAAGCCGCATTCTTGTGGTGGAAGTATGATACATATTTGTCATAATTAACGAACACAGGGAATTGTTAACGTTATTAAGATATTAAATATATCCGATTTGGAAATTCTCATACAAATTTGCAACTCTAGCAACGTAGCTTTGAGTTATACAAGACAAAGTTGAATTACGTTTACATAATTAAATCCCGAATTTACTCGCTGTTTATTTATCATAGATTAGATACTGAAATATTGTATTTGATCCATAATGTGATACACGGATACCGACGGAACCCAAATTTATTTTGTTTGCAGGTGGTGAAGCATTCGTTGCGACTACACTGGCAAATCCATATATCACCAGCTTTGATTGCCGTATGTGCAATTTCCTGCCCGATACAGAGTACGCAATCAAACAGCATGTATTGAGGTAAAAGTGTTACGATGTGCAAATTATTATTTAAAAATCTTTAAACGAGTTTAGAATGATAGTGGATTATCGTTATAAGGTATCAGTAGATATTTAGCAATCACTTTATATCACTCTACGTAATTAAATTCCCCTGCGATTTTTGTACTTGTAACAATATTTATTTTCTTCTTATTCTTCAGAAATAAGAAAGCAATTAAAGGAGCAAATGCCAAGGAGCTAGAGAAACAAATGCGAATATAAGTGTGAAAGATGCGGATTATTAAAGCAGCCAAAATCAGAAGTAGTAACGTCGATTCCATTACATAAAAGAACGGAGGAATTTTTGTTAATTGTTAAAACATAATGTTTAATTTTAAAATAAAAACTGCACCACATCTGATGTTGAAAATACAAAATGTCCCTTTTTTTCTTACAAGAGTCTTTCGTTACATTCATAAACTTCTATTTCCTAAATTATGATCGATAGATCATAGATCATAAATCTAGGATCGATAGATGTTTGGCAATGTCTTTTATTTCCTTTCGTGTTTTCCCTGATGTAAATTTCAATTATATTCTTGTCGCTTGGAAATTTCAGAAACCTATTTTATAGAATCAAAAAATCTGTGCTTTCTTTAACGCAACAACAATAACGACGATGACAGAGACACGGTTTCCACGTATAAGGAAAATAACTCACCATTTTCGCAATCGAGGATCTTTTTCAGCAGTTGCACTGTGGCACCAGATGGAGTTACACAAGGTGCAATTCTAAAATAAGACAAAAACCAAGAATGACGAAATTGCGTCTAGGGCTTTGTTAGATAGTTATTGACGGTTAAAACTTGGGAGACAAAACGCCTCTACGCAGGAATTCTGACATACAATATAGCTCTGTATCCGAAGAAATACGAACACGCGAAGTTAGAGCCGTAATTACACGTGTGTATGTATGTATATATGTGCGGTACAATTCTTATCTTGCGAACCACAGATGAAGTTGTCACTCGAGCAAAGCGCAATGTAGCAAGAAAATTTCTGGCAAGCAACCAATCGACAAACATTGTACGTCGATTTAACTGTTTGTTCAGAAAATCTGCAGAAGCTGGCGGAAAATTCCGTAAAAAATACACTGAAACTCTAAGTTTGCAATTGATAGCTTGTAAGGAACTTTTACTTAATTAATATGAAGTTTTGTCCTAATTAATATGAGTCTGGTGATGGCTCGTCGAGTTCTTCTTGGTTGTGATGAATATATGTAAATAGTGAGATATTTTTGCAAAACAAAAATTAATGCGAATTGTGAAAACTACGATTGAAAGATCTAGAGAAGAGATACGTTCTATCATAGGTAGTAAATTACTTCTAGGTGCATTGTGGGTAGTAACTAGCTGCTATTCTTCAGTTTCGGAAGTTTGCTTGATGAATTACCCCAATTAGCCCCATACGTGAATGTTCATCGCAACCTAGGGCCAGCTTTGCACTTTCACGTATTTTTGGGTCATTACGAGCCAGACTTCAAAATAACAATACCTTTTGTGCACAACTATTTATTGTAGTTCAATTGGCATGTTGCATTGAAAAATCAACGCAGTTCATTAAATTGCGACTCTCCCATTAGCAGTGTGTATTATGTAGTTGATTACTGCGCAGTGTGCAATTATGGCATGCGAAATATGAAAAACGCGTGTTACTTATGAGAACTGTGGTACTTTGTTAATGTTAACACCTACCTTAGTAGTTCATTTCTGGAAACCGCAAATGAAACAACCGCAATTTATTAAATATGTGTGAATATTTCTTTGTTGTATCTTTTCAAAGTGAAAAGAACATTTTGCCCTCTTTACGCGAATATCCGAAAATAGACGGGTTTCAACATGCTCTTGCAGATTTTCGAAAAGTGCTGGTTAAATTTTTTTAAAGTGCCAGAAATTTGGATTTAAAATTGCATTTCGCTCGAATGACAAATTCGCCGTTATTTCACAAAGTGCGAATTATAACATTTCTATTATTGCGACACCAACTTCGTTTGTTCATGCTTCCTCAGATACAGAGCAATGCACATCACTTTGCCCATCGCCTGACATATTTTAACAATATTTAACTGTCAATAATCATACAACGATTCGTTGGATGTAATTTCGTCACTCTGGGTTTTTTATCTTATTCTAATTTTACGCATCATTTCTATCATTTTCATTCGCCTGTTTACTTACCGGTTAGTGAACACACCAATATTGTGCACAATAAAATAATGTTTCTCTGCAAAATCGATACGCAAAGAAAGTGTAGGATAAAAATATTGTTTCTTTTTATAAGAAATTTAATGATTATTCATTTCTCACATTTACAATCCAGATAGTTTAGAGAAAACAACAAGGAATTCAGATCTCTGTTAAACAATTACTATGATTCGCACTACAATATTACAAAGTCTGAAGAATTAGAGATCAGAATTCTTGCTGATTAAAATGTTCCTGGACGTCGAACACATATGTCGAACGAAACTAAACGATAGATTGTAAATAACATATGTATGTTGGTTATTCGAATGCCGAAAAACTTCCATTCTAATTAAATATGTTAATGAATAATTGTTAATTATGTACATAGACATAATATCAAAGAAATAGTATAATCGCTGAGCTTTACTGATTAGGGTTTCCCAAATGCGTTTAGTCGATGGTTTTAATTTTATTATATATTTTATATAGCATAACCGTAATATAAGATTATAAATATATTATATTTTATTTTCTTATTCCCGAGGCTCTTTTTATTCTTGTTCTTTCACAAGATTTCCTTCGTTTACCATAACTACCACAGTTTTAAATATCTTATGGGAGAAGTAATTATTCGCTGGTGAAAAAATTATAACATAGAAAGTTTTGGGCAAAAATTGCCTAACTTTCACCGACTATAACCACGTGAATATCTATGAATATTAAATCTCTCTATTACACGGTCAATTCATATCGAATTGTATCCAAATATGTAAATATTTTTAACACCACATACATATATTTCATCTACATTAATTTGCAGCCGTAGAAACAATAAAAGCTAAAACTTACCTGTTTAAAACCCCGATACATCACTCGTATCTCTTGCCTGGAGAACTTGGTTTGTCGAAGAAGTTCCTCGAGGGCTACAGGTCGGGTGGTTTGCTGTCTTGCCCGTGTGCTTTCAAAATCAAAAAGTGCATCTTCCGGTCCTGGTGAATCGGGCGGCGTTGCCATCGTTTGTGTTCTTCTCCGTACGTTTTATAGGATCTCGGCAACGCAATTCCAATGTATTCTTGCTGTTGCCAATATTGCCTTTTTTTTTTCGTTATCACGCCACTGGAGAATTATTACTATTCATTCCGATGGTCATAATGTCTGTGTCCCAATGTAACTCGGTTGGTATATGGTTGTCCTCAATGGTAAATTCTTCTTTCTCACTTCGATGAGTACAGCAGAGTATCTACTGCAGAAATTACAAACTCATTAATACATGTGGACATCGTGGAAATGGTAATTATAGTTATAGTACAGTAGTGACTCGTTAGTAGTCACGTAATGGGATTGAATTAACGATCACAATACCAGATGGAAAGTCATTTAGTATTGAATCTTCGTGCTCAATATTATAAATGAGATAGATACGTCCACAGGGAATACAATAGCTTTCATTTTCTTTGTTTGTTACAATATTATTTAAAAGTATCGTAGAATATATTTTTGGATTCTCTTGTTCTATTTTATAAAGGAACTAAGAAAACAACCCAGAACAGGCAGTCGACCAATAATAGAAGTTAACAGTGGTAAATGATGTGCAATGTAAACAGTTGATTGTCAAATAGATTTCAAGTAAAGAGGAATAAATTTATTCCGCATTTTGAACGATGATAGCTAGGTGCATCGGAGTTGAACGCCTCGGATGGAACGCATATATCCAAGAGACAGCCGCATCAACACCGCTCAACAGTTTCCAGTTGGATAAACAGACGAACATACACCGTGGAGATTCTCCACATCGACCAAGCTCGCTTGGAAATCTCCAGCACAAAAAGCTTTGAACATCTTCTTTGTGCAGAACAGGACTTACAACCGTGTTCATCGATGCTCGAAATGGCTCAATATTCACAAGAATTGAACTGTATGATATTTTCAGTTTTTCCAACTGAGCACGCGGCGCAATATTTTCTTCCGTTGAGATGTTACAATCAAACTCTCTTTATTTAAATTCCAAAACGGTGGTTTGTCCCATTCTGACCACTTTTAGACATTGTATATTCATTTGTAATGATTATTTGTGTGAATCACCAGTTCGAACAGCACACAATGCACTACACTGCACGTTCTGTTATATCAACGTTGCAATGGTAATTGTATGAATAGTGTCAAACGAAACAGTTCTACGAAAAAACTCCCTTTGGTATGTGTGATTACATTTTTAATTTGACAGAAAAGCTGTTTTAGATGATCAGCTATTTTTTGACTTAATGCGTCATCGTTGGACGAAAACAAGTCTGGGAAGTGCTCCGCGAGAAGGTCAACCTTCCTCTCGTTGTTTATTGTTCAGGATCGTGGAGATTGTTTTCAAACCGGTAAGTTTGCTCAGTGTTTCAGTACAGATTTGACTAGCCAACGTATTTTATTATCGTGACGACTTGAATTCAGTATATTGAGACCGAATGGATCCTTGAATCTGTTTCCGTATTCTATTATTACTTCATTATCCTTGTATTCACTCACTAAGATAGGACATGTCAGCCACGTAACTCTGGCTTTTCTCTTATCTCCAACGACAACAAGGCAACTACGATGCTATTATAGGAAAAAAAAGATACGAAACAAGAAATGCTTCACAGATTATGTATTTAGTGAACTGTGGGATGATGATGAAGTGGGTATCTGGCTTTTCCCTCGTAAAAAGTGACAACTAAAAGCACTATTACTGACGATGTAGACAAAGAACTTTTCAATGTAGAAGTACAAGTGAATATAACGGAGAATATGTCACCACCCCTGAACGTAATCAGCCCAGATGCTACTGTAGCGTAAATCGCATCACCTGCAAGCTCAAGAGCGGCAAAGAACCATATTTCCAGTTCGCTTGGAACGGGGAGAAAGATATTAACCGTAATGCCACGCTAGTGCAACCAGTAAAACTCATCATATATATTGGAAAAGAATATATATACAGCTAAAAGAGAGACGTTTTGCACATTTATCCGACAGGTTACTAAGACGATTGGTAAATTGCAGAATTAATATATATATATATATATAGTTCGCCATAGTAAATTGCGTATTTTTATGGTCACAGAATGTCTTAAAGGACGTGACGGAAGCGGTCATACTGACCGAAAAGAATTTTTAAATAACTATAAAAAACCAGTAAAATATACATATACATATGTATATGATTCTTACAGGATACATATTGATAGCGAAATGATTTCACGTTATTCTCCAGCTAGGCAAAAGTCAAAGTGCTCAATAGAGATTCAAGCCGCTATATTAATAACCACTGATCCACCAGCTTAATTACTCACGAGGGTAAAATCTATAATACGCTTAAAAGGCAAAAAATTGGAGGCAAATCTTGCCAATAAAAAAGACTTTGCAAAACTATAGTTTAGCTTCGTGAAGAATACATATATACTATAATCGGCGGTAAATCTGTTTTGGATCTCGTTAAATCCGCAGATAAACGTTATCAGATTTCCGCTCCGGTCACGCTAAACATTGGGAAGATTTTTAAGCACGTTTTGATAGCAGCATATTTTGAAAACGTTACAGAAGTAAATTATTAGTTCCTACCTGATTAACATAATCAGACATTATCCAAAGGACAGAAAACTCGTAGTTGCATCCGCCACGTCCTCAGACATTATAAGTGCCAATTTATGCTAGAGTTCCACAAGAGTCCGTTATCAGTCCACTATTATGAAACATTCCGTATGATCATCTCACGTGTCTGGATCAACTTCCATTTGTCGTCCATGTTGCATTACAGATGAGTTTTCCCTGTGAAAGGCAAGTACAGGAAATCATTGAAAAAAAACAAAAAACCCCAAAAGAAAATTAAGAAAAGCAATTTATAATTGGTTGATTCAAAACGACGGCCATTGGGAAGATAGAATTAGTGAATCGAACGAAGAAGAAGATATCAGTGATATCTCAAATTTAATTTCATTTGATCATGATAAATCAACAGAAATGGCTTAAGCTTCTCATTGTGAGTATATTTCTGGTACAATAACCATCATAGTCCGTATTGCTTATTCTATCCTAAATAGACAGTTCCAGTGAAAATCGGTTCAGGAGCAATAACTTATTTCGAGCACAGCCTCTCTTAACTTAATCCATTGTTGCGGTAGGTCTTACCGTCGTGGATCTGTCCAAACGTTCTGTCACATAATAGTCACTATAGTTTTTACTATTATTAATACTACTCATTTTCAGATTTATATCTGCAGACTCTAAAATATTAAGTAACATTTTTTATTAATGACTTTGATTCTCAAAAAAATCACTAAATATATATTTATATAGCCTCAATAAAAACTATACATAGTAATAAGCTTTCAGACTTTTAGAATAACTAACACCTCATTTTTACTTTTATGGTTTTCCATATGTATGTTACCGTTGCATGTATCAATTACAATGGCGCTTTAGAATAAAAGACTATTGTGAAGCGCGTGGTTGCATCTCGCGTTATGTATATGTATGTATAAACAGATCGCTCATATATTCATGACGGTCCTTTCTCCTGTGTCTCATGCGATATGTGCGCATGACGTGACTCTCAACATGTACGATGAGAAAATCAAAAGAGTTAACGTGGAGTTGTATTGCTTTCTCTTTCGCGTATTCAAAACTAGACTGTTTTGAACTGATATTTCTCTTTCGTGTGTATTTGTTTGCCACTTTAATGGCAGATACGCTTTCAATCATATCTGCTAGTTGAATTGAGGATATATTTAAATACTTACGCGTATTTTTTTACACGCGGAGAAATAAGAACACACATTAATAAAAATTATTTCTATGATAGTTGATGTGAATATGCCGTTATGAAATTATTTCCGTCGGAGCAATGATGAACATTGTTCCTGTGAAATTGTTGAAAAGCTGTGCCATAAAAAGTTGAAACCTGAAAAGACTTTTTAGCAAATTTAATGTTTTCGATTGTATTAAATTGTAGGAATGAATAGGATTTTCAGTTAATGAAATTCGTAAACTGTATAGTATTACATCAATGAAACATTTGATTAACTTTGCAAAACATTACCAATAGTGGAAATTGTGTAACGGATGATGACACACAGTTAATACCGTGCGATTTATCAGTCTAATGTAAATCGATCACGTCAATTTCTGAACCTTTGTTCATCGAGGAAGACCGTGAAGATGCTGACAATGTTGATATATCTATTGATTATGGTAACATTCATAATTTGTCAACAGCAGTATATTTCATCACTATAAAGCAATTTCATGTTTTTCAAATTACATTGTTGAAAAAGCTCTAGAGAAATCGAAATGTCATCATTGTTTCATATACAGTACATTAAAATAACACTAACACTAAATTAATATTTATTTGAATCAGTTTCCTTATGTGCTTTGTATTCCTTTTCTATTTTTTAATTTTATTATTGTTACTCATTTTTGTATATCTTTATTTTAACTAGTTTACTTCATTGATTCATTTACTTGAAAAGCTTTTTGGCACACAAGCGTAGCGATACAGTTGTTATTCTCTCTTTGCAAGATGTTTGCAAATGATTCAGAATACTACCATGTACATTGAATTTGATCTATGTATATGCGTGTGTATTCGTGTAAACGTATGCAGCAGATTCGTTATTCAACGCTATTCAGGCAGCCGTCAACCGAACAATGCATTGGCTTTTTCAGCATCCCGGAATCTGAGAGTAACAAATGAAGATCTTACTGCAGATACCGATTGTATCGCCTACTATGATTGATTTGAATATAGCTTCTATATTTGCTCTACTAAATCACAGAGGTCGTCAGAAACACTCTGGTTTTTTACAACGTCGGTATTACAGAACACGCGACACAAAGTCCCATAAAAGATTATGTAAAATGACGATACGGGATGACCTACAATTTATTCCCGCAAACTACAGAAATAATTCAATAAAACGATGTAACTCTGCAAAAATGCCGATTTTTAGTGATTTCGTTATTTTTATTTATTTTGACAGGTATTAAAATTTACTAAATAATATATGTACAAGAAATACATCAGTAGAAAAATGATTTGCACATTGTTTAATATGCAATCAAATAGGTAATAATTATGCGAGATATTCTAATTGTATTTCTTGCGACCGAGTACAATTTCTGGTACTCGACTGCTTAATTTTATGTTTGAACTACTTACGTATACTATATTCGTTGAGAGCACTTTCTTGGAAATTATATATTCCCAATAAAACTTGAGCTTATAATGCATTGTAATCAACAATATGTGCTTACAAGAAGAAAAGTAAATGGGTAACTCGAACACTGTGCTTGTTTCTTTAGAAGCCGCAATATGTATATACATATGTACATATGTATATGAACAAAACGTGTAAAAGCGCTCTACGGACTGGAAAGTGTAGTGAGTTTTAGACTTGAGCTGAACAACCAGTCACAGCATAATGACACTTCAGAATTCCTACCGGGCTATAAAACTTTAAAGGTGAAACTCATAAGTCGTAAGAAGAAGAAATATACTGTAAATAGTGGCGAAAAATAACGATCTATTAAATCAGAGTTGTATATTGTACAATAACCGAATGAGTACACAGAAAATTATAGTTTTAACTTAACTAAAGATAAATGATCAAATATACTGTCATAATACAATATCAAATATAATGATCAGAGATACCGATTTTATGTTACAAATTTAATATTTCTAAAAAGTTTATTCTACAATACAACGTATTAGCCAAACACTTGCCAATTCTGACGTGCATTCGACTAAAAGCGTATACACAACATATTACACAGTGTGACATTGAGGAATTAGTTTTTACAAAAATAAACGCGTTCTTCACATTTTTAGTATTAGAGTCTTATACTACTTCAGTTACTTATTATACTACTTCAATTCGCTCTTGACACTGTGTATGCTTAGTACCTTGTATCTGTAAACATATGAGACAATGTTTGCATTTGCCATAAAAAAATCTAGTAACGTCAGAAAAAAGTAGCTGCTATCGTGATTATATTGTCATATCGTTTTTTAAAGTAGATTGCATTGATTTTTACACGAAGGTCAATTCAGGCCGATCGATATTCGTGCTTAGGCCAAAATGAACGACACAAGCTTTTCAGTTCGTTCGTCAACTGTTATATGGAAGAATACAACACTTCAAACAAATGAGAAACCATAAATGTACAGCCAAATGTTGGAGTTTCAGAAATTTATTAATTTCTTAGTGGTATATTAGATTGAACTTTCCTTGTCAATTGCAGATTGGATTTCACGTGCAACCGTATTTAAGAAGAAACGAATGCTTCTGTTATCAACATATCGGCTCTTATTAAATATATTATCTTTGATCAGCTAACAATAAATAACAGGTAGCAATAAATCAATAAGCATTAGCGTTCTGATCAGCACTCTACGTATAGAATTTTAAATGCTCGCTAACAAACATTTTCTGTTATATAATTCTAAAAATAGTGATTTACAAAATGATAATCTATTGTATTTCTGACTCGAAGTTTTCCCAAAATACTAACGAAGAGGAAATTCATCGAGATTCCATACATTCATATTTACTTATATTATTCTTCACAATTATTGATACTTATTCTTGTGGTAGTCAAATAACTAATATAAGTAAAAAAATATTATTTTAATTTCCGCCATAATTCTACGTGTATTATGGATATTGAAATTGTGTTCTTTTGTTATTAAAACGAGTTAGAACAATTCATCGATGAATAAACACTTAAATAACGAATTTGGTCAGTGAAATAGTAAAGAACGTGGGATGAGGTGAACGGCAAAGATACTGGGAAGATTTACTGGATTTAAAATTTAGAAATTTTCTGTTTAAAATAATTGTAATATTTTGATTAGATATTGAATAGGACAATAGAAGAGTAGGTAATACTGATTTAAAAAAGATCGTCTAATATCGTTACAAAGTTAGTTCACAAATTTTATACCCCATGTGCAATATAATCATAAACAACAACATGCACCATTGGCTTTTATTACGACAAGTTTATCAAACAGTGGACTGTCAAAATATTTACAGCTTTTTAAATGTTTATAAACGATGAATTAACCGGTTGGAACGCGCAAATTGATAAATTAAGTTGCTCTTGTTATTTCTGTTTTTATCATTTTTACTCTGGTGTTTTACTTTATAAAAAGCAGAATTCGTGATAAAGTGATTTGAATGTAAATCCAACTAACAAATTTCAATTCAGGAACAGACTTTAGTATATCTTAAATCATTAACAGCTAACTACACATTACTTTTTGTTTAAGATTGGTAGATTTGGTTATGAGGTTGGTAAGAATCTTACAGTTACACGTAAACGTCACACGTTATATAGCGTTTGCTAAATTTTAGATTCTAGATCAATTACAAAAAAATATTACAGTACCCAGAAATCCAAGAAATGTGTCAGTATCATGAAGCCGTGCCACATCGTAAAATACATAAATTTTATGTGATTACAATTTTCCTCGAAAACTGTATCCCGAAATTTTCTTAAAAATAAACATCCTTTGATGTTAAAAAATGTATAATTGTAATGAAAGAAAATTTGAAAACCGATAAGCGCAACACAATTGATTATTTTGTATTCCCTTTCCGGTGTTCTAGGCCTCACCAGAATTGGCGCATTTGAGTCCGCTAATAGATATGCTTTCACAGGGTGCCAATTGAATAGGCAGTGCATAATTAATCAAGGGTGAAAGACAGTTCGTAATGTGTTCACGGATCAGTGGTCAGGAAGAATATAGACATTTGACGGATATTTCGGCTGCATGCGCTTAGAGATGAATAGAACCGTAACAATGCAGACAATTATTACTGGCATAGAATTTAGTAGTCAGTATGCAAATATAATCCAAGCGCTTGCAATGAGCATGAGATACACAAAGAGTATTCGAAAACTTGAAAGATGCTCACTGCGTTTTAATACTAAGAAAATAGGTGGTACCATAGTTGTATATATCAAAGTCAATGCAAATTTGTGATAAGGGTGTTGTTTGATAATAATCCTTTGTCTAATTAAGCAATTTCATTATTCTTAATCTTGCAAATATTCGTGAAGAATTAAAGCAAAGCTTTCGGACGATTCCTATTATTATGAAACACAATACTCCTTAATAACGAAATAGTTAATAAGTATAAAGCCATTGTTTAATAGTCATAATGATAAGGTAAGAAATTTCAAATTGACGTGACGTTAGGATCGCTGGTGCTTGTTACAAAATTATAGAAATATCGATGGCTGAGAGCCTTATCGAACGAAAGCTTAGGAATAGAACATCGCGAAACAATGTACGTCACACGATGAAAAAAAAAAAAAAAACAGTCTAAACACAGGAAAATAAGACTACTCACACTCGAGAGAAACGTAAGTACCAGCACTTAGTTGACAGCACTCTTCTTGAGATTCTAAGGAGCCCTCACCGCCGCATAACTACGTTGTGTCGTTCGCAAGAAACTATCCGAATCTCACTAAACACTTATTCACTTCTAAGAATGTATCTATTTGATTGGAGAATATTTTCAACGTCAATTTTACCGAATCTTTCACTTGACAGATACCAGGTCCCTCTTACCACAAAATCTATGAAAACACTTGCCACATCACCGTTTGCAACATAGCAATGGAATCACTTTTCCGACGTTTATTCACAAACACTCAGAAACCGAATAGGAGACAGAAAGAATTGTGAGGCACTGCTGGTTCTGACAAGAGAGCGATAACACAATAGAGCAAGGAACACAAAAAACTAGGATAAAAGCACACACATAGGAGGCCACCGGTATACTGACTAGCCCAGGTAAAACGCGATCTGAACACCACCTTGGATTTGGCAAGGCTCCCTACCAATTGGCGCACGCGCTTTACTGTCATTTTCATCGGCACTATACCACCGCTCGATATATATATACGTATATATGTATATTGTATACATATATGAACATGTATATTGTATATATATATATATATATATATATATATATATATATATAAGGATCCTCATAGAGGTACTTGTACATATACACATATACATGTATAATGTACCATGCATACATATACAGATATAGTATATGCACTTGACTGTGCTTTTCATAGAGACAAGGTAAAGACACGAACGAAGTGCAAGGTGAACGAAGAATCTTACGATAAATCGCATCATCTAAATTTTTAGAAGATACGAAATATACGAAATACCAAGAAACGTATTTTTAGTCATGCACATAGCTACTGTCGTACCGATTGATATTTTGGAAGTTACTATTAAATATGCGAAGCGGGAAATAGCTTTTGATGAACAAATTCTTTGTATGAATGGAATCCTGTTAGAATATGTGTATTTTGATGAAAAGATTCTTCGTGGATTTTACATATGTATACTGCTGGATAACAGAAAGTTTAAATTGAACCGAAATTTCGAATTGAAAATTTATTTAAATAGTAATGTTTTTTTGTATTTGTATGATGATAAGAATACGTATTGTGATGTTATTCGACTGACTACATTTGTTTCTTGTTTAATGATCGTAATAATGATAAGGATTGTAGGACTTGTAGGAACTAAACGTTTCAATTTTTTCCACAAAATTGAGATTCGAAAGATTGCTGCCTACATCGTACTTAATTTTATTATAACGCCATAATATGACATGTATTTCTTATGATTTTTATAAAAAATTAAGCAAACAGATTGAAGATTAAAGTGTTAGAATTTAAATACGTGCACGTAAAGTTCGATTACAATAACGTTTTTCACTAAAATTATAATTACAAAACAGAATTCTAATATAATGTTTCCAGTTAAAAAATGTACGTTCAAATGATTTAGTTTTTCAGATATCTGTCTAAACATATTTTGTTTATTATTAACATTATTTGAAAAAAATAAACATGGATACAAAGGTATGTAAAAAATAATGTATGTCCAGGGAGCCTTATACACGCGTTCTACGCTTTATGAAAATCGATTTGTGTAAAAATCCATTGATATGAGGATTACTCACTGGCTCAATGTCATATTTGCATTATATTCAACTACTAACGCGAGTACAACCTTAACACTTGTTGAAAATAAACTACAGGCAGATACAGTAACACGTAAGTTCATGTACTATTTTTCGCGGCTTGTAGCCCCTGCATTTCTCTAGGAACAATTTAAAATCACGCAGATAAGGTTCATTTGAAATAATTTCATTTCAAGTTATTTTTAGTGGTAAAATGCTTTACACATTCCGTTCAACTTTATTATCCGTTGTACATTTAGAATTATGTTACAGTTAGGTAGAATATGCAGTTCTAGTTTTATTATAGACTTCATTTAATTTCCACCATTTTAGCAAATTCACATTTCGTACCCGACACATTAATAATATGTGATTTTATTAGAAATTATTTCATTAACATGAATAACGTATAGAAATGATGTAGAAATTCGCTGCTTCTATATTGGACGATTGACCTGAATTGTCGACATATCTGTACATTATACATACTACTGAAAAATTTTAAGGACCAAATTCTATAATACAAATAATGATATAGGATGCCGATATTTATTTTATTATACGATAACCGTGGTGACTTAGTTACTATAAGGTCAAACAACTAACACGATCATATATCACCGTTCGTGTTCTAGAAGTCTGTCCTAAAATATTTTCTAGCATTATGTATACATTTTGGTATAGTTTCATGTTTAGAGGCAACTCTGACACATTATAGAATATGATATCTACCAGGTATAAAGTTACGGGTGGGCGTAACTGAAAGGGCTGATTTTACGAGTCAAGATAAGATTTCATTCATTAAAGATTTACTATTAACAATTGGTCTAACATTTTCTGTAAGTACCGTATTCGGAGTTTCCAAAGTCCTACATATATTCTATAGAATTAAATTTCAAATATTCCAGAAAACTTCTTTGATTATTACTTGAATTCGATGGTTACAATAACGACGTTAAAAAAAAAAAAACATTATGTTGAGTTTCTTTTTCAGTTTCTTTAGCGAATTCTCACGGTAGCACAATAGTACGATTACTTTGTACAATTAATTGGAAGTATCAAACTTGTTAGACTAGTAAACTTGGTATAATATCTACGTGTCAAACTCATTTAGAAGGCTGTTGCCTTCAAATTCAAAAGACAACCTGCGCACGGTGAGTTACCGCAAGCTACAAGGGAGTGTACAGATTGTACTGTGCAGTAGTATGATGATAGAACTATGTATGTACGTCAGAGCGAATGGAAAGGGGATGAAACGCATGAGAGACTCTACTGGCCAGACAAGCTTGTGTTAAACACATTCCCACCTTTGCACCCAACATTGCCCTTCCACCTTCCACCACCAGTGGCTACCTGCCAAGGTCTGCAGAATACATGGAGAATCTACTTACAGACCTTGACTACTCGGTTACCCTTTACCCACAACAGAACAAATAGCCATCAGTCGGCAGGTAGGAGTACTATCGATTTGATGTTTCGAAAAGTCGAAAAAAAATTTAGAGAAGTAGATATAGGAAATTAAGTTCCTATACTTGTATGAAATATAAAATAATATTGAAATTATAAATTTGGGAAAATTCGAGAAAATATGGATCCTGAATATACAAGAACAAAAGGAATTGTATGTACCGACATTATTATTCCGTATTTTTTTGTATAAAGCAATTGATAACAATCAACAAGCAATTGATATCAATTTACCAGCGAACTTTTCTATTTAATAAAATTTATAGGATAAAGCCGTACCTCTTTTTACCAAGCTCAAAAACAGAGTACTAAAGTAGGGAACGCGACCATCCGATTGGACCGAACTCAACGCCTCGCTTTAAAAAGTAGAACACTTCATCAGCTACTTTTTCAGAAATCAAAGAATAATAATCCTCTGATTTCTGGAAAAATTCAATATATATTTTTAAAATAATGAAACTTTATAGATGAACTTCTTTATACTCGCGGAGCAGTTTCCGTACTCAAACTTGACTACTGAAAACCAGCCTTAAATTTGAGTTTGAATACGTTCACACCGTGGCGTAACAGTACTCACGAGATACGCCGGCACGAGTTCTGTCCACTCACAACCTCACGATTCACCAATATATCCATATCCATACGTACATGTGTCTGTGCCTTAGTGACTAAAGAAACTGTAAGGCTAAGGTACCCAAAAGGCGTAGAACACCGTAGAAGCGTGCCGACTGACTGTTAATACAGACTATTTTCAGCAAATTTACTTTGAACAATATCTTGAGAGTATTGGTGAGCTTACGTCTCACAGAATCCAAATATCCGAACGATTCTCTAATACGAAAACAAAATGGTAAGTAAATGGAGCAGCAATTTGAATGCTTTCTTAAATACATAACCCTTTCATACAAGACCACTGTCGAACGTAGTCTTCCCATTTTCCGCGTGGAAATTATTTTCTTCTTTATTGACTACTGCCTTTACGCTATACTCCAAATTCTTTCTCTGATTAATTGAAAGCCGACACTAAAACTTAATCAGATACATCGACAATTGACCAAACTTTACAAAATGAAGTAACGCATTGATAATTCCATGTCTAACCTTATATGGATATTAATTTCGTCTTCCACCCACATAAAATCAGTTATCCTGTGGAACCTTCGATATGAGTTAAACAATTAATCGCCCTAATTGTTTAATTACGAGAGTAAATGGTCAACCGGCAGCGTGAAATCTTTCCATATTTGGTAAGATTTCGGAAACCGGCGATATTCACACGCATAACGATCGATCACTTCGCAACGAAAATAATTATTTCCTTAGACGCGAAAGAAAACAAATGAAACACAAGAAATACTTCGAACGAATGTAAAATCGCGTCCTGTAGGAAAAAATTATATCAGGATTAAATATGGGGAGATATATGAAAGTATTATACTGCTCACAAGAATTTTATATTAGGAATATTTGTGTATATAATATCTAATATTTATTTACTTTTGTTTAGCAACCTCAAATTATCCTATTGAAGGAAGGAACAGGCGTAACTCAGGGAAAGTCACAATTGATATCGAACATCAATGCGTGCCAAGTTATAGTCGACGCAGTGAGGACTACTCTTGGTCCTCGTGGTATGGACAAACTGATAGTGGACCAAAATTCAAAGGCTACTATTTCGAATGACGGTGCTACTATTTTGAGATTATTGGAAGTTGTTCATCCAGCAGCCAAAACTCTAGTGGATATTGCCAAATCGCAAGATGCAGAGGTGAATATCTCATCTATTCTATTCTATTATTTGCATTAATGTTTATCGCATTCAATATCACGCTTAAGTTACAATGTCAATTAAAACAACTGCGTGAATCGTTTGGTATATTCGATGAAAAGAAAAAACGTTTGTCCAACCGTTGCCCTTAAAATAATATGTTGTAATACTTAAGCTTGGATATTTCATGCAGCCGAATCCATTGTGATCCAAAAATTGATAAATTCACGTTTCTCATTTAAAAATGGTTATAGGTATTATTATTATGTTTTACTTATATTTGTATTCAAAGTTTAATGTTTCTCCTAGCTCTGCATAAAAAACGGTAAAGTAAGAAGCATAACTATACTGTTTTAAGTGCAGAGGATAGAAATTACTGGAATTTTCAGACTGGTAATTAAAAAAAAGTGTTTAGTTACCTCAATGATATTCGTACAGTTTTTTTATGCATTTTGTATTGGTTAATCAGAAATTAATATCATTAAATGTACTAACGTATATATATATATATTAAAAATTATGTCATATGAAATAGCCGGGTTAGCAGGGCACCATTATTATTCCGATACCGTTGAATTTTGCTTTGAAATTGAAATTGATCGTAGGTCGGAGATGGTACAACGAGCGTCGTCCTATTTGCTGGAGAATTTTTGAAACAAATAAAACCTTTCATCGAAGAAGGAGTACATCCACGTATCGTAATTAAAGCTCTACGCAACGCTCTTCAACTAGCCGTTGAGACAATCAATGGTCTAAGCGTGAAGATCGACACAAGCGAGCGCTCCGTGTTGATACAATTACTCGAACAATGTGCTTCGACATCTATGAGTTCCAAATTGATTCATCATCAAAAGAAATTTTTCAGCGAACTTGTCGTAAAAGCCGTTTTGATGTTGGATGAGATGTTACCTCTAAACATGATTGGTATCAAGAAGGTAAAGCGTTATATTCATATTAAAAAAATTACAGTCAACTATCATTTCTTCGGTTTTATGATTAATCGTATACTTCAAATACAGGTGGCAGGCGGAGCATTGGATGACTCTGAATTAGTCAAAGGCGTAGCATTCAAGAAAACCTTTTCCTACGCTGGTTTTGAAATGCAACCTAAAGAGTATTACGATTGCAAAATTGCATTGCTGAATGTTGAATTAGAACTGAAAGCTGAAAGGGATAACGCAGAAGTTCGTGTTGACAATGTAGCAGAGTATCAGAAAGTGGTTGACGCAGAATGGCAAATTTTGTACGATAAACTTGAAAAGCTTGCTAAAAGCGGAGCGCATGTAGTATTGTCAAAATTACCAATTGGTGACGTTGCAACACAATATTTTGCTGATCGAGATATGTTTTGCGCGGGACGAGTACCGGAAGAAGATCTGCAGAGAACGATGAAAGCTTGTGGTGGAACAATTTTAACTACGGTTCACGATATCAATCCGTCGTCATTAGGCTCCTGTAAAATCTTCGAAGAAAAACAAATTGGCGGTGAACGGTAAGTTTTACGTTAGAACAATATGATATTTATAACAACTGTGACTTTAACGAAAAATATCTGAAATTATCTGTGATCTAAGGGAATACCACTTACACTGTAAACCAAATTACTATAAACAAGACGTATAAAAATAATTACGCAAAAATTTCAGGTTCAACTTTTTCTACGATGGAGCGCGTGCGAAAACTTGTACATTTATATTACGCGGTGGTGCAGAACAATTTTTGGAAGAAACCGAAAGATCATTGCACGATGCTATTATGGTTGTTCGACGTATGCTGAAATGCAATGCTAGCGTTGCGGGTGGAGGAGCTATTGAAATGGAGCTATCAAAGACTCTTCGGGATCATTCGCGTACAATAGCAGGAAAGGAACAACTTCTTATTGGTGCCATTGCCCGCGCACTGGAAGTTATACCAAGGTAAACAATAATCCATTGTATTTTGATTTGACGACTTGTTGTTATTGTTGTTGTTGTAAAAAAGATACTTAATACTTTTTCTATCCTTCTAGACAATTATGTGACAACGCTGGTTTCGACGCAACAAATATCTTGAATAAACTGCGTCAGACACATCACAGGGGTCAATACACGTATGGTGTAGACATCAATACGGAAGATATTGGAGATAATATGTCAAATTACGTATTGGAACCGGCTATCGTAAAAATCAACGCTCTAACAGCTGCTACAGAAGCAGCATGTCTCATATTATCGGTAGATGAAACCATACAAAACTCGAAAAGTAATCATGATGCTCCTCAAGCACCGCGATATGGACGTGGTATGGGAAGACCGATGTAATAATATCATTCAAATATGATCCTTTTTGCAAAGAAATTGATATAATATAAGCTTAATACTTCAAATAACACAGGTATTAAATTATAAAATTGCAATATCCGTCGATTTTTGATCGAAAGTTTTTGATATTGCGATTGCGACCAGCTTATATCGTATCTGTGTTACGCGCCAGTTTTTATTCTGTAACACGAAACTATCAGATAATTTGTTATGAAATAACATTTCATGTTTTTCTACTCTTCGAAACAATCTTCTCATATTTTACATTATTATCACACGTTCACATTATGTATATGAAGGATTAAAAGAAAAAAGAAGAAAGCGCTACAACACTCAATTACAGCATAATTCTTTATAAATTATTTATTTTTTACACCACTGTATTTTAATCTTGACGAAGGGTCAATAAGTTTAACCCTTATTTTGACAGAATCCCGTAAATCCTTTTTCCTCGACGGTAAGACGTTACGGAAACTTTTTGACCTTTTTTTATAGTATTGGTATATCATATGATAATCTACTCATAATGTTATGGTAAAAAACTGTTTTGAATTGTGCGAGTTTTTCAAGAATAGTATTAAACGAGGTCACAATAGGCAATTATCGTCACCCGAGTGAAAATATTAATTTTCTTGCATATCGTAACAGCTAGATGATTTTTTTGAGCCGATCGATAGAATATGAATTTTGAAAGTTTTTTTTAAAAATTGTTATAAGGATATTGCTTGAAATCCACGATCATTCTTGACAAAGCGGTTGAGTTTTTAAAAAGCCTTGCGTTTAAAGTTGTATAGTATTGATCTTCGCGATCGATTGATCCTTCGTGAGAAATAAGTTAACGTATTGCAAATTGTCTTCTACTGTCGTTGTAACCGATAATAATTGTACACAACAAACATGCACTACTCTATTGGTATCCATGAAAAAAATTCATGGTAAATACGAGGAAAAATATCGGCTAAAAACATATTAATAAAACAATGTCAAAAAGATAGGACATCAAGAACGAGTTGTACTCGCACCAAGAGCTTTACGATTAGTGAACATAAGCAAGACATCGGAGCTAGGAATTATAAACGTAAAGAATGTCATCACAGAGGTATTAAACGCATTATTTTATGATACAAAATACTATATCAGTTAGACCACCTTAATAGGTAGAAACTGGGAAATACACATTTCATTAAAATTGCACAGTAGAGGAGGCCTAACTGCCACATTCCAAATACAATTCACAAAAACACATTCTGTTACAATTAGAGACCAATTTATAAAACGATCAAATCGTGATAAGTTCTAAATAACATCAATTGATAAGTGAAAATCAATTAACATCAATTAACATAAATTGAAAGGGGGGAAAAAAATAATCACACGAAGTTTTGGGTGGAAATAAATTGGACCTGGAAGATGAATAGTGTAACGAATAATACCGTTGTGTAGTATAATAATATCACATCTTGACAATGCTTCCAGTCGAATTACATGATATGGATATATTTCATAATCTTTTAATATTCGGTGAATAGTATCACAACTAATCCTACATCGACGAAAGGGTAATCGCATGCACACATCGGGGATCATTATGAATATTATCTAAAACATTGTTTTCAATAATCTGTTTGCGACGCATACGATCATATAATTTTGATAATTTTGCTTTAAAAAGGATTGAATTTTCAGTAATGCATCGACTAAGATGATTCATTATTGTAATGGCAAACAGTAGCACATAAAGTACCAGTAGAGATAGTTTCGTAGATAATATTTACAAACACGACACGAATTAAATGTCATTTAACAAAGCACATCTTACAATTAGCTCCTACTGCAGCTGTATGGAGCAGATTTTCAAAATTTCATTATTTTCAACATAGGAGATCGAATTAAAAAAATTTTATTATGTATTTTATTCTTAGTCTGCTTTTTTTCTTAGGAATCACCTGATACGCACTTGTACATAAATCGCATGTTCACCTCTATATAATTTACAGCGGATTTTCTGACAGTGCAATTTCTCGTCTATTTCGTACTGACTAATTTTTATACATAAGATTTTTTTTCTCTTTACGGTATAACACGACTGTTTGAAAAATCAAGTGTCTGTTTCGTTGGACATATTAGTAATCCATCATTTACTATATTAGTAGCACCATTTGTAAATTACACTCCAAAGCGCAAAACTGTAGTTGGCAAAAATGTAGCTCTAGTTAGGAAGCATTCGTCTATTAAATACGAAGTATTGTGAATGTGAATGCGCGTCAGCGAAATGATAAGTTTAAGTAAGCTTATATAACAAATATTTTATATTTCGGCTACTTGAGCCGAGAGAATAGTCTGATATGTCGAGAATTAGTGATCTCGATTAAATACTGTTTTGAGATAAAAAAAAAAATGATCTGGCCAGAAGGAAAGATAATATGAAGAATGAATAATGAATCGATGAGAACATTGAAAAAGCAAGTGAAGATTGTCAAAAAGAAGAAAAAGAGGGTGCCAAAGATAAAAAAGTAAATGCAAATAAAATGATTAACTGCCTTAAAACAAGATGATAAAAGAAAAAATTAGGTTTGTAGAACGAGATGAGATGGAAGATATTCGATAGAAGAAAACAAAACAAAGAAAAAGTGACTGTGACGATTATACACGGTAATAATCTTGAATCACAGATCTTAAGCAGTTAAAAGACGCACCATAGATCATGGAATGTAATTAGAGAATGTGTGTAAATTTGCAATAAGTAAACAGAATTTCTTATAATTCTGCATGAGGAACAATAAAGCTTTCTATTCTGTTCTATTGTATTATATCATTCTATTCTATAACACGTATTCCGAAACAATGCACTCACAATCATAGAGATAGCGTAAGAAATTTTTTTTAAAATAATTCAGGGCAGTGGCATTTGTTTAAGCTGATATCGAATATAATATATCGATCTAAGAAAAAGCTTAACTTAAGTACAAGTCATTAAAGTACCGTAATTAAAGTGAAGCTAGTGAGTGTATTTAAACAAATGCCTTCGTAAAACGTTGTACAAACGACCTGGTGATCCCACTGTATTCGTTCCTACAGATTTCAACTGTCAGCTAAGATTTATTAGTACAGTATTGTCTCGAAAGAAGCAACTAATTTCTGCCTCGAATAATCGCTTATATAGTGAATAGATGTAGATAGAAACCTTGAGAGTTAGATTCTTTTCCACTCAAGGTAAAAGGCAAATCGATTGTATATATGTGATTCGTAATAAGCAATCGGCCAGTCTCAAACGTATTTTTTCTTGTTTCGAGACAAATCGGTACATTTAAAATGTCGTACTTAGTTAGTTTATATATTAAAAGTATTTAAACATACCTCTCTCTCTCTCTCTCTCTCTCTCAAACTGTATAGACAGGAAATATATGTAAAAAATTAAACTAATTTCATTGTGCCGTAGTATGGCAGCAGAATTAACAATTCTAATACCTACTAACGTCAACGACATTTATTTCTATTCAAATTTTTAATCAATAAAGGAATTATTGCACAATGAGTCACTGCAGTACGTAATATGAAAATTATTTCGACAGAATTTAATTTAAAATATCTCCCTAAAAAAAATGTAATTCATTAGAAGGAATTTTTTGTTTTTTTTTTTTAATGGAATGTCGTACTATTTCTCAAGTCCAATAAATACTGTACTGGTACGTTATAAAAATAATAAGTAACAGAGAAAGAATTGTTAAGTGTACAAAATAATAATATTAATTCCAACTTTAAGAAATCAACGCGAGATCGAATATTTAGAGTCCGTTATGACACGATAAAATCAAAGTAATTATATATAAAAATACATGCGATGTTAGCATATTAATCCTTGTTGCTCTCGGATGTATTCGCCAACAGCAATGAAAGTTGCTCAGAAAATTGGGCCACTGTCCGTTGTAACGTTGCTTGATTCTCTTCTAATGCTGCGACCTAGTTAAAGCAAAAATCGTATATAATGTGTACGATAATTGGGGAAAAAAAAAAAAAACAATTATGGCAACTTCCTCGTATAGTTGTAATATATCATTCGCGTTTATAAAAGGAACTTACTAAGAAAATTCTGCCCCATTTACTTTAAGATACCATAAAATAGATATTCTTATCGTAAAGGTGTGCTGAGTTCTAACTCAAACACAATATCATCTTAATATTTCTTTTTAATGTTAAATCGCATAGTAGCAAAAACGGTGTTATGATTAAGAGCAATGTCAACTATGATAAATTTAGTTTTTGTATTTACACTGTAAAATATTCTGTTCACTGTAATTTTAAGATTCTACCAACTATTTGTGGTAAAAAGTTTCTTTTTATCAAAATTCTTTGTTTATCCTAAATATTAAATGTTGTACTACTCGGTGTGTAACAGAAAGTTTTTATTTTTAGTTATTAATTCAAAAGAAAAGACATATGGGCATCTTGTCGACTCATTGTCACTTTATTTTATTACTCAGTTGAACAGAGCTTATTTTAAATAAATATAATACTTGTGTACATACCCTTTGTAATAGTTGACTGTAGAGAGCGTACGGTACATAAGTAGTTGGACTGGTTGGGATACCGTGAGGCATTACTTCCGGTTTACGTACTCTTTCTCTTGTTGTGTCTTTTGGCTTTGTTTCTTCACTCTCGGGTTCCGATTTAATGACAGTATCCACGCTACTCAATGACGACAGTCTATAAAATAAAAATATATATATAAAAAACACGTAATTTTACTTAACGTATAGAAACTTTTGTATTTTGCATAACTTATAAACTACACAATATTTGTATAGAAAAAAATATTAATTAATTACCGTGGATTACTTCGCTCCTGTTTTCCTTCCGATTTATCAATACAATCGACCGATGCGACTCTTCTCCTTTCAAGTTGATTAAGTTTTAATTCCTGTGCCTAATACAAAGACAAAGTACATTTATACTAAATTTGTGCATTAAGTTTAATAGAAATTTAATTATGGATAATCTGAAACGGCTGGTTAACTATTTAGGGCAACCAGTAGTATATTTGCACAATTTTAAAGAAGCATGGTGCTGTTGGCTCTTGAAGTGCTTTTCCTATTTTATACTAGATTCGTTTGAATCCCAATATGATATTCAAATTTTACGGGATGAATCGCCTAAGAGGAACCGAAGACGTTTTTCCGAAGGTTCTTGAAGTGTGCGAAAATTATGTTAGATATAGTTGTATGATATGTGCATTAATACAAATTTAGTTGTATTACATAAAAAGTGTCGTTTAAGGAAGAGCAACACTATATCACAGTGCGCAAGGGCGTGGCCTTCTAATCCAGAAAATTCACGATACCGATTTCTGACATCATATCATGAAATTCTTTTTAGTTTTTCTAGTGCTTCTATTGCGTACAATTAATTTGAAATAATAAGTTTCTTAGACTATACGATCGAAGCAATTGGCATCAAAACTCAAATAACAATGACAACATCGAAAGGCTGGTGTCGAAGTGAATTTGAATTCGCAACAGTGAATTATCAATGTAATAAGCAAAAGCTATTTTAATTATTACTCGTTGCATAATCTTCCATTAAAGAATGTTTTTTGAATATTTATAACAAACTGGTTAGAGATTAAGAAATCACATGGAATTTACTTTTTCTATAAAATATTTCGAAAAATCGTAATTATGATTTGAAACAATCAAATTTATTGGAAGACAGGACTGACTACTAATGAAAATTACTCCGTTGATTATTCAGTTAGCAAAGTACTAAAACGTGTCGCGTGCAAACGAAGCCAATTTAACCAGATGCATCATTATACAATCTGCCACAATTGATAGCCGAAATAGAGAATTATATTCAAATGAAAAATTTCGATTAATTGGCCTAAATAGTTGACCATTACCTTAATGAATTTATTCTTCTTACCCATGGTGTTTTCTTTCTAACAGAAAATGCCACTCCCTCATTTGTATCCTCTTCGCGCCACTTTTCTAATGTACTTTCTATACTTCCGTTAGTCAAATTGTTTTCCTGAAAATAATCAAATTAAAATTTTATAATCATTTCTATCATCATCATCATCATCATTTTACATTTCTTTGATTAATCATAACTCATTACACCATTAATCGTTTTTGACGATATTTTTAGGCCATATATAACTTATTGCGATTTATTAAACCTATGTATTAAAATTTCAAAAAATATTGAGATAAAAAAGTTAAAAATCTATCATATTTTGTTTTCCTTATAATTAGTAAAAAATAAACTTTTCACAAAATTTATGAAAGACATCGCAAAGAAGACCTTTTGTTCTAAGGTCGTAAACAGTTTTGAGTCGTTCGAATTATTACCTAAAAAATTACACTGTTTCGAAAAGTGTCCGAATACTAATGTGACCGACTGTAAATCGATCGCAGAATAGATCAGTGTTCATTTGCAAATAAGATGCAATTAAAATGTAGTTAGCAATCTAAATAACGGAAACCTCACTATATTAATTGGTGTCTTACTACAACAAAAGACCGGAAATATATTAAAAGTAGAAAAATACTTCGAAAAAGACTAACTAGCATTAATGTGGTCGTCACAACAGAATTCGACGAAGAATCCACGTGACGCAAACGGAGTCTTTGCGAAGAAGGTGGACGTCGTCTGGGTGCTTTTGCTCGAGAAGCTGTCAAATGTGAAAGTGGTGCTCCCTCTCCACGTTCTACTCCATCCAATTCAACGTCAAAAGCTACACCCAGCATTCTCTCATTACTATTGTCAACCGCTGTTGGACTTCCTCTTAAATGCTTTATGTTATCACCAGAATTTGTGACTGTTCCGGATAATGCACTCAAGGCCGAAGAACTCGAGGATCCTGATATAGTTTTTTTGCTAATTTCCATAGACGAAGCAACATCTGTATAAGAAAATATTCCAGAATTAGTTATATATATTAAACTTCTTGTTAATTCGTTTTCGTTATACGTCAAAAACATCAACTAGAATGATAAAGCATATTTACAACACTTTTACTATAACAGAGGATATTCTGAAGCGGTCAAAATTTGACCCATAAAAATATTAAAACAAAAAAAAAACAAGCTTTTTAAGTCCATAAGCATTTCCAATTTATTTAAAGCAATGTCAATAAAGTATTCCAGCTGCCAACGCTAACAAATAAGTTAAAACTGAACATTGTGGTACGTAAAATTATTTCTTTTACTGTTAGGATACAGCAATGTACCTGTAGGAAAACTAGCAATGTCAAAGTTTCGTTTCATATGTGGTTTCTCAGTAGGTTGTTCTTCGTGCATATGTTTCCCACAAGATTTATCCGTAACGTCGTGTTTCAACTCTCTATATTCGGCTATGCGAGGTTCCTGTTCTATGTGTTCGTTTCTTCCACCAATGATTTCAACGAAATTATCTGGAAATAGACCTATTTGGCCACGTAGTTCTCCTTTCCACCATCCCTGAAAAACGATAGTTTTTCATTGATTACGCTACAGTATATCTCTTTGAAGCAATATTAAAACTTGTCGCGTACTATTGCATACCTTATCGAGGGCGTCCTTCGAAAGAATCGTTACTATGTCGCCTTCCGTTAAAGAGAGTTCATCTTCATTCGCAGCGGTGTAAGAGTAAAGAACTCTACAGTATTCTCTTGTTGCGTAATCCGTATGTTTGTCTAATTCATTGTGCACTGGCGGAGCGACAAAATTCGATGGGAATACGCCCATTTGTCCTTTGAGGCAACCTTTCCACCATCCTTGCTCAACTTCACCGAGGAATTCGACACGATCGCCGGGTACGAGGGTAAGTTCGTCCGGACGGCATGGTTCATAACTAAATAGTACTTTGCACCATTTTTTGCCAGATCCACCACTCTGTACGCACGTTTGTTCCTCGGTATTCCCACCTGAGGCAGTGTCATTTGTAGTGATTCTCGTATGTGCTGCTATGCCAGTCGATGAGCGTTCTAGCACCTGCATTATGATCACTTATAAAAATTACTTATCACAAAGTATAACTTCCAAATGAAATAATAATAATGCAAGATACATAAATCCAAAACTGATAAAACATTCATGAATATAATCAGTTAGAGTTCTCTTGTTGATCTGAAACAAAAAGTTTACCTTAACAAAGTTATCGGGAAACATGCCACGCTTATCTCTTAATGTACCTTCCCACCAACCACCCAACATTACTTTGATTTCTGTAATAATATCTCCTTTCCTTAAGGTTAATTCGTCAGGCTCTTGTGCCACATAATTATACTCAACTACTGCTTCCATGTTTTTTTCTTTTAATCAACCTTAGAAATTAAATGTTTCCTCCGATATTTATTAATCACAGATTCAAAATCTGTAAATACCAATAAATTGATCATATCAGAGATAAAGATAACGATGAAAGAAATCATATTCTCAATTATAATGCATACCACCACCATTTGATTCACGACACAACATACATTCTTAGTTTCGGCATGACATACATCAGCCTTAATTTTCGGCTTTAAGTGAAATTATTACTAAGCGTCTCACGAATCACTTGGAATCACTTATCAATGATGAATCATATGTCAACGAAGAACGCGCATTTCGAGAAAAGACATCAAACTCGCACTTGGCTCACATACATTGACATACATCATTCACAAACTATTCAGGATATATACACTTACCACGCGCATAATAATATTAACTTCTGTAAATTTATGAAAATTTTCCCAATTCTAGTGTATTAAACGTATTTTAATATAAGTTAACAGTTTAATCGTTTCATTGTGGATCTCATATTAAAACCGATCGCTACATATACTCGTTTACTATTCGAAACTCCACACGAGACCAAGGTGTACGAACATGACTGACACTCAGGGCCATCTGCAATTGCATAGTCCAGCAGTCGAATGTAAGTCGAATGACTGTGACGTGACGACGAGTGACGAGTCTCTTGTAGACTTAGGTGGCACGTTCTTTTCTGTCAATGACCACATGGATGTCCATATAATCGAGAGAGTGGTTGTTTCAGTCAACGCCGCTGTTTCATTATGATCAATCGTTAATCAAAACTCTTATGTCAACGTCGCGGACACAACTTACAATAACTCAGTACTGACTAGATTTTTCAGAATTCGAGTGTTTTTTTTTTTATTTTTCTACTATAATATTGAGGCCGTTTCACTATACATAGTTTTAGTCTTTAGTAAAAGTGAAATTTGCCTCCTCAACTTTCTTTGACTTCGAAAGTATAAATTGAGAACGGGAATGTTCTTCACTGGGCCACGATTGTTGGATCACTACGATTTCGAATTATTCCTTATAATTAGACTTAATTTTGTGGTTTTAAATATATCACAAATAACTACTGTCATATCGCGAAAAAAAGCTTTCTATAATTATGTTACTTAATAATTGAATTCCGGTCATTCGAAAATAATATACTACTAATAACTGACTTTCGATTAAAGCTTGTTATCTTTTTTCTTTAAAGACTTAGGATCTGGAAATGCAGTTTTAAAAATTCGTTGCTTTTTTGAATCGCCCCAAGTTTCAGTCATCTACTTACAGCTCCTTGTCGTTTAACAGGACGATCCTTATCTCATTGTCAGTTCAATGAATGCACTCTTTTTACAGAATTCATGTAGGTTGACGTGTATTTTTCTAAATGACGCAAACGTTAGCTTGACAAGAAAAGGTGCAATCTTATCATCTCCCAATCTACCCTTGTTTTTTTTATCAGTAATTACCGCCTTATCGATGGATAACGGAATTAGGCGTAAACCTGAACATTGTTTCCTGTTACGAATACATAACTCCGTCTGGTATCAAATTATATTTTCTTTTCTATTATTGTTTTTATTATATTAACATACAGAAAATTTGACACACGTCCGTCACGTATCATAAAGTGTACTATTTATAGAAACTTTAAATATAAAAATTTGTAAAACGATAATATATGTACATGTATTTGTCAGCTCGTCTTATTACAAGTAAAAATATATGTAAAATTTCAAAGCAACTAATAGTTCTTGTAACCGTACTATTATTTTCATTTTAAAGACCGGGATTTGGATATTTGCATTTATTATATGCAAAAATAATGTAGATATGATTCAGCCAGCCCTGAAGAGCTGCTCACTCGAAATGTAACTCTAAACAGTTGCGCGACTTTAACTGTTTTTTTTTTCCAAGCAATATTACTCGCTTTGTGATACTTTAGTAAGGATTTTATTACAAATGCAGTTCATCAGCTCACTAGAATTTCAGGCTCAAATCGAGTCCAAACTAGACAAGCGGAATTGAAATTAGAATTATAGTAACCGATTATTCTGAATATTATTATCTTCACATTTCGTTGGATTTGAGAATAATAACAAACACTATGCGGACGCGTGATTTAATTGTACCGCCTCAAGCCGTATCACGTGGTGGAAGCTGCTCGGGACCCGCCCTATCCACGCCCAACATCACTTTCCCTCTCTATTTACACAACGCTAATAAATTAACGTTTACATTCATTAGAAAGAAAAAAAAAACACTGACATGGAATACGCATAATAGCGAAATAGAATATTTTCAACGCGATACGAAAGATTGGTCATTTCGAGTGCGATACCCATAAAATATTAGTGCAATATCTGCTCGGCGTGCCGTATCATTACCGTCACGCAACCTGGATAGTCATCAATGAATGATAATAATAATGGCTTTTCTCTGTATTTCCCGACATCCATTCCAGATTTCCTTAATAATTTTATTACTACTCTCGACACAAAATACTATTTTTGGTCTTATTATTTCAAAATTGTTGATGAATTAATGCGAAGCTGGAGCAGTACAATATTCGACGGCATGCAAGATGGCGACCGGCGGGCTAGTTTTTTACGGTTCGAAATCCGACAGCATGGTTGGTTGATACAGATCCAATAAAAACATTGGTATAGAAGTAGCGTAGATAAGTCCTTTTCTGCAAACATCACTGATTTCTGTCCTATATATATGGGAAATATATATGTGTATGTGCACATGTACATAACAGTGTATACACATACGTATTCATAAGCAATGTACATTCTCGAATGGTTTATTGGAAAATAAATGTCCGTAAATCTTGACACTAATCATTTTTTAATTTGTCAGATTTAAGTTGTTAATTCTTATAAGACTTTTATAAGAGTCTTGAAGAGGTGTAATATTATCGAAGCTTGATTTTCTTTTAGAATTATTTCATGCAAAAAGATATTTCGTTTTAGCGAACTATCCACATAAGATTAAACAATTATATTAAATGAAATTACAGACATTTGATGATATATGATACGTATGAATGATATTTTATCAAATGTACGTATAAGAGAGTGTGCCATGACGCTTAAGAAAATCAGTTGAAGTAAAATACGACCTGAACTGTGCAATATTCAGTTGTTTCAATACAATATACACTTATTTAGTTATATTTGCCCGCGAATTTTTATGTCATAAATTTTGTAACATACGCTAATTGTTATAATCATTTAGTGATCATGTGTCTCGCGTTTGAATGGTTTAAATTATTGCTCAATCAGCACTTAACACGAATCTAAGAGGCTAAATCCGATATGAAATTGTGAACCGCGCATGAACAGGATTCATGAATGTGCGACACACGATATTAGGTGGAGGAACGAGTAATGGCTATCACAGAAAATTGTTAAAAAAGTTGTGCGTGGGATTCTGGTAGAAATGTAGCCTGTGTTATCAAAAAAACTATTAACTAATTTTGATTGTTCAATAAAGTTTAAATTAAATATCATAAAAGAGACGTTCGTTTGTTCCATGACTTCCTTACAGAATCACACGTAAGTAAACGCATTTCGCAGTATTTTTTTATTTACGTAATATGAATCAAGCCAATTAGTGTAAATACGGTTCATCGTATTAAGTAAGTTTGACCGTGACCATTAATATATCAAAATATCTTTCCAGTTCTATCGAACATGGAAACATCTGTTTTAGCCTGTTTCGCACATATGCAGTACAATATTTCCCAAGTTACAACCTTGTTTTAGGTTAACAGAAAATGACAGTATTAGAAACAGCAGAAGACACGGATAAACGTTCAGTTCCGCCAAGAAAGAAATTCTGTTTATCTCTTTCTGGTCGTGAACATACAATCTCCAGCATCACTCAGGCTCCTCGGACACTTACTAGAGGAGGCCTTCAAGATAGAGAAAGTTTTGCAGACAGTATGTAAATATTCTTCTGTGATACTTATCCTCCTTGATAAATGGTGAATATCAACTGATATATGATATTTATAGTATTGAATTTCTTTTCTTACTTATTAAATATACCTAGATGATATACGCTTATATTTCATTCGTTAACTCTATCCGTTCCGTATCTTATAAAGGTACAAGCAAAATGTTGAATGGCTATCGAAATCAGTTGGGCAGTCATCAAGATTCCAGTTACGATGTCTCTGGGAATAGCACGGATGGATTAAGAATTGCCACGTTGTGCAATTTAGGAAACACTTGTTTCTTAAATAGTGTATTATATACTTTACGATTCGCGCCATCCTTCCTACACAATTTACATCATCTAGCAACAGATTTATCTAACCTGAACGATAAACAACTTCAGACAAAAGTACGTATCGTTACGAGCGTAAATGTTCAAATCACGATTCGACAATTCGTATTATTCGACTGTAGCTGGAGTAAAACGTGATTATGGTACTTTTTGCCGTAGATAAAGTCATCGTCGTTGGGACGAACCGGAGTGTCCTTTACTTCGAGCAGTAATCGTAGCTTGAGTAGCAAAGATTTATTAGCTTTGGCTGGTTCTACCGGAGATAACAGTAAACATCGCATACAAACGGCGACGGAGAAGTTACACGAATTGTTTATGGCATTGAGAAATGCCGAATCGAGAGAAAACAGTGAGCCATATCAACCAGATGCATTTTTGCAGGCTCTTAGGTATTTATTAAATTTATCTCGCGTATCAATTACTTATGAATTATAATTGAATTTTTTTCAGGGAGGTAAATCCTATATTCGAAGGAAATCAACAGCAAGACGCGCATGAACTTTTAGTGTGTCTACTCGATAATATCAGAGAAACTTTCCAATTGCTCGTTAGACACAGAGAAACTCAATTCGGTCAGAATAATGATGTAGTTTCCGATTTTTCTACCAAACATTTGACAGACGTACAATCAGGAGAATGTAGTTCTGGTAAACGTAGCACCCGGAAATGTAGGAAAAAGAAGAAGGTGATTTCACGCGGAAGTTCAGGTTGTCTCATTCAACCGAGTCAAAATGGATTACCATTAACATCGAGACCATACGAAAATGGCCACGTTGAATTTTCTGAGAGTAATGGTGATGTTAGCAGTCAGAGGGTAGAAAGTAAAAAATGTTTCATTTCGGAAGATTTTGAAGGTGTCAGCTTACTTCGGACAACCTGTCTCGAGTGTGAACACGTAACAGAACGGAAAGAAACTTTCTGCGATATATGCGTACCCATTGATATTGATCGATCAAGTGACAAAGGTACAATAGTCTTATTTCATATATATATATACATATATATCGATTCACAATTATTTCGTATTGTTGTGCAAAATATACAATGTTTCAGATGAAGATGTGCGTCCAACGGATAGCAGCGAAGTGTACAAACGCGCGATAGTTAGTAGCGAACTTCTTTGTGGAAGAGATAAATATTGGTGTGCTCGTTGTCTTCGATATAACGAAGCTCGAAGAGCTGTATGTTTTCCTTCCTTACCAAGGCTTCTTATATTGCAACTAAAGAGGTTTTCCACGGCCGCAGGGTAAAATTCATATATCTACACGAATTCCAATAAACTTCAAATCACCATTGTGCTTCATTCATAATATTCTTTTTTTTTTTACAGATCGATGGAGAAAATAAATAATCACATGCCAACACCATTGACATTGCAATGCTTTTGTGAGGAATGTAACAATGATCAAATGCGTGGAACTACTGGTAGTAGGTCAGAAACACGACACGTGTATAAATTGTATTCGGTTATTATGCACCAAGGAGCAACGATGACGGCTGGCCATTACGTTGCATATACTCGTTTACCCGACGAATCAGCATTCGCGGAATATCTTCATTGTGAGAAAGACAGTAAGCGACAGAATTCTGGACAAACTGGTAGTAGCACAAATGCGAGCTCATCTTCGTCGGATAAGACATCTGGTATCTTAAAGTATTTTCGAAGTAAACCAAGCGCTAGTGAAACGAAAGATCAACTCGTAAGAGTCGGTTGTCGAAGTATAGATTGCTGTGGGATTCGTCGTCACAAACTTTCCAATACTTGGTTAGAATGCGATGATGAAGCAGTACACGTAATTCCATTACGCGAATTGGAAGACAAATTAGCACCAAACGCGCGAAATTCCGCGACTCCTTATCTCTTGTTCTACGTGAGGTCCATGACGTAAGCATCTCCTTTATTCCTCAAAAAACTTGATGAAATACTTTTTTCCTTCGATACAGTCCAAGAATGGTTGAGACTATTAATTAGAGTGCACCGAGAAATGTTTTTATCTTAAAAAGTACTGCGTGATTTTAACGGATCTTCTGTTAGATCCTACGTGAGTCATTAATGAATTTTCGTTTGAAACAATTATTATACTCACGGCGTAATTAATAATTATATATATTTTCTATGATAACTTCGATAATAATTCACAAAAGATAGTTTTTATTTTTCTATTTAATATCGTATTAATCGTTAAATTGATCGTTAAAATTTCAAGTGTGGCGAATCAATCTGCTGGAATCAGGAAAGTACAAGATACGGTATAAAGAAATAATTGACACATAGGTGTGTGTGTGTGTGTGTGTGTAATCACCACCACCATCATTTTTACTTCGTAAAAATATTTCACTTTTTGACTTTTGTTAATAAGATTGGCATATTACAACACTTTGTGTATTTTATTGTATTTGTTATTGTATATTGTATGCATTCCGTCTGATATAAAAAAAAATGCAACAGTGCAGAAGAATTTCAACCTGGTACAACCAGTAACAAAAAATGCTGATCTCTGATCTGGTTTCACGATGCACTCTAAGGGTCGATTTTAAAATGGGCCTTGTTCTTCCCCCCCCCCCCCCCCGCCAATGATTGCGCTGTGATGTCACACATTCCAGATCAACTTTTACCCTCTACATATTGTATTGGGCTTAGGTGTACATGTATAATTTCGTGTAGAAAATTCTGTGCTGACGTTGCGTTAAATGTTAGACTTCCGTAGATAAATGATATATAAGTTGTTCAAATTAAACGATAGTTCTACCACAGTTCTGAGGCGAGTACCATTGAAATTGTCAATTTGTATCTAAATGGTTCATTTAATTTGGGACATGGAAGCGTATTATTGCTAAGTCGCCTGTAAAAATAAACTGTGTATTCTGAATTCTGAGTTCGATCGTTTTTTTTTTTTATTATTATTATGTACAAAATTAAACGTTATTGCGATTCCCTTTAACTCTACGTATTCATGCAAATTATATTAATTTCTATTAAGTCTATGTTTACATTTCCCTCTCTTTTCTATCTCTAAAAAATTTCATTCTCTCTGAAAAGTCAACTATAGATTAATGAAAATAATTCGATAATTTACGATTTTAAAGTAAATTCCATCATTCGATACAGCAATTTTAAAATTGGGAATGACTGGAATAGGTCGCGATGTATAATTTCCCGTCTGATAAATCAAATTCTTCATATTGATTTTTCAATTACGGGGAATGTTATAAACTTTTAATATTGCAGCTTGAATTAATAAGTGAATATTTCATTGCTGGACATTGTATGACATTTACGTACGTGGTAGAGTACTGACACAGTAACAATCATAATCATACTATCCATATATCGATTGTTTCGATAGAGGTCAGTAGTGAATAGTCGTGTTTCTTCTGTCAGCCCGGCATATCGCAGTGTTTTCTACTTCGAAGTCCGATATATTCGTGTTTTGCGCCACTAGATACATCGTATCTTCATATGGAATATGGTCTTATCATCGCAATTTTAATACGGTAAGTCGTAGAAAAAGTTTTTATTTATCGACGTTTCATGAGAGAATCAAATATTAGGATCGAAAATATAAATCTTTTTAAATTTAAGTAGATTTGAACTAAAGCGGCATGCATATTGCTCGACCGAACTATACAATGCTTCTTTTTTCTTTTTTTCCCTCGATTATTACATACATAATTCTTATTACGATTATTCCTTATTATTATATATTTGAAGCTTTCGACAATTCGTATAGATATAAGGAAATCTACTTTATAAAAAGAAATAAGTATTTTGCTTAAAAGTACACGTGTAGCTTAGTGCAGTATTCCTATTATTTATTACCGTAATATAAATCCATTCAATTACTCAAACTGTTTTTTTTTCCTTATTTGCATAATTACCGACTAATGCGATGCGCAAGATTTATTTGGTGCTTATAATTTTACGGCGATTTGAACAAATAAAAATACGGTGAGTATCGCGTTATAAACATATTCACGATTGATGTAATTCTGTGTAAACACAAGCTTCCGTTGTAAAGTTATCCTAAACAGTTTCTTTGCTTCGGCACTTATTATTGTTTTAATAAAAAATAAATAGTTAACGTAAGACGCAGAATTTCCCGTTACTTTAAACGTAGAAGCACATAGTATATCTTGTAGTACATAGTTGCGGTGTTACTAGAGGAAACATAATCGATAAATTGAATGTTACGAGTATGTTGTCAGGTATACAGGAATTTATTATGATGACACGGACACGAATCATAACATTATGCATATATCATAAGTTAGAAAATTTCTGAGGGTATTTTATGTTTGGATAATTAATCCGAATTTAAATAATCGTAGAATACAAAAAGAAAAAGCAGGAATATGAAAAGTTAACAATGATTCTTATCAATTTTTGCTATGATCATCTTATAGTAATAAATGGAATAGAGATACACACGAGTACTCCGGAATAAATCAATCCCTTACACCAATAGTACCATTAGTTGGGACTAATTAAAGTTGTTAGTTATTATTCGGAACATTTAAATCCTCAATATTTCTATAATAAATTAAAACAAATATGTTTATTATACTTTGTGTTCGATTTATTTTTTGCATAATAAATAATTGATAAATCATATGTAAAGTGATATTTTTGTAAACTATATCTTATTTTATCTTTAGTCTGAATTAGTGGCACGCGATTTAATTTAAAACCTCTTAGATTCTTTCTTATCGCACGGCACACACGATTCCACCTGTTAACATTTTTTCACGTTACTCTCATCTCACTTCTTCCAGCCACATTATACGTACTATATTCTGTTGGGATATTTCAAACTATGCAAGAAAATTTCATTGCTTACTATATTAGAATTTTTTCCTTCACAGATATGAAGTATCAACAGGTAACAGTGGATTTTACAAGCATGGTGTTTACTGCCTGTTCTTATCTCGCACTGGCTGGAGCCGTGTGGATTCTGTTGCGACTCATTCAAGCTTGTTTCTGGTTACCGCGTCATCTTAAAAAGCAGAACAATGTTCAAAGTATGTTACAGGAAAAGGTACGATACACATGAAATTATTTTAATTACATAGTTTTGTATTAATTAATTGATTAAAGTATGCAAATTTTTGCAATAAGTCTGCTACAATTCGATTTCATATGAACCGTATCATTGCAGGTCGAGGGTTACGAAAAATACATATTAGAATGCGAAGAGAAGGAAAAGGCAGAATTGGCTGAGCAAGAATCACAAGGTGAAAATGTTGTTCCGAAAGATCCAGAAATAGCGCAAAAGTGGAAGGAACGAAGAGAGTGTCTTGAAATGTTAAAACGAGAACTGAGAAAGGTTCGCGAAGGCGATAATTCTTATGATTGGGATAATCTTCTTGAAGACTACGTTGACGAAACGCATGGTGCTAGTATCTCAGAAATCGAAGATGAAGAAAATCTTAAAGGATATCGAGACGATAGAACGATAAGGGATGTTGAGTTAGATGGAATTGAATATACTGAAAACGAAAAAAAGAAGATTAAATAGTTTGCTAGATTTTCAATATTTAATATACTCACGCACCTTGTGAATAAGTTACGATCAAAATGCATGTTTTTCGTGCAATTGAACAAATATTTCTATACCGGAACAAGGAATATAAAACAGGGTGAATTGTCACTGACAAATGTGGATAAATTAATTCGAAGAAAATTATATCTACTTTTACACTCGGTGTGTTAATCAAAGTACAAAATTATTTAATTAAATGCAATATACATGTACACATGTAAAATTCAATGAACCAATGTAAAAATTGTACGTAATAATTACGTGCACCAAAGATCATTGCTCAACATGAAAATGTATACTCCTATGAAATAAGTCACTGCACGTTATTTATACTGATGAATTTTATTATCATTCCATATGTGTTATTGTACATTCAATCAGTACTAAACGGAGTTATGTAAAATCGATGCTGTTATATTGCGCTTTTTTCTTCGAGTCTCACTATACGATACCATGCGAATGGTTATTCAAATAATGATTTCAGAGATTTGATTAAGGAACTCGATATTCATTTGTCATATGTTCATAATTATACAGAGTTTTAATATTACGTGGTAATCATGAGGCACAGAATGAATATTAAATTGTAATCACAGTTGTGTCTTAAGAATTTTACAGATAATGAACTTGCAACGAATTTAGCTCAAGTTTACCAGACACTTATTCGTAATATGAGTAATCAATAACACGATGTAATAGATTCTGTCAGGATCAGTTATGAGCAAAAGACAATTTTACGTAATAATGTTTAGAGCGATTATATTTATTATTAAGTGATACAATTTGTGGCCGCCATTAGAATTGTTTCACGCAAAGAATGCAATATCAGCTGTGAATGTGTTAATCTACTAACAATAAGAAATAAGTACCTCTATGATGGTGTAAAAGAAAATATTTCAGCACATTGGATATTCTAATAAAGAATTTTACCATGATATTCATTTTTCTAGTTTTTAGATTATAATGTTTTCCTGTCTTCTTTTCCCTCATTTAATTATTCAACATTAATGTTTCTTATGATCACTTTATCAATTAAAGTAACTTCTGTTTAAATAGAATCTCTTGTTCTTTTATAGTTTTCAACTTTCAAGATTTATAAAACAGCCAACAAAGTTAATTATTTCGTATTAATATCGTTAATGAGACGCCAATTAGCTGTCGTATTGTAGGTATATTACTTAAATTATATGTATACATAATTACAGCTTGGAAGGTTCAAAGTCAAGACCAAGTTCGAGGAAGAAACTTAAAAAAGTGCCACGTTTGCTGGCATAAGCCCAACTAGAACAATGATTATTTTCTTTGCCCGTGAACGAGTGGAGGTCGGTGCGCCACTCTAAACATGAACAGCATTCACTCAAACATATGCAGACACATTGTCTTACTCTGCATGAGTGGCTTTCTCTTGACATTACCTGCAATTAATTTTTTTATCCTGGCAACCATTAATTTCTACGTAGAAAGGTTTCAAGGTTCTTAGGAGGGGTTTTCCGAGGACTAAGCACTGCGTCTAAAAACTTGTCGATAATGACGTCATAAAAGTAGGATTAAGGGTTTCATAGTGCGTATAGATCTAAATTTGTCTGCAATATAACGGTACGAAGTCTCATCCGGAGTTGGAGGGCTGTTTACCCCGGGAAGGAATTTAGATAAATTTGATATATAAGTGAAAGTTAACTCGATTGGCTCGCTCATTTTTTCGTCAGAAATGTATGTATACATAGAATGTACACTGAAGAATTCCTTGTGACACTTACAAATAGATTAGATAAGTACAAGAAAATTGCTTGATGCAGCAGATAATAAAAGCTAACGGCCTTTGAAGTGCTGGTAGATAAAATTGAGACGTCGTCGACTGGAAGGTTGACATGGCTCACCCAAACAGAAGCATTAAAGTTCAATATTCCAATGTTGTATAACGACCTTACCTCATTCATTGTCAGATGGCAAATGATAAAGTTGTAAAGATCCATTGTAAAAAATCTAGGATAAAGTAAACTATTAATTTTATATACAATTTTTTTAACAAAAATTTTTTGAAAAAAAATTATTTGAAAAAAACGAAATTTTTGGTAAAATTTAGACTAATTTTTTTTGAAAAAAAAAATATGTATATATATATATAATTATTCAGAGTTTGTTGCATTTGAACTTAACTTCCGCGTATTTTCCATCAGGGATAATTATACTGTATTAATTATTAACGCTGCATTAGCGTCTGACAGTGGGTAGAAACTGCTTTATTGGGAATCCTTAAAATCGGATTCCGAGTATGAATAATCAAAACCAGTCACCGGACTAAATGTCCTCAATTTGGCTCAAGTGCTCATATTCCCCTTGCAGATTGTAATTTGAATATTCCTGGCATTCAAGGTAGCGTCAACCGTCCAGAAGGCTTCAGGCTATTCTACTTTCCAAGAACAACCCAACATTCCTCGCATGTGTGGCACTTCATGACGAACAATGGACGAAATTGGTTGGCATGATCACGAAATTGACTAGCGATGTCTGAGTACTATATTTGTGTGGTTGAATTTGCATTTCATTGCTATGTACATTTGCTTTAAGATTTTCTTTAACAGTTGAATAATAAATCAAAAAAATTGCACAATAAGTTCGACAAATTGTAAACCACGGTAGATTACGAGCTGTGGTGTCAGACCACAAAGAATCTCAGTCAGGTAGTGACAGATACTTCAACTTGTATTGAGGCAGGTACTTGGATTCGATGGTCAAGGTAGAAGTGTACATAAAGGACCATTGTCCTGTTGTGTTTTGCAATATCAACGATTTCCCTAATTTTAATAGTGATTACAATAAAAAAAAGAAAAATGTAAAAGAAAAGAAACTAAAGTAAAATTAAATAAAAGAAAACAGAACTATGACAACGTGTAATAAATAGAAATTAATTAAATATCCTTGATATATTCCTCGAATGTCATACATTTTTTAATTAAACACCGAATATAGCTAGTATAGTATACATGTCACTGGAAAACATAATTCTTAGTAAAAAGTTAAAGATATGGAGTTAAGTAAATAACATTGAACTGCGTTTAAAGGATTTTATTGTGGCCCAAAATAAATTTAAGTGAAAATAGATTAATTCCCAAACCAGTCTTTAACTAGACGTTATTGAATGTACGGAGATAATGTACGGATCTGATCCTCATTGATCGTCATCCCTATCAGGATACGTAAGTATGTATAGTAACACATATGTATATGTATACGTAGCTCGTGATTACAAACGCGATCCCGTAGATGGCAACAGCGAAGCGTGTATGGCTGGGATCACCTGGATTGGATAGTGGGAGGGCGCTGTCCACGCTTTCCTCTACGAGGGCTGGTGAAGAAAATTGGCCCTCTTGACGGGCCTAGCCGATTACTTTTGTGCTTCGTAGTGAGTTTCGTGTAGTACGTCACTCGGAAATTCATAGTCAGAGTCGTTCGTTAATTCCGGGGCAATGTTCTCCGGCAAGAGGCGCCCTACGCTCATTTGAGAGTTGCCCATGTACACCCTCGTCGCTGACCTGGAGACCGGCGACAGGAGCCATGCCGCAGCACAACCCCCGAACAAGCAATCCGACGATAATGACACCGATGAATCTTCGGCTTCTGAACAGATAGGGAACGTCAGACACAAGTGAGTCGAAGTTTTTTTTTTATTTTTTACATTGCTAGCTATTATTCTCTTGACATTCGCCTACCGGTTCTTGAACACTCGATTACAGTGTCGAAAACATCATTGTCACTGTTAGGATTCTGAATTTGTTTAATTAAACTAGTGGCAATGCGATGGACCACGTTGCTCGAGTATAAATTGGCCTGGCATAATTTTTAATTGAATTTATACAAATTTATCTTGAACGGTGACACGTATCCTGAAGTTATGCTTTGGCGCCAATTTCAAGTAGCAAAGTTTAGACTAGTCAATAATATATAACTATTTCACTGTGACTGGATACTCTTGATGTTAAGTTTGTTAATTGGCTAAATTTGTTCTATTCTCCCAACCCTATCTCCGATACATTTATCCACGCAGATCTTCTTATGTACTTTGGTAAGAGAGGTTACTGTCTGATGATAAAGGGCGTTCGTTGAAATACGCGAAGGCTCAATCTGCTGTGACAGTAGAATACAACTACCACTGGCGATACGATCGATTCGGTAACTGGTAGTATACGGGGGAAAGGTCAGAATTCAACTTATAGTAGACTAGGGAACCTATATTTATATCATAAAGCGTGCATAGTATACATATGTACGTATAGGACAGATCTCGAGAAATTTGCCTTTCGTGCAGTATCACGTGACTTGTCTCTTCGATTGGCACGATTCAACTGCAAAGTGAGAGAGAACGAGAGGTTTAAATCGCATATATAGTTGTCTCTAGGGCAACTCAAAAATGGCGGGAGACGTGTATTACCGCCAGGTGAGCGGAACGATGGAAGGGTCAGTGATCTCTGAACTTTGACCGTGCGTGACGTCATTGGTGGTAGTTTCTACGTAGAGTTTATTTTGGTTGACCAATGTGAAAGCATTGATCTAAAATATGCCTGACCTTGAAATCCATTGTGGGTTCACTGATAGTAACAGTAACCGAATCAGAGATGTTCGAGTTCCGTATTATGGATGAAACATCTTTTTTCCTGTTTTTTCTTAAACAAGGATAATTCGGAGTCTACTTTTGTCATTATCAATCTCACTCTTTGCAAATGTTGCTTGTTAGTCAACATTGACTGCAATTAATGTCGTTAGTGTTAATGCTTAAAAATATATATTTGTTATAATTTGTTATATGGTTAAATTTTTTTCGATTAGTTTTGAAAATTTTATTCACTTTTTGATTCGAGTAAAAGATGCATCCTACGCGATATAATAGACACTTCTTTTTGGAATTTATTGTGGAATGTCAAGGTCTTTTATTGGATATTGACAAAATGTTTTTTTTTTGAAGAAATACGTCTGCTGCATTTCGCAGGAAAGTGGGGACCATATGACACTTGTCAATTTGAATGAAAAACCAATTGCAAGTTTCAAACACAGCAAGCTTTAATTACATTCTGAATATATCTGTTAGGACATCTGCAGAATTGAAAGCACGAAATATACATTTTTGAACATTAAAATTTGAGTACAACGAGAATCTAATTCACGGGGAAATACGATAACGTTTATAAAATTCAGATTTTTCAAATCCGACACTCTTCGAGAAAAATACCGTTTAAATTGATATATATAAAAAAAAATAGAAAATCCAAACTTTCTTGATAAATATCCGTTTAAAAAGTTCGAACAGTCTCGCGTGTTTCGAATACGTAGAACTTATAACCGAACCAATACAAATTACGTCTGCGTGTTGGATGTCGCGTGACTATTTGTCGACTAATTTCAAGCATTTAGTTAGTCCCATAATATAGTCCACGGAGCTTAGTTAATATTTGTCAAGTTGGAAATTATCTCTTAAATTAATCTGTCAACAGCCTTCGGTACTGTCTTTCAATGTCGCTTGTGCATACAAATATACTATGCCCGTCTTTCTTACATTATGACAGTGTACTAATATTTTCGGAAGATTAATATAAAACAATATTATAATATCCTAGATCACCGAAAAATTTTCATTAATTAAATATTGACTGCTATATTTGCGAAACTAATAAAATAATTTCAAATAATTCCAGTATCTTCCACTAACAAGATCTCTCTCGATTAATTTTCGACGTTTCACTTAAAAGAAAAACAGATTTTAATTACCATTTTTAATTAAAGTTTAAGATTAATATATATTTCTTAGAACGAGTGATCTAGAAGTTGCTTATAATCAGAATACTACGATACAATAGTAGTATACTGTAATACAGTAGAATGCTATATAACTACTACTCATTGTCAATCAGATATAGTACAGCTACAGGTGCACGTGCATCGTGAATTATAGTGTACATTACTTTTCGGGTTTATCCCAAACAAATGGAGTAGAGAGTTCATTCATATTACACTATACGATGCTTATCAGTTTTCCGTGCGAAAAACTGTCCATTACGCAGCTCTGTTCTATTGATCCACAGTAACCAGGCATCCTCTGTCACCCTCTTCCCTGTTTTGATTTCCTCTGTTAACTCTTATTCGTCCTACCTTCGTGCTTCTTCTCTTCTTTTCATTCCCTGTTCAAGGGGATACCCTTCGTATACGCTTTCACCAGTCACACTATTCTCCCCCCCTCTATTTCTTACTCTTTGCTTCCTTTCCATCCACACCTCGATCCATCTTGAACCGTTTGATTGTATTTATGAGTTTTAATAGAAAGTTTATGATGTTATATCCTACCTTCAGTTAAAACGTGACATAATTAAGAAAAATTGTTTTTCAGGACAAATGAAAAACTCTTCTTAAGTATAATTGTTATATATTATGTTGTTAGTAAAAGTAGGAATAGAAGAACAATGGTCATAAACTGAATTCAGAAGACTTTTTGTTTGTATTTGAGAACTGGACAATAGCGCAAAGATTGAATACGAAATATGAATATTTTAGGATTTCTTGAAATTTGTGGCATTTGTATTCTGATGCTTGATAAAGTTAACAGCTAATTGAAATTAATATCTGTATATTTATTGATAATATTATAGCTCTCTTGTAAGAATATACAAATTTCACAATTATGTGTTTCTACATTTTTGTGATGCTGCGTTCTTTCGCGTATTCACTGAACTTTGACTTTCTCCATCTGCAGTGTGATCGATTCAAAACCATTTTTAATTCTTTCGAGAGTTTCCATATCTACAGTAGTTCGTTAATGAGTTTCGTGGCGGTTACCAGTTTTACTGCAGCAGCATGTAAAGTTATTAAAAACTGCCTATTATTAGGAATATATTTTACTGTCAGCAATATATCTAAATTCTAATACAGATTTTTATCAGAAGTTCTAAATTTTAATAGTGCAATAATCTAGTACCTTGGAATTAAATTAAATTCGCAATGTTACATCGATTGCAAGTACCGTTAATATATTCTCCAAATATTAATAAAAAATACCAAATAATAATTATTCACTTGGATTAGACGTTTCTAGTAACCTGGAAAGAAGTAGAGTAAACAAGAAAATATATTTGGACTAGTGCACTTTAAAGATTTTGAAAAGATCCATTATTAAACAGTGGGTCTATACTAGTTGGTCAACAATGGAGAGGAAAGCTTTCGAGAGAAAATGAGCTTTGTTCCAGGTTCGCTGGATCAGGCTGATAGTCGTAGGATGGCGAATATATGTATTTTGCGAGTAGCTGCGAACTGGTGCCGTTGCTTTCAACAGAATCATCTATTCATAGGTAGCCTGCCTGCGAGTTATGTACACGGTACACGGCCTTTAAAAGCTCGGGGCCAACATTTCTCTTTTAAGGGCCGTACACTGTGCTCAATTTTAAGTATTCCTGTCAAGATCTCGGCATTGACAGTGAACATAAAGCAGCTGCAGCATATGTTAGAAAAAGTGTCAGACAGTTTGTGAATATAGTTTTCTATTTTTTCAATATCCTAACAATTTTAGTATTAAGTAAATATTGAGATTTTGAAATTTTTATTATTTTGAATAATTAGACACAATTATCAGTAGTTTCATCAGTGAAGTTTCAACGAACTCACTTATCACCTACATAATAATAGCAGTATATAATTATTATTAGACATATTTTTCAGTTCCATCTTATTGGAATATAATATCACTGTAAAATAATTGTATTGAGACAAAAGCCCTTTTCCATAATCTGACTAACGCCTTCTGGGAGACGACCACATTTGCTCACTCGGCATTCTTGCTATTTTAAAAGCATTCAAGATCTCAGAATGCACCACGGTGACCCTTATATTTATAGCGATGACCCGATGTCAATGCGCCAGACCCCTTCCCTGGGAATGTACAATAACGAAAGTAGGATATAATCTGAAGAATTAATTAATTTGTTGTTGGAATCAACAACTATTTAACCGGTAATCAAATTGATAGTCAGACAAGTTCAAAGGATCAATATAATAAAACAGTCGCTTGACAATTGGTTCAATTTCTTTAAATTACAGTCTAAGGGTTACGCGAAGGACTAAATTTTTCCCAAATTCCAAATTATATATATCTCTCATTCGTTTACTATTTTGTTTCTATAATTGAACTATTTTCTGTACATTTACTCGTGATTCATTTTGCCCTTAGCAAACCTTACATGTTTTGTACTGATAATATCTTGTATGTATAGAAGGTCGTCACATTCTATATTGACGCGTGTCAGAGGCATATCTCACAAAAATGCAGTGGGTTGCTCTGTCAACCGCAGTTTCCTTCGTCCTTGAGTCAGTAAACGAGCATATACTAAACAATTGAACACCCTTACGTACACTATGATTGCTACCTGTATATGTATAGTGTCAGTAGTACTGCACCATCTATTGCTGAATGTCTTACGTACCCTGGCCTTTTTATTATTAATTACAAAAACAAGGATCGTGACTATTTCAGACAAAAAATTCTACAATTTTATAATATTCAGTATACTTCTTATATTAAGTTGTATATACATATACATAAATCAATTTTGCCTTTTAATAATACTCCCAAAATATATACTCAGAAATTCTCATCAAAAGATTAAAACTACAAATTTACATAAAGAAATATACATATATATATATTAATATATTAATGATATATTTTCTTGAACATTTTGCCTCGCTTTTCGTATCAGACAAGTTTGCAACACTTTTCTACTAATTTCAACCGAGTGTAGATTTGCACATGAACTTCCCAACAAAGAAGAGTGTAAACTTGGCAAACAAATCCCTTGCATTGGCGAATCGTAGATTTCACAAGCTCCTTACTTTTAACCGATGACGACATTAGCTCAGTTAGGTAACCAAAGATTACGTCGAAACTAACGGCAGTATATCTTGGCATTAGTTGCACCGCGAAGCATTATCGAACGAGTCAGTGATCCATCGGCAACGGCCGATGGTCGATTTTTCCTTCGAAACCCTTCGGGAAAGAAAGAATTCTTCCTGAAAACGAAGAAAATGGGCGAGGTGTGTTCAATTATTCATATCGTCGTCGACTGGATGTGCAATTCCAGTAGCGATAGTGAAATCAAGTGTATCGATGCCCATATACCCGAAACGAAAATTATGATCGACCCTTACGAAAAATCTACCTTCGAAAACGAAATTTGGCGGCAAACTTTCTTAATTGACAGTCCAGTATTGCGTGATCTTCTTCTTGGTATAACTGTGGAACGCGATATTTTCGATGTCATTTGTACTGTCAATCGACTGATCTTCTTCTACGTGATTATTCGGCGAATTGGCTTCGAAATATTATCTTTAGTAGGCAGTGACTACTTGGAACTAAATATCTGAATGTGAGACTGTGTTTCAAAAGTTATATGTATATGCTTGTTCCACGACCTTCTTACGAACGTGTAGTCGCAGAAGAACGTTTGACTGCTTCAAGGAAATCTGTTCAACAAGAAAAGCTTTGTTCAAGAAAATATCAATCTTTGAAAGATTAATGACGTGTCGTTGGGAAAGGATTGACTTTCTATAGAATTCCATTATAGGTACATTTTCGGTATTCTTTTAATATTCAACTCAACTTTTTCTCTTTTTCTTTTATAATCAAATATTATACTTTAATACGTATAGGTAAAGGGATATTTTTGTATTTTTCAAATTTTTATTTTCGGTTTTAATCGAATTGCCTGTTTGGCAGAATTTAATTAACTAAGGAGTTTATTTTTTGCAGTGTCTTCTGTACGCATCTCTTCCAGCAAGCCGCACGATCGCTAGAAGTTGAATCACTGTTTACGCGAATCCACACTTTTTTCTAGAGCCGACAGAAAAACTTATTATGACTTGAGAAAAATCAATAAAGCAAAATACTACGTGATATTTTAACGACGATATATATATATATAAGTTTGAGCTTTTTCACGAAGCTGTATTTTCCATGGAATGTCCCTTACTACGAAGTGGTTATTAACCTTGTCAGTGAAAAGCACCTGGCCTCCTTTCAGCTGAAAACTCGTGGATTAGGCATTTGGCGATATGCGAAAGCGTTAGTTAAATTTAACGTGAATCTCAACTACACCGTTGATTCATGCTACATCCGTTAACAGATTCTCCACGAAATTGAATTTCTAACAAATTTCTGTTTTCTTTCTTTTTTTTTTTTTTTCATTCCGTATTCAATGCTGACGATCTTCTCTTGGAACTTGGTTTTCTGACGATTCAATCTTATAGTCTGCCACTAACAATAGTAGACTGAACGAAAATCAAGAAGCTGAATGCAATTTGTCTCGTGCATGCTCGAAATCCAGGGGAGTTGGAAAAATAGTCCAAGTGACCTGTAAAAAGACAGGTCTGACTCTCTCTGAGGTAAATGTCTAGTGGAATCAACTTGCCAATCCGGATTCATCGATTTCACTGCATTGCAGAAAATGCAATGCTGCATGAGACTAAAACTACCTATAATCCGTGTTGAAGGCGCCTACATGACAGATTTCTCGGTTATGTACCTCGTGGTTAGATACTACATACATATATCTATACATATACATATAGGTATAACACAATAACCACAGAAGCTTCCTTCTATGCATGTGCCATCCGAACTTCACGGTTTATTACCTCTGAAATATATTACGTTATAAATTGATAACTATTCTCCTTTTTCAAAATAGTCGCTTTCTTCTAAATTCCTATAATTTACATTGGAAAAGTTGATACCCACATAATGCATTGCAATCTAAAGATTTTCCATAGAATTCGATCCATAATTCAGTATCGCTCTATTATTTTTGTTTTGTATTTTATTTTTTTTTTTTAACAGGAAAATGAAAATACGTATTAAAATATAGCTATAATTACTAGCCAATAATAATTGTTTAATAATAACGAATTTCCAAGTTTTTTATTCTTGGTCGATGATCTTCGTGTTAATATAGATCAATATGTAACAACACTCGAATCACAAAGTTGTTGATACAGTTTCCGGAATTCTATATCATGAAGCGGATAAAATTAGCAGGTAGCATCGTCACGATGACATAGACTGGGCAGTGTGGGCATTTTTCAAACATCCAAACCGATAACTGGGAAAGTCTACAGCTTCTATGTACTGCCAGTGATTCATACTGAAGAATGTAAGAGGGCATCTCGCGGCTAGACGCATTTAACTTTTTTCTCTGTGAAAGATTCACTCTCACGATCCGAATGAGAAATGCCATAGTGGGAAACCTGTTGTTAATAGCTGAAGTTAATGCGATTACTTGTAATTACGATAGAAATTTGTGGAGCACGCATTCTAGTCTATTGAATGAAATATGACAAGCTTTCTTAAACAAACAATATTAACTCCTCTTAAACTTGTTGATTTTATTGTCTATTTATTTCCATTTGTTTTATTACAAACAATCGAGCTACGATCAGTTGTAATTAATGAAGAAGATTCTCAACTTTCATTGAGATAAAATTTTAATCAGACATCTGGATATTAATTGTAGTATTCATCATCGTAAGTAAGTGTAGTCAGCAAACACTGCGTTATGTAAATCCATTGAAATGTACAAACAGAATATGATACATCTGTAACCACTTGTACATGATTCAAACCAGTGATGTTTATTCAGTTTTGTAATCATCTTAGTCTGTTATAGTTACATTCTTGAAATATGGACTATTAATTGTTATGCAAACGGTGTTTGAAACTAATCTAAAATAGTAGCATTTGAGTAGTTTTTTAATTGAACTTGTTTCTACAATAAAAATGACTTCTCACACTTTGCTCGAACTTCGCTTCTACAAGTTTGAATTGCGCAATGGTTCAACAATACAAGATTACTTTTATGTAACTTTGTTCTTGACGCGGAAGTCTAGCCGTAATTCTATTATACGAATAACTATTTCCTAAAACAAATTTAACTAAATAAATGATTGTTTTGTAATCTATACTGAAACGTATTTATTAACGTAAACAAAATTGGAAAAGAAAATAGTCTAATTATTGATCATTAAAAATTTCAACATACAAGACTAACTGCCTATAACTAGTTGTAAGGAAAATATAGCACAATTGAAACACGTACGAAGACTGGTGCACAGCCCTAACAACCAGATGTATCCTGTACCATTTTAAGGCATAAGTCTAAAAGATGCGGCATGGGGTAACGTGACTAGCTCCCTGGGAGGTCTGCAGTTCTATTTCTAGATAATATTGAAGCAACGTGCTGACAACTATCCATGTACCTCTCTTGCTCGTTTCTTTACAATTCCCACTGTGATTCGTATTCGAGATAAATGTGTCAGTGAATACGAAGAGTACTGTCATACTTATGATACTGTCCAGTATCGTACTAACATAAATTACTAACAATAGGTATACAATTCTGTACCTTTGACTCTTGTATACTTTTATGAAAAATTTTTCGAAAATAGAAATAAAAATATGATATAATATTATATAATATGATATAATATGATATAATATGATATGATATGATATAATATGATATGATATGATATAATATAATATGATATAATATGATATGACATGAATAAAACATAGAGATTCCGAATCATCCGAATACAACAATAGTCCAAACTCGTAACACTATTTGATTTATTTTCGTGGAAAATAGTAAAAAGTAGAAATAACAGTGGTAACGTGTAACTTGAAAAGCTGGGAAACAATGAATCCATAGTGAAAACGAAAATCAGATCAGTTCAGCATTGACCTATGCTTCACTTAGCAATGGATTATACAAAATGCAAGCTTTGGCTGAGGCATTTGAAGGATCCTCTCAGTGAGACCTTACCCTACCACTTTCCAACTCGTTTTCCGGTGGCGGGCATCAAGCCAAATTTTCGAGACAGGCAAGTTCTCCGTTGACCTGCTCTTGTTGACGTTATTCTCCAGGACATGGTGAACCCCCTGCCGCTTTGGAAAAAGAAGAGCAGTCCAAACGAATACGTATATATATATATGTATACTCGTCTGGCATGAAACGTATCATGACCTAGTTCACCGCGGCAAATATTTGCATCTACTGTGTCGCTCTCGGGCAACAAGGCTTAATCTACTGAATATGATCTTTTCTGTGGAGAAAAAGAACATCCTTCATCCTTCATCTCTTACTTGTGAGAATAGTTAGCCTTTGGATTAAAAAAAGGACGTTAAGTTTGTTATCATCTAAAGATTGATTCAATGTGGTATTTGAGTTTCCCTTGTTATATCCTTTTTTTATAAAATTGTTTAAGGATAGAAGAAATGTCCGCTTTGAATTGTTAATCGATCATTTTCCAAATGTAGAATGTATTTTTAACAAAATACATATTTTAACGCTTATACATGTATACGTAATTACGTAGGTCATGAAATCCACACGGTTTTTCAGTACTGCGGGCTCGTGATAATTATCTTAATGCGCTCCTGTCACTTCTTTTCCGTTCTGAAATTTGTGGTTACTGCGTTGTAGAAGTCTGTCCTTGTATACATGTATCTCGGTCACTAAGCTTTCGATCGAAGCTTTCAACTGGCGTCGAATCTTCAGAAAGGATGCCTGACTACTAACCTTCAAAATTTCTATAGCTTTTCAACCCATCCGCGACGTTCTTCGTGATGTTTGTGTTCTTCAGTGATCCGATCCGACGTGACCTCCGAAACTTTGATTAAACCAGCTGTTTTCCTCTATTGATTGCTCGCTGGCTACTTCAGTTTTATCCATTGCATTCCAAGATTAGATCTAGACGTGCACATTAATAGTTAAATTAAGATACCTTGAAAACAACCTGCAAGTTAAAAAAAAAAACTGTACTATTGAAACTTGAAAATTTAACGCCCTCGTAGTTAATCGAACCGAATATATTATACGCGAGAAATTAGATTTCAAATTAGCACCAATTTCCTTATTGTACTATTAATCTCAATTTTCATATTCATGGTGACACGAATCGTACAATAAAATGAAATAGATGGGCTGTTTGAAATATCCAAGTTACTATCGAGAACGACACATGAAACATTGGCAGAATTATGCTGCGAATGCATTGGGATGCATGCATTCACTTCCCACGCCTGTAATATTCCAAAATGCTAAAACCCGAAAAGTGTCTATATCGTATCATTCCACAGTTTTAGGTTCCGCTATCTGTCCTCTTTTTTATATTTACAAGGAGAAGGAATAAAAATTGACTTTTGCAAAATAAATTCATTGATTTTGAATATAGTACTCTGAGATTGTTGCTACTAGTAATTGTTAATCTATAGAGTACTAACAATAAGAACAGAAGAAACATTCTCACGAATTTAATGTATTTTAAATTTAGTTCATTTCTGATGACCTCTAGAGATATCATAGAGATCGTCTGGTGTAACAAAGCATATTCTACTAGACACAGGATAAAAGCACAGTGGCTGACGTCATAGAGGACAGGATCACTTGAAACATACGTGGTACGGTAGTTCAATCTGTTAGTGACATTAACCTCAGCCACTGTGCTATAATTAATGGTCTAACCTTCCCTGTACTATAAGCAGCCTATACTAACGTCAGCAATATTATCATAAAGTACATAAGCTCGAGTCCTGCTACCACAAACCTACGTTACAGTGTTCAAAAAGGATCTTTGCTTAACGAACAGCCCTCTACAGTGTTAACGGATATTGCAACTTGTCATGAAAAAATGGAAACATATGTTCTAACAATAAGCTATTGTATTATGAATATTAGAATCTTCGATCAACGTGTCCACATGTTATCATAGAACTCGGATTACATATTTCCTATAGCCAGAGTAATTAGAACTTAATTAATAATCTTAAAATAATATATTCAAGTAATAATAATATGTGTAGTTTATATATTATAATATATTTATTCCTTTTAAAATCGCATAGGGTGGTTTTTTAAAATACAGAAAATTTGTATAAACAAGTGAAAAGACGATGATTTCAATTTCAATAATCAAATATTTCTCAGTAATGAATACTTGTTATTAGACCCAAAGTCGAAATTTTTTTTAATTCTTAAGTGAAATATGCTCCCGTTTTTGCATTTCGATTTTACGGCGAAAAAATATGTGAATTTTTCCGGAACTGTTATTCTCCGAAAAATACTTCTGTTAGATTTGGAATTTATAGTTCGGACGGGAGATAGTTGAAATCAACCGCAACCACGTACCAATGAAATATTGAAATCGAATCGGTGAAACGGACAAAGGCTTGCGGTTCTTATCTCCTGTATCGATCGTTAGTTGTTTACTTATACAGGGTGAGTCAGTGACCTTGCACCAAACTGAAACCACGTATTTTGGGGGTCAATAGAAGCCTAAAAGTCCCGGAACACAAAGTTGAAATCTCAACCCTTTCGGAATTACAGGGGGTTGAAGTTTCAAGTTTTAAAAAATCATATCTTCCTACGGGATAATGCTAGCGTCACGGGTCTTTTTCTAGAATATGTGGGAGGGCCGGAGCTATGTGAAAAAAAATAGAAATCATTTAAAAATTATTATTAAGTCGCATTATTATTGATTTTATTGCACTTTTTCGATGAAGGAGCAACATTTTCAGGTACGAAAAAAATCACAGTCATTCTGTGATGCACCAAAAAAAATATCGCGTTGTGAAAAGTTTAAAATTTTAAGAAATGTGGCCAGGATAAATTATTTAAAGTTTTCCGCTAGCGATTCTCAATCCCGGGTTTACGGCTGCATGTGTCACTGCGGCGGTAGAAGGCTCGAAGTCGGCTCGGGTGTCTGTTTGCCTAGGTCAGTTAGGCCCAGCTTATCTCGAGGGCCTGCTACCGAACACCGCAGTGCGAGAGAGAGGGTGAGTGAGAGTGAGAGAGAGAAAAAAGGGTCAGGTTGATGAACTCTACAATGCTGCCATAAACCTGGGATTGAGAATCTCTAGCGGAAAACTTTAAATAATTTATCCTGGCCACATTTCTTAAAATTTTAAACTTTTCACAACGCGATATTTTTTTTGGTGCATCACAGAATGACTGTGATTTTTTTCGTACCTGAAAATGTTGCTCCTTCATCGAAAAAGTGCAATAAAATCAATAATAATGCGACTTAATAATAATTTTTAAATGATTTCTATTTTTTTTCACATAGCTCCGGCCCTCCCACATATTCTAGAAAAAGACCCGTGACGCTAGCATTATCCCGTAGGAAGATATGATTTTTTAAAACTTGAAACTTCAACCCCCTGTAATTCCGAAAGGGTTGAGATTTCAACTTTGTGTTCCCGGGCTTTTATGCTTCTATTGACCCCTAAAATACGTGGTTTCAGTTTGGTGCAAGGTCACTGACTCACCCTGTATAAATACCTTCTAATTTGCAATTAGGTCGAACATTCAAAGCCCACACTTGAACTTCGAAACTTTGGAACAAAGTGAGACCGCTTGACGTAGGTCATCTAACAGTTCGTCACTGTAAAAGTGCGTCATAGGCATCCAGTCATTCTTCTTTTCTATAATATCATACCCATATGTATGTATATGTTGGCAGTTGCGCGTCACTTTTACCCATAAGGTGGTTCACAATGACGTACACCTGCCAGTTACGGTCATTTCTTTGTGGTTCGTCGGTGAAGTGTTACTACGAATTTACGTTGACCGTCAGTTAATGGCGATACGATAAAACGTTCAATATCTATTTATACTTACATATAGGAAGGTGCTCCATATTAAAGCAACCGCTTTGTTGATTCCAGGTAAAACCATTCGTACAATTTTCTTATGTCTTAGAAAACACGAGATTTGCTTACAGTTTTAACATCTTCGATTTTTTGCCATTTTTATAAATTCGATACTTACATGTTTGCTGCAAATCTTTATACAAGTTGTTTCTAAACTTTATGACACATTACTATATTAGAACAATGTTTATAAATCGAATTCAATTGATTTTTCTATCTATAATATTTAATATGAAAAAATATCATTATCTTCCTTAGTTGGGACTCTTAATGCAATTTTTTCATTTCTATAAAGATAAAGAACATTCTTCTCTACTCGTGCAATTGCGAGGATATTTATTATAAAAATTTGCAGTCTATACTTATAAATATATGTAGACAGATCGTGAATTGGAACGTCACTTTTATTTTTTGTTGCATTCTAAAACGTAGCAAACTTTTTATATTGCTTAGGTAGCATATTTCCACTAGAATTTTATTACATTCATATATGACACATGAATGCAAGCTCAATTGATCACAATGCTGCTTTCTTTTACATAGAGAAAATCTTCCAAAGACAACCCCCACAAAAACCCATACAAGGCGAGACTCAACCCACGACCATTAAGAGTCCTTTATCTTCGTCATATAAAAATGATGGACTTATAATACAGTACCCTATTGTATATGATTCATACGAAAGCATGCTTGATCAACAGCTTATGTAAATTTCTCGTCATAATTCCACGCTAATTTTCGTATATTTCAACTACGTTACGAACTAAGAATCTATTTTAATTATAGTCCATAACAGTACTGATTCATAACTTAAAATAACTCGTAAAAATACATTTATCACAAATACCATATTTCAATATCGCATAACGAACCAACCATCACACGTAATTATCCTGATTGCAAATTAATTATTCTGGAGACTTTTACCAATAACATAGTATTGCTATTACGTACATTGCACGTACAGTGGACGCGAGCACTCAAGCGAGCAAACTGATATAGCTCGTGAGTGAATCGAATCGATAAGCAAAAGTAGAAGAGAAAGAAATCGCCGAATTTGAAAATTAGGCATCCACCTAGATAGGTTTCCATTATCTGGTTAAGCCAAAAACTTTCAAGAGCTTTTAACGCGACTAACAACCCTCCATTACTTTGTACACCATAAAGATACATCATACGGTTTTAATCCTTACAGTCAACACGTGAAAGAGTAAAAATCTTTCGGTCACATAATTGTCTACCTGGGTCTCGAAAGAAAGTAACTAGACTGGTAGAATTTGCGGAGGTGGATACGATGAATTCCATAAGGTTAAAACTGACAATCAGAGCGGTGTAGAGAATCGCGCAAATCCAGGTAGCAACAGGCTCGAGTGTCTAGGATACGAGGGCGTAAGCGCAGCCTAAGGACGAGATTGTCGGGTGCCGGGGGGGAGTGCGGGGGTGTAACAAGGGGAGTGAAGGGATCGGGAGCGTATACTGTAGAAGTGTAGAGACTGTAGAAGCGTAGGGCGATGGCAGGCAGGGTGATGATCGGTCGGGTGGCAGCGCGTCTGTAGCGCGGATGGTGGGGTCGTCGTGAAACGGTAAAGAGTGGGGGAAGATGGTGAGGAGGTGAGGGTACGCCAGCGACGTTAACCACGCGCCGTTGAGCCGGTTTCTCTCGCAGCAAGCTCGCTCTCCGTCTCTGCTTACCACACTCCACAGTCAGTCGACTAGCAGACGTGAACTCGGTTGCATTTGTGTTCTACTTCGCGTCCAGTTCGTGAGCTATTCTCCTGGAGATTGACTTCTTTCTTGCTTTTCGCAACGATCGCTAATCTCTATCCAATGTGTAACGAACAATCTAGGATTCTTGAATTTAGTGCTGTTTAAGAGAAAAACGTCGTCGTTTTGTGACGCTCCACACCGTACACAGCACCGTGTTACCGGCCACAGGAGATCGGCGCGGGTCGTTGCACTAGCTGCGCTCGCTCGGAAACCAGCCGAGCGCCTCGTTAAGCCTCTTTGTGTAGCTCTGTTCGCCGTCTTCGTGTTTGCCAAGCGTGGCTTGGTACCGTTACCACTGACATCGCTTCTGGACACGCTCGGTCCCAGTGTGCCTTTCCTCAGTCTCTTTTGTCAAAGTTGAACTGTCTTCTTCCGTTGCTCATTCACAATTTCGAGACAGAACTGTGTTTTTGAGAATTTGCGATCAACTGAAAATTGTGTTACGGCAAATATCGATAGAAATTGAGTATTCGGAATCTGTTAACATAATTGTTACAAGTTGAAAGGTACTGGAATAAGTGCGTGGTGATCTTCTGTGATTCGTGCGCTTTCTTTCGGTCAGTGTACCAGCTTTCTTCTCTTTCTCTTAATTGTGTCAGTGCAAAAAGTGGTGGATTTGGCAAGACGATTAGATTCGAAGATCGAAGGGTATTTTAAAGAAATAAGAGGGGATTCTTCTTTGAAAATTCCCGCTATAATGCGCACAGTCAGCGAAGCGATGAAGCATCGTGCGATCAGCTGACTAGCCGAACTGTTCGGCGGCCGTATTAACGTCAGCGGTAACGATTATCGTCATCAAGGGACCAAAAAGCCTGAGCAACGCCAGCAACGATTGCCTACCTGCTCGGCCATGACGTTCGGCACGCCGTTTCACATAGAAAAGCCCCAAGTCTTTACAACCGAATCTTCAAATCGGTATGTTCTTCTTGATTCTTTTACGATGTCCCATGCTGCTCTACTTTTGCTAGAACCCAATTTTCGAGCCACATGTGCCAAGGATGAGACTTTGATAAGTCATGTATTTCACTTGTTTTGAGTCTGAGACGTCATTATTAATTGAAGTAAACATAAATCAATCGACCCTTTCACTACGAAAGGCGTAAATATACGTCTTGAGAAATCCATCGATATGTACGAAGGACGTAAATATACGTCTTGAGAAATCCATCGATATGTACGAAAGCCGTAAATATACGTCCTGAGAAATCCATCGATATATTAGAAAATCGTACATTTACGCCCTCTAAATTCAAATTAGCCACTGTTATTAAAAAATTCTGTAGGTCTATGTTGATAGACTACTTCGAGGTTCCGCCGCAGTGAAACGGTTAAATAATGAATATCTCGTTTTTTATTGCATTCTACAATATAATAGTGCTAAAAAAACACACTTGGCCTAAAAGTGAAATTTAGCCTTGATCGCGTTAATATTGCGGAACGCGTTAGTAAAAAATTAGCGAATAATGGCATAGCGTTTGGGATAACGCTACTGATAGGATTGATATTAAATACGTTAGACGGTAGACAATAAATTCTCACAATTTTCACTGGTTCTTTATATTTATGTCTCCTAAGTGAACTGTTTATCCGTAGAATTCTAATGGTAACGATTCTGGTTGTAATCATACGTGTGATTTGGTTCGTCGGCAAATAGAGTTCATGAAAATAAAGAGCAAGCGAGTGGAACGTAACGATAAAGAGTGAGCTCGGTCGCACGATCTTTTCTTTTGGTAATTGCTTTACGATTTTTTGTTCTTTTATTCTATTTTTACACTGATGAGATATTCCAATAACGCATGAATCGTTACACACGACACACATCAAATGTATTTTTGCCTGTGCTGACCCACCTTTATCGCTCCATTGTTAAGCGGCAAACAAAACTTTCGCTGTTGTTACCATAATCGAACGACCTTACCGTTGCCTCTTTTTGGAGCAATGAGCAAATATTCGCAGTTCTTTAAACACTCACAATCAGTAATCTAAAGTACAACGTAAATACTTGAATTCTTCAGTTATTCCACGTTTTCCAATAGATGGTTCATTTATTGCTGTCTTTGATATTCATGCGAAATGTATTCATAAGTGTTAATCAACCTGGAATAATCGGTGACCTTTTATAAATAATATACCAGGTTATTTCGGATCGAGTTTGTGGATGTCGTTCGAACGTTAGAGAAGTTAACTGTATTTTGACAGACTATTATTGAAATATTCGATATAGTGGTTGCCAGTTTAACATATGACGATAATTATTGTGTCAGTTTTAACAAACGTACTATTAGATTCGAAAGCAATCGCTTCTACTATCTGATAAAATAATTGCTTTCCGTGGATAACTGACAATGAGTTTAAAGCTTGAAAAATTACTATGGTTCAGGTGGTATACAAAAATATTGACAGAAGTATTGAAAAATATTTCCAATTTTCAAAGACAAATTACATCTAAATCTATTTCCTTTGTAACAAGGAAAATTAACTCACAATCAGACGGTAAAATAATCCTACTCGACCTCCAATAATTTCTATATTCAAACAGTCCCATTCTTGCTCTCGAATCGTCAATATCAGTCTTTGAACTTACACATTAGCTTTATACTGTAAACAAATCCCTATACGCAAGAACATCATGATGCAATTTACTGACAAATACGGATAGGAATCATTCGCTTCAAAAGGGCGGGTCAGCTCAATCATCAATAAACAATTAACAGTTACATGTACGTGGTTCAATCGCTATGGGACTATTTAATTTTAATTGGTCCGGTACCTACAGTGAGCATCTGTCTCATAAGAAATTGAAACTCCTGTTAAATACTCGTGTTTGTTTGTTTGTTTGTATAGACTGTACTTTACAAACCGTATATCATTATGAGTGGCATGAATGGTTGCATAAAGACAGTCGCTGTTGCGATAACTATAATATCAAATAAACGCTTCCCGACGGGAATACTCTACTTGTTTCGAGGGAAACAAAACATTTATATCGACTCTTACTCGTTAGTTACGTACTTACAATTAGTCACAGGGTCAAAGTTTATCTTCCAGGAATTTCTCTCCCAAAGTCCATAAAGAATATAGCTTATTTTTATCCGAATTGATTTAATCGATTATTAGGTTCTGCTCATAAGTCTCCTAATGTGTATAGAAATTCAATCAAGGTTGAAGTTGTTTTCGCGCGATAAAGTTTCTTTGTTTTGTTAAATACGTTTTTCCACGTGTTGGCGTATGGGTCATTTCGTATTCAACAGTCGTTACCTGACGGATACAGAATACTTTCTGCGAGTTCCTTGAATGAGTAATGTCCAACGCCACACAGAAAGGAGTTTGCTAATCTTGTATTCTGTGAGCGTGACAGGAGAAAAATTGCGGATCAAATGTTTCTACCGACGCAACAGTGTTGTGTGTTATCTGTTAAGTTCTACATGTCTATTGTTAGAATTGCTTGAAAATATACTTGAGGAGAAAATTAACGGTTCGCTAGCGAAAGGGTTGCACTTAAGATTTCGAATTTAGAACCCCTTGTTTTTATAATATACGGAAACCTAAGAGGAAGTACTTTTTTCGAAAATAATTGAATAATATTAATGATATAGTTCACGTGGCAGAGAACAAGTTAATACGAAACATAATATGAAATATTGATTTCAGTCTTATAAGTTATTTGATTTAGGTAATCGCTTTATGACAATTGGATAATGGTTTTTTCACTTTCTTTGCACGTGATTTTCTCTAGGAGACACGGACACGAACATAAGTTTAGATAAACTTAATTACAACTCGATAGAATGTTCTTGTTTCACTTTAACTTTATAAATTAAGTACCCAAAGTTATAAGTTGCCTTCTAATAAAGTGTTTTTTTTAAAAAAAGTTAATAAACTCGTTAACTTTGCCTCGAAGATGTTCTAATTTAGTTTATATCGCTTTTTATATCAGTGTCTCGAAGGAGAGTAATTGATTAGAAACTTAACTAGTGAAATCATAAAAAGCCGTAAGTGATCAGTTCGTGATTACTTGATTTGTTATATGTGTGTGTGTCACTAAAAAATGAAAATATTTAAAATTTGTCAATTGAAAATCCTCAGGACAATATAAATCAAAAATCGGGAGTAAGTTGTAATTTGGAAAAAATTATTAATGTCAATTATCATTCGATGTTACCGGTACCATTGTTACCGTGAAAATTTTAATTACCCAAATTAAGTGGGACACTTCTACAGAGAGCAGAATAATGAGAAATATGTGATGAAAAGGTGACATTTTACGAAATTAATTCCTGCTTTTTACAAACTGTCAACATTTCAAACGTATTCCAACACGAAGTTCCACTGAAAGAAGTACAAAACTTCAAGAATATTTTCAAATAAATAATTCAACTGAATTCGAGTTGTCCTACTTGTTTAGACGTGTCAAAAAGTAAAAAGGTAGGGCACGTGTTCTGCGACATAGATTCACTAATGACGATCAATTAAAAAACATAAGGGCCATTCATTTATACCTTAAAATCCAGTTTACTGCCATGAATTTCCAGTTAGTTTACAATATTACTCTTTATATCCCCTCACACTCTTATCATGCATCTGTCTAGCAGCCATCATCCATTTGAGAAGCTTCTCCCTCCCATGCACCCTTAAGGTCCTGTTTAGCTTATTTCCTCACTCCTGACTCCTACTTTGGTCCCTCAGCAACCTACCAGATGTTCTAATATTTCTTCTTCTTTCTAACATAACTTGCATTTAATTTTCTCCTCCTTCAACCACAAAACGTATGTGTTCTCCTCTATCCGCACATCTCATGATAATATTCTAGGACTCGTTCTCTCTTTTCTTCCTCAGACCCTCTATCCACTGTATATTTCCACTATTGTCTTATATCCAGCATTAAAGTCCACTTCCATAATTCGAGTAAACTTCCATTGTTCTTATTGTTGCCTGAGTGTATCCACTGTCTTCCCAATTAGGACAAAGCTTTCCCTTACTTCTTCTACGTTTCTATAGCTTTATCCAATGCTCCTAAAAAATTTAGCTCCTCTGCTACTCTTTCCTGTTCTATCTTGCTTCCCAATTACTTCTCTAATTCGCTGCTGCTCTTCCCTTGCTTTTTCTGAGAACTGCAGTACCCTTTGCACTATTTTAGTCATTAGCTTGGACCCTTTCGTTTCCCTTAATACTATACTATGTACATAGCTTGGAATGTAGGAACTTAGGCTGTGACTACTTTTTATGTATCTCGTTGAAAAAAAAAAGTAATGGTCACTGACCCACAAGAATTTCGGAATATTGCTTGAGCGGTAGCTAGGATGCGATGTAGTATCGCGACATATTACTGTGACCTTATTGCTCGTAATGTGTTATTACTCACTGACAGGGGTTTCGAATGGGAGATGAAGAATATGAGTGGTTTATACATATGTATGTACCCTGGAATTCTCTGAAATATCCATGTACTACAGAGTTTCCTGTAATTCCTTATTTCGTTCGCATCCGGAATTTCTATTTCTTGAGTTTCACCGATAAAGTTTTCCGGGTTTATAGTTTGTTACTAGTGGAACAGACTGCAAAGTTTTTGTAAAATATAGTATATACACTGTATATACACATGTAGTATATACGCTGTATAATATATTGAGTGATAATTTCAATATTTCGAATTAAATGAAATAATTATAGAGCGTAATAAATAAAAAGTAATTAAAACGTTGAAGCAAAGACTACCGTTATACTACATACAAAGCTTCAGTCTTCGCAACTATTCTCTTATACTCTTTGGACTTTGTTTCTAACGAAAAGTAAACGCAATCCCAGTTGTTTGCGGCACAGCTGATGTTTAAAAGGGTTCTAATTGCTATTCACTGTTTCGCATACGGAATAATACAAAAAAGAAACCGTTGGGTACTGTGCACCAACCACGCTTACGATTTATGGTATATTTGACAGTTCTTTTGAATTTCCAGAGAAATTGCCCGTAAGGCAATTTATTAGCTCATAATGCACCATGCAACGATTAATTATATATGCAATGGAAAAGTATTCGTGCTGGTATTTAATCGCTGCATTTTCACTGCGTGACAACGCATTAGCTTTATCTCTGCAAGGTCACTTCCGGTGTTGAATTTCAATTAAACATCCGGTTTCTATGCACAGGTAATATTCAATGAGTACTATACATATATACATACATACATATATACTATACATATACACTATACATAAATATATATGTATATATATATACTATAATATAATCGTCTCTCAACGTACGACCCTTTTACAAGTAAAATGTTAATATACATGTTGGATAAAATATGATTGCAGTAATATTAATGTTACCGTGAAATCTTTCTATCGATGCAATATCGAATATCGTCAGATTTTCAATGCAAACCTTACTTTAGCCATACAAGTCCAATTTCACCATACGATTTCCTATTAGCAATTGCTATTTAATCTGAAAGGCGACGTAGATGGATTTTTATCGGGATATTGAATTGGTCCTCGCAAAGCGGTTTCCGGAGAGGAAGAACTTGACCAATGAAAGAAATCCATCGCGAAGTGTGCGATTCATTCAATAGCAGCTGGGTTCCATTCTGTTGGATAGCAGAGGAAAGGTCGCACATTCATTGGCGCATTAGGTTCTGGTTATGGTCATTGCGCCAATTCAAATTGACATCCGCTCACGTCACTCTGTAGTTTGTATGTGTAGAGTATTCTTCTGTGTGCGTGCACGCGCGCGTGTTACGTATATCTACAGGGTGTTGAAAAAAAAAAAGAATTTAGACTTCTAGAACACTTACTATATATTTTATTTAAAATTATTGTTGTTCGGTTGTATACAAATATGAGTCATTAGTGGTTTTTGCTATAATTGTTGTGTCAGTTGTTTAACGGTTAGTTCGTAAGTTCGCAATATTTATTAACTCAACGTCAAACAACTGTTTATGAAAATTCATTGATGGATCGTTAGAGAGAGAAATTGAAATTATATTTTGGCTATTGATATGTGTCATCTATTTCGCAATGATCATTGTTTACTATGCTGATATAATTATCACACCGGAAATTTCCATGTGAACCTTTCAAAGCGATGTAACGGTTTTTGTTACGGTGTCTTCGAAAGTTGGGTAGTGCAGAATACATATCTTGAGAATCAACTACCAGGTTTCTGCAGCCACAGTCTATGTTATACTAGACTTTTTCGTGATAGAGCGACTTTGTATCCGAGTAAATTGGCAATCTAACAGTGTATTTTGCGTCATACGAGATTGTGGCGGGATAATAATCTTACTTTTCCATTTAGTTATTTCCGTTTTTCGGAACAATCGTATTACCATGAAAAATGAAGAAAAATGAAGAAAAATGAATAATGGAAGAACTGTTTCAAAACTCCGGTAACTTCATTATTATGAATCGTTATTTCATTTATTTATTTATTCAACTATTTGTTTCCCATTTATCGAATCGATTCTTTGAGTAAAATTAATAATTCAAAAGAATTCGTAGAATTCGCAAAAATTTTTTAATGTCCTATTTTATATGTATATTCAAAATTTTCGACACTTTCACGTCGGTTTAATGACCCAACACGATGCATATTAATTATCAAAGCCACATTCTTTCACTGTACACAACACACAGCTCTGTTATTGTTTATATCCATGTCATAGTACAATTCTTGTATTCTCAGCGTAACAATTATCTTAACTATGTAATTACTCAATTCCGGAGAATCATTCGACTTTTGTGAGTCGGAGTGCGTGGGTGTTTCAAAAAATTGTATAAATTGCCGCTAATTGCTATCTCAGCTCGCAATATGTGTATTCATACTAACTATTATTAGTTTAGTTATCCATTATACGCAATAAAGAAACTCAAATACAACGCAGAACATTTTTCATACCTCAATGCCTTATAATAACGATTTATTTTTTTTAAAAAACAGTATTTAAAAATAGCACAAAACCGACCCCAAAATGAAATTATCCTGAAACTACAGTTCAGTTATTCACATCCCATATTTTCTTTCTAAATATCCTCAAACTTTCTTCATCCGTTCTATCTGTATTATGTTAGAAAAATGTTAAAAAACCATGTTTCTGTTCCTCTTTCCACTTATGTCAGTAAACACTACGAGTCCAGTGAAAGATATACATAGACACTTTTTTTAAACGCGTCATGAAACACGTGATGGAAGAACTTGCGAGTATCATGCACATGGGTGATTAATAGGTCTGACTGTAGAGGTGTACGCTTGCAAGCGATTTGCACGTGAGAAGATTTTTCACGAAACGTCGCATCGCGTCGGCACGGCTCGGCACAGTACAGCACGATATACTACTCGTATCGTGGAGGTTGCAGTCAAGGTTGTAGAAAGGCGCTCCTTATTGCATCTGACTAACACTGGGTTGTGCTTGCTGGTCATTGACCTCAGGCAACAGCCGATATACTGTCTACAAGATGATTTTATTTATTGTTAGATACGTCTTCCTTGCTCATCTTTTTTCATTCTACTGCAATATGCGATTTCTAATTATCCAGACTGTTTATTAATAAGAGTACAATAATAATCGAAATATTCGTGTTATATTTTTCTAAACACCTTTGTTTGTAACTGCAATTTTAATATTGCTTAAAGCTTCTGTTTTTAATGTAAATTAATGGAAATGTTTTTAATATTATCTGACATAAAATAGTCTTAACTTCATTTTAGCAATTTTGAAATACATTGCACTGACCGAACTTCGAAAGCCATTTTATATAAAATTTCATTAAAGCGCAACCATCGAGTGCAACGAAATTCGTTCGTGCTTCTTTGAGATAGGTTCTTTTAATTGCGAAAGTTATTATTGTTGCATGTTGCGGAAACTATCGAACGAGAAAAGTTTCGCTCTAGATTTGAAGCTTGTTGTATCATATTAATTGCTGCTCTATCGTGCATCCGGATTACGGTAGTTTGCAACTTAATGGCATTTACCGAAATGATTGCGAAGACACGCTCAATTGGAAACAACGGTTGCATGCAACTTAAAGACAACGATATCAGAATGTATTTCACTTTACTTCATTTTTTATTTGCCACTATTTTTTCTTATGAAAATTTCAGGGATTTTGTATAACTTTTTTCTTACAAATTTCTTTGTACCAGAAAATTGTTAAATTTTGGAAACATTGTTTTTAATAATGTCGAGTAGTTTAAGCCCAATATTTACAGGAATCATAAATGGGGCGCACTTATGTTAGTCTAATTACTTTTCTACTCTTCCGCGTAAAGAAAGGAATATAATACCTCGGACGACGTTGCTTTCATTTGTGGAATTATTAAGAAAGGCTTTCCTCCCAGAGTACAATGCACTTGATTCTGCCACTGAGAATATTTCCTTCAAAGGTCTACAATCATTGTCTAGGTTTCTATTTCCGTGAATTTTGCCAAGAGTACTCTTCAAATAACGTAACAATCTTATTTATACACGTTGCATCCTCCACAGCTCGAAAATTGCGATATTTCTGTTATTATTTTCAGAATGATATATAGAAATCCGAAAGTGAAATCTTGTTTATAAATAATTACAATTTCACAATTGCAACTATATTTTGATATTTTAATGACTGAGCTTAATTTTTGTTTCTATAAAACTAGATGAAAAAAGCGTAGTTTTAAAGGTGAAATAGTCGACGCTCAAAAACCATCAAAAAGATTTTATTTTACGGAAAATTGTTCCTCGTTGAATATACATATTTTCACGATGGAGAATCGTGGAAAAGTGTAACATTGTTCAGAGAGAATATCCTGCTACAAATAGTGCTAACTAATATTCAAATCAGTCCAATGACCGTGAGTCATGTGACGAGTTTACTCGACAGTAAGTAGTTTGCTGTTTTATTCATACGTTGCACTGATTACGGAATCACACCAGCGGGAAAAGTTCTGGTTATTAGCTCGCACCCGCAGACGCTTGACGAGCTTGTGCTTTAATTAACGCGTCTATTTACGAACGTACTTACGCGTACACGCATTTCTAGGCCACGAGAGATTTTAAATAAATTTTAATTATAACTCGAATTATTGATATTAAAGATTGGTAGATATTGTACGTAAAACTATAAACTACGTACGTAGATTTCGAGGTGTAATATTGAAAACTGTAAAATAAAATTCGAAAATTTATTTTCAATAGTAAATTGCGCGATAGTAGTAATAATTAGTTAACAGCTATTCAGTCGATCAATATCTTATACGTTATTTAAAGCTCGTAATTAATTACGCTGTTGGAGTAAAATATTGTTTTTAGTCTCTTTTACTAACAACTTCGTAGTTTAAAGAGTTACTAATTATTCTTAATAAATAATTCTTCAGCATGATCCTGCCCGCGATTGAAAATTCTATAAATTTCCACTTTTACATAAACATTTTAACTCATTTTTAAATGAGAATTCTGTTTCCACCCGAGAGATCTCAGAAACATTAAACAAACCTGAAAATGAAGATGTTGTCAAACAAAATTCTAGTAATTTTGATCCGCTTATTGCTGCTTGGATAAACGAAGTTCTATCGTAAATTGTAGATGTTCAATCCAGAGTCAATTTTTCAATTAGTCCCATAGATGGCGCCTTTGCTTGCAGCAATCAGGACAAAGTGTGGGGGAATATATCCTCCGTATAATCTGCTTGTTTTCAAGTCAGATACCTACCATTTGTCTATCCTGCAAACTACTATAGTAGATTACAGGATTTCTGTAAAACTTTTCTATCTGTATCCTTTTCATTATCGCACTGTCATTCGCTAGAGTTTAAGTTCTTTTTGTCAAAATCGATACGTATCAAAATCCTTTTAATCAAATAGTCCAATCATAGAATTAAAGATTTTTGTACGAAGTTTTCTTTAACGTAATTCAGATGCACAGTAATAGTAACGTAGGGGATAAGGTAACATTGAAGCTATTAGAATTGCGTAATTCCAACCTGCAGAAATGCGTTAAACTTGATCCTATTCCTGTAGACGATTATTAGCTCATCAGCAATGTGGTTAGAAGCTGCTTTAAAGCTGTAAGTCGATTTCACAAATAGTAATACCAGTAGACTGACTTTATTGCTTATGAGTAGATTATGCTGGATTCTACAGCACGCGTCACGTTTAATGTGTATGTGCATTATTGTAGGATAATACAGATACATGTGTCTATTTTATCCAGCAGGATTAGTCGGCTAATATAACAGAATATTCTTTTAAGACTAGGGATACTAATACGCAACGATTTATTTCGATGTTCCAGGTGCTCACAGTCTCAAATTCTCTTAATCTGTTATTCAATTATTTATGAAGACTTTGTTACTAATCGCGAATATTTTTTATCCTTCTTGGTGAATATCAAACTCCAATTGTCTCGAATTTCAATCCTTTCTAGTTCTGATCGAAAATAAAACGTTTGTAATCACTACTTTGGTTTGTGGAAACAGAAAATCATTGAAACTGTCTAATGATTTGTATAGTATGTCACTATAGAAATCATTTTCGGAATGCATAGCCTTGTACTCATGTCCTGCATTCCTCGCATGTATTTTTGGATCTCATCCCAATGTACTAGTCTTTACCATTTTCTCAGCAACTATTCTAATTTCTTATATCTTTGACATTTTCGTTCATTTTCAGTTTCCCTTGTATTCGATGATTACTGAGAAAACCCGTTTGTACCTTTCTCGTTATCGTTAAGCGAAAATTTCTCGCGAAATGCTTCTGATTGTAATTTTTACTGACACAGAGGTATGCGCGCTCGAATCAGTCTATGTTTCAAGCGAAAAAAAATGGAACTGGCATTGCGCCAAATATTTGTCTGCAAGAATTCAAAGGTTGGAAATCAATTGAAATTTCCATGGTCGCGAAAAATTGAAGGGAAATAACACAATTTTCAAATCTATTTATTTTCGGTACTTTTTTCACGATATTGTTATACTTATCACTTGAAATATAGTTTATTTAATACTATGAGACACATTACGATATGCAAATAGATATAAAAATGTATGCGACATATTTACCAGAATTATTAAATTAAACAAAATTTTCTTCTTTGCAAGCAATAGACGTATAACAAAATTATTGTGTAACAAACAAACGTAGAAATTGTATCTATACGAATTATGTGGTTGTCTGTATCTATACAGATATATGTATACACCTGTAAAAAGTGTCTTAACAGTGAGTATGTTAGTAATACTTACATGCCACTTGTTCTTGTTGCTTCAATTGTTGCCCCTTGCTCTCTCACTCCCGCTCTGTTGATCGGTGGATATGAGTAAATAGGTCAAAGACTAAGGCTAAACCCACACTTAAGTATCATTGATTATCATATTTATCATCCTCTGACTACAAATCTTTCCAGATATTCTGGTAAGTTGCCCAATAAGCTTCACGTTGCGTTTCGGTGTTCGCACAAAACACAAAAGGTCGAAATATTCAGATTTCAGAATTTCTTCTATTGATTTTGGATCATTGAGAATCGTCAACATAAGTGATGCACTTTATTAATCAATTTATCCTCATCTTTATACTATGTGTGTATATATTATATATCACTGTTTGTCAATGTATCTTGATATCGTCATTTCGAAACTTCAATTGTATTAATTTGATCGTTTTTTCTAAATCAATTAAACCAATTAGACCAATTAAATCTAGCTAAACCATTAGAAGTGTCCGAAGCAGTCTTTGAAGCTATCCACTTATATCTAGAGTTGTGGAGTTCGAGTATCAGTTAGGAGTCTAGTTATCCAACAGTCGAATCGAGACTCCTTCCATTCCAATAATTCGAAAAGTCTAAGGAATCTCGGTTTTCTCAAGGATCCCAAAAGTCTCGGGGAACCCTGACCGTCTCGTCGCTCGCAATCAGATACTCTCAGGTTTCAACCTATCTCAAGATTTCGTGGTTAATACAGTGCATTGTATCGAAATGTTCAGCTATTGTACATCTGATTTAAGAGTACACACAAGTCTTCTATTAAGGATCTCAAGAATAAGGTCGCGTTAATCGAAGCTGATCTTTTCTTCTCGTTTATCGAGCGACTGTAATGGACACTATTAAAGTTCGAATTCCGACATCCATTCCAATTCCAGGTTTCTTTCCAAAGGAAAAGTTATACAAGATTGTCCTGACAAATCGCAGCCTCAGTGAAAAAGCTCCAGAATATAAAAGGAAGCTGACTTTTTACTATTTAATATTAAAAATAAACAAATTAGTTGGATTCAATTTGTAATCATTGTTCTACTTATTTATACGTTTTATTAATAAAGTACTGTATCATGTTGTATGTTCACAAACCAGAAAACATACTTTTATCAGTTGCATAAGTTTTTATTGTAATTATTATTAATTTTTGAAAGTGTTCTTGTAAAACATTTTCATTCCTTTGCAATTTCACTTTAACGCTTTTTTTCGATCGTCCGCTATAGATACAGCATCCAACACAGAATTTGCTGTGTAAAAACTGACAGCCTCTAATTAGACGAAGTAACTGTATATCGCGGTGGTAAGATTTCAGCAAATACTGCAATGCAGCGAAATTCGCGTAAAAGCTTTGCTTTTGACTTCCTCTTATTTCCTATATTATTTTCGACAATGAGAAACAAGGACGTAAGAAGCTTAAAATAATACCAAAATAAAATTAAGTATCATTGCGATATCTTTATTTACGATAAAATCCGTTAGGTAATATACCAGTTAAATTGTGATTAGAAATATGACTAAATGGTTCTAAACGAAACAATTTTACATAGATTTCAGAATTATTAACCCTCGCGAATTTTATATCATACTTATTGGATCGCAATGACGAGTTACATGACGTTGGACTGTTGAATATCATCGAACCTGCTGGATTGTTCATTACTTCATACATTGTACTTTCACTCGTTGAAATCATCAAGGTCAGATCAAGAATAAATCTGTGTAAGTGAGAACAGCAAGGGACGATGACTTCAGCTTTGAAAGTAATTTTCAATATAAAATACCCAGAATAAATTACATCTCAGAATCGTTTCACACGGTAGTTTTTTATACGATTCATTTATCACAATTTTAGTTCTAGTAATACATTTTTACAGTTATTTTAGCAGAATATTATGATAATAGCGTTCTGATAACAAAACTGCTTTTACTATATTCTACTTTTTAATATAATGCAAGTTTTACTTTTATTGCAAATCAATAATAAGCCTAACGTGCGAAAAACTATTCCAGGAATATTTGATTCATGCAATTTATCTGATTCAACTATAGTAAAACAAATTGCCTCCTTCCACCAATTATTTATGGAAACCGCGCAGTATGTCGCACATTATTTATGGAGAAATCAATGTGTATATATCTTGTATTCAAGCAATAAAAATTATCAGTTAAAGCGTCGAATAATTCTTAACGTAAACTTTTAAAAAACATAAGACACATTAAACCCAGCAAACGTGTTTTCATTGCAAAAAATCGTAGGATTCAAAGACTACGCAGAATTGAAGTTATTTATTCAAACCCACCGACTGCTCGGAATCAGCTTTTAAAACACTATCAGTTGCATTTCCAGAAGTAGAAGGATCTTTTGAATGTTCCATCAGACGCAAAAAAATATGCATCACTGGGAATGCTGGCCCACTGCAGTTGCTATTCGAATAAACTTTTAGCCTCAGGTAAAAGAGTAATACTGCTCCATCTTGATTTTTATGCAGCTAAATATTCTCTGATTGACATTCAATAGAATACAGCGATAACCCAACGCAAGAGAAAGATTTCTCAGGAGCAGACATCACCGATGTAAAATAATTCAAGTTCCTCTTTAGCAGCAGCTTATCTATAGACGCATCGAACATACATATATATGTATAATCCGCACCCAACGTAAGCATCGGGCGCACTTTTTTCTGACTCCTTTCTACTGCGTTCCCGCGTGGTACCGGCTCGACGTCGACGACGTGGATTTAACGAGGCACCCTTTTCATTATGCGGAGGAAGAGGTCGGCGCGCTTAATGAAAAGCGGCCAGGTTGCTCGATGTTAATTGGGCGACGGAAATTCAAAGCGTGGGGTGAGGAAAGAAGAGAAAAAAAGAGAGGTTAGGTTAGTTGCGCGCTCTTTTTCAAGCCGTCGTTAACGCATTGTGTTGGTGACCCTGTACGATTCCGGAATTCATGTATTTTCACCTTCCTCTTCTTACCCCCCCTCTCTCTCTCTTACTCTTTCTCACTTGAGTGACGAACATTCTTCCGTTATTTGGGAATTTGGGCTGACATAAGTGTGAGCTGCAACTCGGGTTCACTCTTACGTTTCTACTATGATGATTGTTCCCACTCACCTCACCTCACCTTCCTTCTCTCTCAGAAAACAGTTCAAAGCATTTATTCTCCCACTCGGTGTTGGATTCTTAACTCTGTCTTCTACACGTGTCTCTAGCATTCTTCACGATATTCATTGTACGGAACGTAAGCGCTGCGAGTCTCACTCTTTTTAGAGTTTCATCCTTTGTGGTGCGGAACGGCAAAGTACATGTGATAAGGTCCATATTACGCGAAACGTGGCTGCAGTTTGCGAGAAGTAGTATAAGAAGAGCTTCCGACTCTCTTATACAGCCAAGTATCCTTCACCAGACTCCAAACGAAAGTCTCATACATTTTCTCCTGTATCACGATTCAGTTGCCTGATTTCTTGAACTTAAAATATTTATCATAAAAATCGTTTGGAATGTTCGAAAGAAATTGTTTTTTTTTGTTAAATCAATTGCAATAATATTCATTTTAGAAATTGTCTTTTTCTGTACTTCAAGTTTTTAACAATATTTACGGTCAGTAGACAATGTAGTTATCTAGTTGTTGATATATGCAAGTAGCTTTATTTCTCGGGTTAAACTAATTCTGATAGTGTTATTGATTTTGTAGCTTATACTATTTATTATACAGTTCCCTACGTTCATTCTTACAATTAGCAGGATTCACAGCTATGTTCTTATTATATCCTCTTCCTGTCATCCGCAGCTCTCATATCTATTGACAGATCCTGGATTCCTGATTACAGGCTATTCATCAGAACTGGCGTTATCCCATTATTCTGCTCAAACTGACGTGCATTATTATCAGCATAATCTAGTAGGCTGTCTCTATGTACTTATATCGAGAGTTTTCCCTTGTACCTGTTAATAAAACTATTTTTCACATGTTTGATTCTTATTTGTTATGCATTTTATATGTAAATATAACAATATTCCTTAGTACTTCCTATTAATACGAATATTTTCGATTGTGGGCTTTTATCGCGAAAATATTATAAATATACTTTTGTAGATCTCGAAATAGCAATGTCGACGCTTGTTATATTGCACTGCATCTATGCGCAGCGGAAACGTCTCTTGCCTCGAAAATGAAGTTTAGTGTATAGCAAGAGTGGAGAACGTCAGAAAAGTAGTTGTGCTTTGTGTTATTAATAGAAATTTCATGTAGTTTGAATTTCATAGCTTAAAGCGAAATGTGCTCATGTATGAAAGAAATATGTGTATAGAACGGCTCAGTGGTCTAGGGGTATGATTCTCGCTTTGGGTGCGAGAGGTCCCGGGTTCAAATCCCGGCTGAGCCCAACTTTTTATTTTGCGTTTTATTGAATATTATATTATATTTTACGTATTTGCACAATCTATTTTCATTAATATATTTTATTATTACAAGGAAAGAAAACAATTATATATATATATATATTGTGAGCTACTTGAAAGTTTATTTAAAAGTTATGCCGAAATCAGGAAATAAGATGAAAATAGAAACAGACAGTACTAGTTGCCAATTTGAATTTTATCAATATTGTGACAAGAATTGCATTACCGACTTTCGTAAAGTCCATACACACCTGCATATATTCATTATTAATTAATTAATGGACTTCAGTTATATTTGAAAGAAAACTGATTCGTTTCTGCGTAGCAATATTGCAAGAATAATATATTTCGCAATGTTTTCTTGCAATTCAAATAACTGCGCAATATGTATGAAAGCAAAAAGCATCATGATATTTTATTGTGTAGAGCAAATTCGTGGGATTACCTTGAATTCTGGTATACGACCTATTTTGACCCACTATCTATACAGTACCTTCTAGAAATGGTATTGTTTTTGTAACTTTCAGAATTGAATTTCATAACGTAAGAACTAGTGTTATCTATAAAATAGCAACTATTGAAACTAAAACAGTGATAATACATTCCCCGTTATTACCAGAAGTAATAGTAAATATCTTCGGATTCAATTTCATTTATACATATAGCAAGCAAAATTAAAGTGTAAATATCTAGAAAACTTTTCATACACTAGAATTTGTTTACACGAATTATTCGTCTCCAATTTTGGACTTACGAACAAAAGAATGAAACTAGAAAGAAGAAGATATTTAAACGAAGCTAAATGTTTCGAAATGAATAATTATTAGGCTCAATTATGCAATAATATTTCTTGTGAATTCGCATATAGTTTAATGTTTACCTAGAGTATAGTTATTACATATTAAGTTTGTGCATTTCGAATTTCACTTACTCACACGACGTGTTGTCTGGAATAAAAACACAAGTCGTCAAGCGGCTCAGTGGTCTAGGGGTATGATTCTCGCTTTGGGTGCGAGAGGTCCCGGGTTCAAATCCCGGCTGAGCCCAGCTTTTTTTTAAATGTATAAAGAAAAGAAAAATTATACATTTTTCTTTTATAATACAAATATATATTTGTATATCGATCCAAAAATTCACAAAAGTTCTTTTATAAAATGATTTAATAAACTATAACTATAATTAATACTAACACTAATTTACTTTATCCCAATCTAGTCAAACCATCTAATTCATATTGACATAAATGTCGCTACAAAATATATTTTATATTTAATAATAACGATTTCTTCCGTATTAGTTGGTGAAAGCGAATCAGTATAGTTGTATTCACTACTCCCATACTATGATACAAATCAAGATTGCGTAACGTCTGTAGAAAAGCCTGCGTCACGAAGAACGTATCCGCGTGAAATTCCCTGATGTCTCTTTTTTTTTTTTAAACTGTGACATTGATACTAGTCGTTGTGAAATACTAAGGGCACACTAATCATAACATAGGTCTCGACAGCACGATAACCGGCAACAGGAAAACACGATAAATCACACACTACTCGTTCAATTTTCAAGTTAGTATGACACTCCGTATAGAATTTCTAATTTAAATCTACGAATTCTATAATCCTTCATTCCATCATAAATCAAATATTGCAATTCATATATGTATGTGTTATGACAACAATTCGGTAAAAACTTAAATACATCACTTGGAAAATAAAACGATAAACATAAAATAATTGTTTTATATTTTGAATTAATATTGCACAATAACGTCATTCGAAATCGATTAAACTATAGAATATTGTTATTCAGGCTTAATATTATTCTTATAACAAACAAAAATTCTGTATCGAAAGATTAAAAACTGTATCGATTACCACTTTAATTTCGCGTATATAATTTAGTTAATTTCTTTGATTTATTGTAATTTAAACGAGTTATGCTTTGTTTTTCCAGGTCCAGTACCATGGCGGCTGATGAAGGAATGCTGAGCGGCGGTTTCGGGGCGAAACTTAAATGTCCAACCCCGATATCGCGATTAAGGGTTGAGAAAATTGAAGGTGGTCTCATGGTAGCTGGGGTTGTAATAGCTGCAAACTGCCAGATCGCTCTTCCGGCATTTGGCTTTCTCTTCATGCTCGTCGGCGCTGTGCTCACTGGTTCGTATTTCCCGTTCTTACTGTTCCCATCAGCACTATACTTGTCTCGATTCTGACTTTAATAGAAACGCGCGAAACGATTCTCATTGCTGACGGTGAGTCGTGTTTAACACCCCATGACTATCCTGCCTTTGCACTTAAGGACTTTTTTCGAAACAGAGCCTAATTGTTCAGAAAATAGTCAATTATTCGTAAAACATTGAAAAACGTTACATGATATATATACTTTTACGTAGAGTAATGTAACGTTAAATAGTATACAAACAAAACAATATCAATATTTTCAAAAATACAGTAAAAATAATTGAGCTAGAAACGTTAGCAGACGAAATGAAATTGCTGCAGGTTATTCATAGTATCTTTCTTTCTTCCTTTTCTATTAATATTATTGAATAGTACTCCAAATTAAGCTACGTAATATTCGGAGTTCAATAAACCCACGTGTTTGCGTGGGCGGGAAATGAGTGTTTTCTCTCTCGAATCGTCTAAACCTACTGACGTAACACTCGAGGCACAGATGGATTTCAGCGGTTGATTTGGACTCAAATGGATTTCACAGGATTTAAAGGTGCTAACGCCTACAGTTCGCCTTTCGAACATAGATGCATCGCAAATCGCAAATTAAAAATATGACATAATTTCTCGCACATTCGTCATCTACATACACATGTATACATGCATGTGATAGATTTTAAAATTATACAATCGCGTTGTACCGTGAACCATATTGAAGCATTCGTACTTACTAACAAGAAGTAGTATTGCGTTACATGGTAGAATTATGTAAGAGAAATGAACCCGTTTCTCGAATCTTCAGTTTCGTCCAATAGTAGTTGGAAATGCTTCTTAAATTTATCTAACGAGCCAATTAATACTTAATGATTTTTTATTATCGTTCTGTCCATTTCAGAAATCCTCTTATTATTTGATTGAAATTAACAATAATTATTATCGCATCCGCGTTTCAATTAACTGTTTTATCAACGAATGCCTTGTCTGGTTTTATCAGTCGGAAACAGTGGCCAGATTAAACAAATCGCGAAAACCAATTGTGATTGGAACTGGAAATAGAAAAGAGGATCCGCTTGATAAAAAGTTCCATATTCAGTAGTTTCTCTAATACTATAGAGCGTGACCATGCATAAGTCCACGATATAAAATAATTGTTAAATAACTGACACTATAAAAAATTGGTAAAAAACCTTTTGCTTTATATTAGCGTCTTCTGTATTAAATCTGTATTATTGGTTCTGACAAAGTAATTATTGGACATTGACTTTTATACATATGTGTTCTGTATCAATTCTACCGAACTTTACAAGGTAATGGGTATTGTTCTATTCAACAACGTTACCCAGAATCAACCATACAACTCAATATTTCAATTTTCTTATACAATTTTTTATATTAAAATTCGCGTAGTCTTAGAATTTAAGATTTATTTGAAGGTGTAAACAATATTGTAAATAACAAGCATTGTTAAAAAAAATAATAACAAACTCAATAACAAACACGGATATAGATTCTCAACGAATGAAAGGATCCTCCTTTGATATTCGTGAAAGTTACTAAACGATTTTATCGAGAGATATTGTTCCGCTGTTAATTGCAATGACGTACAGAGACTGGAATATCCTGTGCTTAGTGTTTCCACAACAAGTTGCTGCGAAGTGGATTCGAGAACAATTTTTCTCTCCGCTGACTCGACGAATCTGACAATTCCATTTGGATGGGTTGGGGAAGACCCACCCAATTTAATTTAGTCAGTTTACTGGTGGATTGCAAATGTTATCTAGACAATTCCGTTGTTCAATTTAGCTTCTGCATTCGGTTTCTTGTTTGCATATCGAATAATAACAGAGTCAGAATCAGAAACCAGAGACATTGTGCGATATCGATGTCAATTAAAAGTGTTTGACGTTTGTCCTTCGTGAAATTGATTATCTAACAACATTATAAGTACTTTGTAATTCAAATAAGCATTTTTTGTTTATTTTCAATTACACTAAAGTTTCCGTTGATATCATATTTCTGTTTAATTGTATTGCAAATGATATTATAAACAGAGATAATCAATTGATTCGTAAATGATTGCTAATAATTAATTGCATCCAAAGGCAAATTTTATCGTGAAATTATAATTTTAACAGAATTCTCACAGTAACTTAAATTCAGTAAGTTAAATTGGATAACGAAATTGCTTTTTTTTTTTAATCCATTCTCATGTAACGCTGACAATGAGTTCTGATCAAATTGGAAGCTTATCCTATAATATAATCAGGAAATCAGCTTAAGCACGTCAAACGTGAAACCCTGCGTGAAATAGTAACTGTATATGATCCACTAGAACAAAGACTGGCCTGAAATCTCACGTAATCTATTATGCTCACAGCTAACATAAGTATTAAGAATATATATATATATATATATACGGGCACAACAAGAATCTTTGTTATTCAATTAGGAATTGTATACGAAATCGAATTAGAAATTATTACAACACATATCTAGATACAACGTGTTCGTAAACAATTAGAAGATTAACAATCAGAAAAATTTACAAACCGTTATAAGTTTGAAATTGTTAAATTTATAAAAAAACGTAATTCAACAGAAACAAATAAAGATGAATTATGAAACGATCAATAACAAATAAATTTAACTTAACTTCACTCCTATAAAGCGGTCATTTACATCGTAACCGAACCCCAAACGCAGTTTCGTGCACACGAACGCTGTTAACAACGGATTTATCGAAACCGGTCGGTTCTTCTCATCCTTCTTTATTTGCTTTCTTTCCATCGTACCAAGAGATCCGGTAGGACCAGTCCTGTGGGCCATTTTTCTTTCTTCAGTTGTTCTCTCTTTCCTCCAAATTTTATATGATCGTATTATATTGTAGTAATCAGGCTTTCCTGAGTACCAGTAAACAACATTCGATGATAAACAATAAAAAAAAAGAGAAAGCTGATCGACATATATATATATATACTTCCATTTCGTCAAAATCGCAAGTTTTTTATATTTTCAATCTTCGCAGACTCATACATCCCATTCGGCATACCACTCTTTCTCATTAAGAATTTCAATTTAAAATGAACAAATTCCACGAACCCTCTACACTTTAATCGACATGACCCTTTCTCTCGACATTCTCATACCACAGTGTCTACTGCCCATTCTTCTTAAAATGCACGTTTGAGGGAAAGATCGAGTACGACAGGACGATCTACAATTATTTTCAAACTGGACCAACGAATAATGAATGTTCAAGGCGAATAAAATAAAATTCAATAAAGCAGAATAATTATTTTAATTAGCTAACAGTAATTCAAGTAAATCAAAACAAGGGAGAAAGATAATAATAATATGGAAATGAAAGTATGATAGGAAACTGTAAAATGATTAAAATAAGTCTAGTACAACGGAAGTAACACTGTATTCTCTATTTTCAGCTGCTTCTTATCGCGGACCAGGCGAGGATGAAGATAAGGATTCGTATGCTGCGAGGATCGCTTTTACTGGAAATTCGCGAATTTTGGGCCCAATATGTATTGTGGTAGGGGCCTTGATGCTCGCGTTAGGAGTGTTGTTGTGTATGTTAACGCGGAGAGCTAGGAAGAGAGAACGTCGAGTAGGTTTCCATTGTCCTGTTCACGGTGATTTTTATCCGTTGAGCCCAGTCCAGGGTGTCAAGATGATTGGTAAGTCACCTACATTATTTATAGATTTACAAAATACCTGTGTATCATGAAAAAGATTACTTCGCAAAAAGCTCTTTCGAGTATGATATGCGAGTATATATACTATATATAACTATAGTTAAGAGTTTTAATCATAGTCATATACCATCAGTATCAATTATGTGAGAAGGTTAAAAGTGCATCTTACGTAAGACATTACAACTAATGTCCTAATGGATTTGACGACGATGTATCCGAAATATTATGCCATACTATTATTTTGCATAATTTCGAAAAGGTGTCAGTAAAACAAGTCACTTATTAGATTTAACAGAAAATCTAATTATCACGTGTTTTCGCTAGAGCACTTGAGTGATTTATACTGATTCTACACAGTAGTGGCTTCCTTCGAATATGATTGGCATCTTTTCATTTTGTCAATAAATACAATTTCAACTTTGTATTGGAAAAGCTTCGAGTAATCTCTACTTTTTGAATAGACTTAATTTACAGTTCAGAATCTTCTATAACAATAAAAATAATCTTTTCAATAGAAGCCAAAACAAGTTTCTGTCAGGACATATATGTAACATCGAATAAACATAATATATATAGTATGCAATGTAGGCGGATTTTTTTTACGACTGACTGATATTTGTGGCTCTAACTTTCGAGAGAAACTAAGAGCTTTGGATTGAGGGAAACTTCTCGATCGATTCTCATAATACGATTAGCATGAATTCTATAATATGTATGTACATTTATTACACATATATACACATGTATATATATGTACTGTGTTTGTATGGAAGAATAGTCAAAACTCTTGCTCATAGCGTACTATTGCACTCTACTTTACTATTAACAATTTCTTGACACAATACATCGGTTTTCACTTTTACATTCTCAATGCTAAATCCAAAACTAGTCCAATCGAGCGGGTCAGAAGGTCGAGTAAGGTCATTGGTTTCGAGACGATGGTAAATTTATCTCACATTACACACCTATTATAACAGACATCCTACTGTGAGACAGAAAGTAATTCGGGCGCCATGACCGCATTCGAGGGCAAATGTCAGTTGCAGAATGATGGAGCGATAGACAGGGATCCTCTTCATTTTAACAATACGTAACGATTAGCGGAAGTCTCGCTAAAGGGGTCTGAGTAGAGCTTAATGAGTTGAAACGTGCATACGATAAGTGGTAGATCTGTATTCATCAATCTTGATCCAAAGGTTATACGAAGGTCCAATTTCTATGCGTGATATACAATAATTTACCTATAGAAACAGTATATTTATAATGAGCAATTATTAAAACTTAATCTAGATTTATTTAAAATTCTCTTTATCACTTTATCCCTTTTTAATTATTACTACGTTATTCAAATTAGAATAATTTTAATAATTCTAATACTGATTGAAACTAAAATCCAATTTAAACAGTATAAAACACTATTGTAATATTAACAAGTTGTCGAGAAGACTAGCACTGATTACTTTCGATTCAACAGAGTCATTGGACCGTTTTACGATTTTCCGTTCAATTGAAACAGGAATAAGATTGTCTTAGGAAACCCATTGGCGACATTAGTTTCTCGGGTGCGCATCAACTTGTGCTGATTGATTTAAATTTAGAGCGAGGTTGGAGGATCCTGGCTACCGATTTACCTAACTCGATTGTCGGAATTCAGGCTAATACCTTTCTATCAAATTATCTTGCTAGTCAACTGGACGCATTACGAGTTAGCTACTACGATATAGAGGGAATAGAGTTACAAGTGGACATGAGTTTAAAGGGTTGAATCTATGGACTGGAATCAGTTGATAATGATAAATGATAAAATCTTGTGGACGGGTTTATCATTACAATATTTCTGATAAATGATCTGTGTAAAAGTTTCTGTACGTAGGCAACATTATCTAAAATTAATATGAATGGATTAATAAATTGAAATCGATCCTAACAACAAAAAGGTAAATTTCTGCTTCACAGTTACAACACACGTGAACACACATAGAAAATATTGCAAATTCGCAATTGCTTTTAATAACAAGAGTTCTGCAAGCTGAAAATTCGAATTTTTCCCCAAAGTAATTATTTCTCTAGTTTTTCAAATTGGCTGCTATAATAAAGTGCATAAAAATTTATGAAAGTTTTTTAAACTCGGTTTAAAGAGAAGCGATACTTATTCATCCACATGCAAGCTTGGTCTTTACTGTGTACGTATTTTGGGTGGGTACATAATACTTGATCTCGAATAAAAACATTTTCACCTTTGACATTTAGCTCGACGTTTTGGACTCAAACAGCCAACCTCCAAATTTTACAGGTCGAATTGCAAAGAGTTCACGGACGAGCTACGTAAAACGTTGAATGTTCAAGTACGTCTATAGGTTGTATGAAAATTTTAGAAAGTTCAGCCCCTGCAGGATTTTGGAATTGCTGGTTTTATAACAGTTTATTTTCCTTGAAAATTTGAGTCACCCCTAAAATGAGAGGTGTAATGAATAATATGATATAATAATATTTGTATCATCAGTTCAATCGCAAATAATCATTGAACGCGTTGTACGATATTGTAAAACCAAATAAGAACCCAAAATCTCTATTCTCTGTATGTCATTGCTACGAGTTTGCAATTGTGCCAATTCGGGAGGAATATAAAGCAATGCTTTGGATTCGTTTTATTCGGCGAACATCCAATTATTGGCACACCCGAGTCGTATTTTTCGACATCTTTGTGCTCGTGCTCTGATATGTATTATACACTTCAAGTAATTTATTTTTCGATCTACTTTCCAATTCACGGTTTATTATTTCCTCTTCCATTATTTAATCATTTATTCAAGCGAAGAATTGGAATATTATGCTAATTATTTAATTAGCAAAGTACGAAATTCATAATTGAATTTTGCTTCCTCGTCATCGATTTATCTTTGAAATAGAAACGAGAAGTGTAATAATTAGACTGCGGATGTTTATGCAAAATAGCCAAAATTTGATATCACAAGTCTCTATAAATTACAGATGATTACTCAAAACACAATTGAAAATATTTCTTGCAATGTATAAATTTCAGAAAGGTGAATAACACGTTTCAAAAACAACCGCATATAATTTTCTATCAATAATAAAATTCATATTTGCATAAAGGTCCGCAGTCTGGTAATAATAATAGAATGAAATTTTTGAGATCGGCGATTTTTGAATTGCGTCACTTTTTAAACGAATGATTTTACGTTGTATAAATGACTAACGGTATAATTGAAGCTTCGAAGAATTTAGTAGACAAACATTCGATGGGAATACCAAAAATCTCGATCAACACCATCGAGACTTTGAACAAGTTCTCATCAGTATGTTTTCAACCTAGCAATCCCATCAAGTTTGCGAATCGCGTAGATCCCGATTTCGAGCGGTTTAATTTCAGAATCGAGTGGATTGCGTCCGCCTTTGTGCTGCACTTGATTGAAAAGCAAGCCCCGCGTGCACGTGGATTATACGTATACCCAGAGCAGGCAGACTGTCTAAAATGAGACGGCGTCAACCAATGGCAGGGTCGCCGCTTTGAATTTTCAGCCCTTGGTAGCGAGATGTATGCATATCCTTTTTTTTTCCAGAAATCTCATTTTTCTGAGTGTTCACTTTTCAATGGAATTGAAATGGTGTATCTCAACGTCTAGGTTGTTTCCTTCTAACTTTCTTTGCATTCTCCGCAAAAGCGACACTTTGGAATTTTTATCGCAACCCTCTGTTCGTTAGGAAGGATTTCGCTTGCAGTTCTTGTAAAATTCGAAGGAATTTAAATAGACAGTGAAGATAGGATTTCAGTATGGTCGAAAAATCTTTTGAAAGTAAATTGAATGAAGTCGACGTCGTAGAAATAATTTTCTGAAGAATTGAATTATTTAATTAAGTTTAAGAAGAAGCTCAATCCGCAGAAACATTATATCGCTAATTGGATTTTTTAAAAGTGATTCAATATTTTAATCGCACTGTTAAATAAATACACTTTTCTGGTTCTCGCATTAATAGCGATAAAGTTGTTTAAAGTGTTCCCAAATGTCAAAACACAGTTCCACAGACTTTGAATTTCCAATTATAGCTTTTTATTGTATCCGAAGTGCAAAATTTAATATAACAATCACAATATTTAATTATACAATTGAAGCCATTATATACTAACTAATATAAATGAATAATTTTTAAGATAATGGTAATATCGTAACAGTTTGAGTAGATAGAATTAAAATGAAAACTAAAGTTTACTACTAAAGTTCTATAACGATTCCAATAACGTAACTTTGTACTGTATATAAGTTGAAAGTTGTACACTATATATATATGTATCTTTAAAAGGAAAGTAAATTGAACAGTTTCTGGGGGTCCATGACACCTTGATGCCCTCAATCCAGGGCATCCCTCTGCAGTATAACTTCCTCCCATCTTGGTGGTAGACAAGGATTCCAACAATCGATAACACTGTGACACGTGAAACATCCTGCTACTCGAATAATCCTGTTACTCTGTCTCTTTTCACCAAACGTAATCGTGTTTTCCTAATTCGATTTTTCAGACTTCCTCGGGCTTTCCACTTCTTTGTCGAAAAGCTTTTTCCGCTGATCGCAGACTTTCTTATTGCTGGCTACAGCGAAACCTGTCGCTTTGATGCTGACACACTCGTGTTACGTCATAATGTAATTTAGTTATGTTTCCGGTGTTTAACTTGATCTAGGGATCATTCCTAATTTTTCAAACGTATCCAGACGTATTCCAGGTGTGGAATTGTAGTTAAGTATTTTCTTGTAACCTAATACTATTTACTTATAATCAACAATGTGGAATAAGTATTGTTATAATTAGTGATATATCAGGTTCTTCCGTGTCAAAGTAGAATTTTCTTGTTCCAGAATTTCACTGAAGCGTTCTAAGCCATTTTTCCGATATCTTCCTCTTCCAAAAATACCTCTTTCTCTGCCTATTCCTCTCCGGATTACCCCTATCGGGACAATATTAGATCAATATCTCGAGTCGAGGGGTGCGTTCGATCTCCTTCTATGTTTATTTTAACGAAGTCTGGAAACTCAGACCCAAGGAAAGTCGGTCCGATAATAGATTAGCTATAGCAAATATCTATCTATGTATAAGGTTTTAATTAAATTCTCATTAATTATAGTATACATGTATGATACACGTCGGTATATATTATTTTGTTTTCGACAACAATAAAAATGATATCAAGAGACTCGATAGAGTCTCTTACACCAAGTACATAGTAAAGAATAGCTATAGCTACAATACGAAGCTCTGGCAGCTCGCCGAGTATATTATCTCGAATCACAGCGATTTTGCCGATTTAAAAAATTTCCCGGAAAAACAGCTTCAAGGCTCGATCGATTGACCTTGATTTTTTCCATTTCGTTTTAATGCCGTGGGTGACACTGCGAAATTAATAATAACTCAAAAATAAGTTATGTATTGACGAGTCTACTATGGTACTGAATGTAAGTTTCTTATGAAACAAGCTCGTAAAAAATGTTTTATGAATCTTGCAAACAGATCATAGACATATTGGCAAAATAATAATTTTGAAGTTCATTTCAAAATCTTTAGTTACGAAAAAAATAGTATACATGCAGAATAATTATTGACGAGAAAAATTGTGTTTTGTTCACAGTTTTATAATTAGCTTTTATAGAAGCTTTTTATAGCTTTTTATAGAAGCATATTAAAGCAATCTGCTTTTTCACCTGTTTTAGGGAAGAATGTGAGTAGTTGGCCGAGGATCCCTTGTTTGAAGGGTCGTGCGTCGAGCAAAAGTGGACACGGAACTGCAGGCGCACATGTTGGACCACCACAATGTCCGCATTCGGTTTTGAGTAGTACAAGAAGTTCCGTTAGCAGCTCGCCACTAAGCCCTTGTCCAACGCCTATGCCTTTTCTAGTAACTTCAGGCTCTGTCAGGTGAGAGTTACTTTTCGCATACATATCGTCTCAGAAATTAGATAAACTCCCTACATCTCTACATTTATCATTATTTAAATTAAATTGTATTTTTTTCCTCGCTGAACACTGTACACTAAAAAATTATTTTACAAAAATACGATATAAAGGTGGAGAAGTAGTGATGTTTTCAAATTCTCTATTGTAAATAGAGTTAAACATATCGCTACGCGAAACCTTGAGACGCATTCGTTAACCATAAATATAAAATCAGTTTGTTGCATGTCAAATGTAGTAGGGTTCTGCGATGTTGTATCAAGGTTCTTTTTTCGCATTGGAAAGCTTTCCTCTTTATCTTATGAAACAAGTATAGTACACATGTATATACATATATACATATATATATATACTTGAACATTTACACGGACACTGAATTGAGGAAGTACAAGTGTACTTACTATGGAAATTCAAATTCCATGGTCGTTTTTACTCCAGGTTTGTCGATGGTCGTGTACTATACTTGGAATAAAGCGTTACGGTAGCATTCACTGTAAATAATAAAACGGTGTGACATCCCCAAAGGCCTAGGTACCTAAAAATACCTTGGTTGTTTCATTCATATTTTACAAAGAACTATATCCGGCGGCAAGACAAACATAGGCTGTAAACTCGCTTCTACGAGGTTCTTGCCTAAAGATAGAGCATTTTAATTCGCAAGCGAGTCACATATTACTATTCTATGTCATTGTGAAGTTTTCGTCGATCGATGATTCTACTGATAGAAATAGAACTTGTAAATTCCTAAAATGGAATACGTATTATGGAGAATATACGTAACGGCAGGTCCGAACATTATTCGAGGTCTTATAATTGATTACAAGATATATGTTTCATTTCTTAAAGAATATTGGCTTGAACCATGACGACTTAAGAAGGTCTTTACTAACAAAGTTTCGATCATTCGAATAAGACGTTTTTAACGCGTCATGTTATTGAACACTGGGGTGATGATGAATTTCCAGAAGAAATCGTTGTTTTAAGTTGGGTGTTGTTTGAATATGTTCGATTTATCATACAATCGAATTGAATCGATTAACTAACTACCTGGCCACTGGTTGTACAACCGCGTGTATTTTTAATGAAACTAGTACATATTCAGTTTTTTCATTTAAATTAGTTTCGTTTCGAGGTCCGTTCTTGTTTAACTTTGCTAATATAGATTCTTAGGAGGATGTTTACTTCAAACAAGTCTCATCTCTGAATCGAGGTAGTATTTAAGTCAATGCGTATGATCGTGTTTAAAAATAAGTCTCGTCTCTGAATACGAACCCTGGTATTGCAACTCGATTTGAATAATTCATACTACGACATTTCGAAGCGCGCCGCTTTAATCATATCGATGCCAACTCACTTTGTCAAGCTGTTTTTCGCTTGTTGACTAAAAAGTGACTAAATTCCAATTTTCAATTAAATTCAAAATAATTGTAACCCTGAAAGATGTCCATTGCGAAAATTATCAGATAAGTTGTTTTCTTATATTTTATAAAGAAATATCTAAGCTTCTTTTTCTTGCAAAAAGAACAAATGATTATTTCATTCTACTTTCTATTGATCGCGTGGGAGGCAGAAAACTAAAAGTGATTTGCATTAATTGATATGTTCCAGTAGCGGGATGGTGCAAAGTGTTGGTGCAAATCTATCGCCGGACCAAACATTCGGATCGATCCGTTCGCTCTCAGTAACGAGAGAAGTCGCCAGCTTTCCTCTCTCAAGAACGCCCACGCCTCCTCCACAGCACAGGTGGGTTTACCTTTGACCTGGTTTTTCCTCTTTTTCCTCTTTTTCCTCTCAATTCGATCATTATTCAATCATCGTGTACACTGTTCATTCGTACACAATTTCCAAGACTTTACCGGGTAATTAATTCAAAATAATAATCTTTATTCGTAAACGTGTCTTAATATTAGAACAATTTAAATGCAATTAATTATTTCCTGTTTCCCCATATAAGAATTAATCATGGATTTCTCCTGTGCAACATTTGGAATAATTCGAAATATTTGAAAGAAACTTCTTTAAATAAAACGGTTCATTTCTTATATTAAGTAAATTGTTTTTAAAGATAAAAATGACGAAAATTAAAAAATTTTTATTTTACACGATGAACCAGGTAGCTGTAAAAGTAATTATATGTGGTGTTTATAGAAACCTAGAGTGATTAAACAATGTTTTTATACATGCGTAGTTCATCATTTGAATTTTATTGATCATCCGAATCTGATATATATATCGTTAATTCAATCGTTAAATATTCCTTTGCGTATAGAAAGCTCGCAAATAAATCAATCCCCTTGCAATAGATGACGCGATTAAAGCGAGCCCCAAAGTTACTAATTTATTTGCATAATTATACTGCGATAATACACTGAATGAGGATAATAGGCAGACAGTTATTGTCCTATTATTGATATCTCTCGTCATATCCACCACATTTCCAGTTAATATTTCCAGAAATAAATTTCATTCAGCTATACCACGTCATTACGATCATGAAAGTTTTACAATCTGTTCAATGACGTCAAATAAACCCTGCCATAAATGTGACTTGACTAAATGATCGTTAAAGTAGCAAAATAAACGGCTTGTCAATCAATAAATTAATATGTTAACAAGGATGGGTTGTTTTTTGATACGAAACAGAGGTCAAGGTAAAGACGAATTTCAATGTTTTTTCATAATTGAAAATTGAGCAATCTAAGAAATAGTTCAAATATTTTTTGAAGGAGATTAATATAATTGCGGCATAATATTCAGATTCGATTAGTGTAAGAACTTAACTTATTTAACATCAACTTTTGACTCAAGTCGTAATAGAAGATTTTTTAAATAGATCTAATTCATATTTATAATCCATATTAGACGATGGAATTATCAACCTTTGTTATACATATACATGCGAAATAATTGGTTGATGGCATTCTCTTGCGGCATTGTAAAGAATGCCTAATCCATACGACCTCGTCACCTGTATCTATTTAATTAATGCAAAGATCATGTTACTGACACTAAATTAGTACATCCGCAATGCGACTGCGATGAACTTTGGTGTTGTGTAAATGACATTATTCCAATTGGTTGTTCAAAGACAGTCGACACTAATACCACAAATTAATTCGATATTACTGGGACGAAAATACAAGTTTGAAAGTTGATGACTAACGATTTTTTTCTGGTTCCAACTGAATTTCTTTTGTTTGCCAAAAGTATGGATAAATGATGATTATTTTAACGATCTGTAGAGGGTTTAAAATTAGTCATAAGAGCTATTGTCTTGTTAAAGAGAGACATAAATTTGAACTATTGTTTTATGTTTCAGAACACCCAGTTTAGCAAATACAGAGGAATTGGTGAATGTGGATAGTCCCTTAAGGGAGGCCTCGCCTCGTCCAGAAGTACGAGTGGTTGCACCAGCTCATCGACCAACTTCAGCTCTAGCAGCATCCAACAATAGCAATGGTAGCAATTTAGCTATTAATGGAGTTGCCAATCGCAAATCAGTTAGCATATTGCTTCCTAAACACACGAGCGGATGACCCGAGATGCAACAACAGCAACAACAACAACAACAACAACAACAACAACAACAGCACGGATTTGTGCATCGTTGCGACGAGAACCCACTTTCGATTTAACATAAGAATAGACCATCAGTGAAGAATTAAACGTAGTTTCCTGACTTACACAGGAAAATGAAATTTCAACTGATACGAAGTAATGAGAAAAACAATTGAGGACCTAGAAGAAGCATTGAAACAAGAAAATATAAGTGACTAACGGCTCCTTTGGATGAAAAATCACGCAGCCATTTTTTATAGTGTTTCGCTTCGATATATGAGAAAAGCCGTTATATTGTCTGCTTTTAATCAGAACAATAGTTTGCAAAAGTTAATCTTAACAGAAATTGAAATAATCTGTTTCGATGAGTAAACTAATTGCTGGTTTAATTGCACAAAATCGGCAGTAATACGTAATCCTAATTTCCTGTTCGAGTCTTGGATTAGGATAGACATTTGTGTTGACAGAGTATGAGTATAATGGGATTCAGGGATAATTGCTGTTATCAGTAAACGTGATATGAACTGACAATGAGTGAGTGAAAAAAAATAAAAATGTGTTGCTTTTACACATATTATATATATGTTCTCAGGCCGGGAAGTTTTGCGATAAAAAGAGTGTTAACACTTTTTAAATGATTATTACTTTTGTGGTATATTCCCGAGTTTTGATCAGATATAGGAATTAGGAACAAATCGATTCTATGATACGTAGGGTACAAAAAAACCTACTTCCATTGATTCGCTAGGTATAAATATCGCTTCCTGCCAAGCAAATTTTTGTTGTAGTTTTCGTTTTTGACGTTAAGTTCAGTGATAGATATTCAGACTGATCAGCTTAAATCAATCGTTAAGCAAAATAATAATTATATATATATATTAATGCTCGTTATGGATAGAGATTTGTTTACAGAGTCGCTTGAGAAAGTTAGATACGTTAGAAACATTTAATTTTTACAACTACATATACTCAAATGTCTTTAAGTGACATAATTATGATTTTTTTGCTATTTGCAAATTGCATTAAATACCAAGAATTTCGTATTTATCAAAACTTTATATCTGTTGAACTAAAATTGATTTCAGAAACAATAGCGAATATACATTTTTATAATCAGTTTTGACTTTGTTCTCATTTTTTTATATAAGTTTCTGATCACTGCATTAATATTCTTATTTGATATTATTGCTCTCCGTAATTAATTTAAACAACTATATACGACAATGATGTTCCATTATACGTGAAGAAAGAATTTAAATGGAATATCAAATGTTTATAACTTGGTCATTTACAAAACATAAACTATTGAGATTGTTCGGATCAACGGATGAACATTGTAATTTATAAGAAAGCATTTAATTAATATTGAAATACGAAGAATTTAGAAGAGTTTAATTACTTATTTTCAAAATTTCACACACGTTCTGTTGCAAGCAAGCATATTTGTGGTCAAGTTGAGAGACTTTAAAAGAAATGGGAATAAGGGGTATGGTATCAAAAGTCACATCCTCCTATCATTTTAGAACCTATATTTAATTAGTCAAGAAATTATGTATGACAATCAGTGAACGTTAAAACTACAGAATATGGGCTTTTTTTTAACATGAAATGACTACCCAACATATAACCGATTGGCATCTCGATACGACTGATTGGCACCCAAAGCCCAAATATCAAAAAATAAACTAATTCATTACATGTATAAAAATTAAAACAAAAAAAGAAGAAAACTGTAGTATGAAACTTCAGATAAGAAATCGAAATGAAAATATCAGGAACCATTTAAACACTACTTCACCACTTAAAGACAAGAACTAGAAACAAATAATTAGTTTTGCGATGAAATTCTTCAGATTAAACTAATTAGAGTGCCTCTTATTTCAATATTGGCACTGAATCATGTTTATAAAGAAACATTACGCGGTATATTCAGAAAATATATTTCAAATAATGTATAGGGCATAGAATACTGCAGGGGAAAAACGGTGGACTGATTATAATACAACCAAAAATAAACCGAAAATCAGTAATGCCAAAAAAAATGTAATAACGCTTTTGTTCGTTGGATATTGAAGCTTAAGAGATCAAGTGCATTTTAGAGATCGGAATGCAAAGTATTTGTAAAAAATGTTATCTTTCGTATGAACAACGAAAACAGATATATTGCAATAGTGATTTTCTAATTCATATTAAACCGCGAGAAATCGAATACAACCAAAAATCTCTACAACATTTATACATCTTCGAAATAAATAACGATAAAGCGGATAAGACATTGTTTAAAAATAGATATTGCTAGCATGGCATTTTGACTTTGATTTTTCATTTTCGATATCCAAAAAACAATTGCGTCATGAGATCTTTGGCATTTTCAATCTTTATTCTATTATAAACTAGTAGAATTATTCCGTAAATTTTCTCCGACATGTATCCGCGCATCTAGTACAGCTGGCAGAAACACAAAAAAACAGAAACGAACGATTGCAAACTCAAGAGTAAAAGAATGAATTTGATTTTTCTTGAAAAAATTTCCATTTCTTTGTTCGACGTATAATATGACAGACTAATTTGACCCATAATGTGCGATGTGATAGTACGAATGAAACGAGGAAAATCATCAAGTGGTAATCTTACTTGTCAATGATCGTTGTGATGGTGCTGTAATGGAATGGTGCTTGACCGAATTGATCGTAAATGTGCACTTGGAAACGATCTTAAATCTGTACGAGATCATAGGCGCTAATAATATAGTTTCTATAGTTGACCTAGTTTAAGATAACGCATATTATGCTCATAAATCACTGCCTGCTCGGTGACTGAGGATCCGTGTCAGTTTTACGTCCTTGTTACGTGGTTCATTCACACGAGTTACGAAAATCAAGAGAATTCATAATAATAAAATAATTCATCCAGACGTAAACAAACGTAAGGATCGATATCTACGGCCTTCGTAGAAATACAATTTTTTTAGCAGTTTAAAACTCACACGTTGCATTAATTCTTGACTGACACGCGAGCAGGCATTCTGGGATTTTAACTAGAACTAGTCGTGCAAAAGCATAGCTAAAACGGCCCATCAAGATAGCCGCGACAAAAACAAAAGTTTTAGGAGTGTTTGGTCGATGGGACTTGCACGCCGGAAACTTTTTCTCATTGTACTAGAGCGAAGCTCCTAAACGGGACTAAAGATATTTAAAAGACTCAACGAAAATGACTTTAATTTAATTTGTCACTTCGATTGAATCAAGAACGTGATACTCAATTTGTATCCACGTTGTATTGCGTGGAGAAAAAGGATTCGACGAGCAGATTTCTGATGTACCCGACAATATATATTCACACATTGATTACGACGATCTAGTACTCGCGATCGTACTGATTCGTTGTAGAATGATTGATCGTGATTGTTCTCGTATGACGATGATACGAACAAAGATGGGCAATATCGCGAGAGATGCGCAAGGTGCTGAATAATAATCGAATAGACTCGAAACAGCAAAACCGGCAGTGTTACCCATGTATGTTATAATAACGAAGCGAATTATGCACTGTCCTGTGTAAGAGCGTGTGCCAAAAGTTACGCCGGTAAATTCAGCAATGCGATACAGAGATAGGACGCTGCACCATCATACATACAGTATATAGTGGTTGTTTCGTCAACGGCGTTACATCGAAAGCTCAAAACTAATGTTAATTTTTATGAGATAATCGCTGAAGGAAAAATACTCGCCTTTTTGTGGTCTAGTTCGGTGGCAGCGCAAGATTTGTCCTACGAAGGAAAAAAAAGAAAAACGAAAGAATAATAAGAGATTCGTGCCCTTATCTTCGAATCTGTTCAAAAGCGCAGAGTGAGACGTTAAAGTCACTAATTCGGAAATGAACAGAATAAATTCTGCTGTTAATACATTCCATTTGCCACGACCGACGACGATACAGTCTGTATATACAATAGTCGGGGATCGAGCTCACAATATAGCTCAGAACGAATTGATTCTCGGTTTCGCAGACCTAGATGCCGGTCGATCTTACGTTAACTTCTTTTTAGGAATGTTGTGATAGGATCTAGCTGCGTTAAGCGTGTTGAGAATAAAACGATAAATACGCGTATGTACGACTTAAGTGTAGGTGGGGTAGGTACCACTTCGCATGGCTCTACCCTGGCCGCGCTATATCCACAATATTAATTAACCGTAACTTATTCAAGTATCAGTTTTACAGCTGTTGATTAAAGAGGCTGATTAAGTGATATAAATGCTAGGTATACGTATATAGAAATGCAGACACGAGCCAGACAACGGAACTGCATTTTTCTGTACGAATACCAACGTATGAATAGCGACTAGATTATTGTACTTTAATATAACGCAGAAAAGAGACCACCCCTGTCTCTTTTTGCGTGCATCATTTCGCATGGATTTCCGCCTGTTTGCATCTTTCTGACAAGTCATTCATGATCAACAAACGACCTCGTTGTCTTGGAATTAAGATACAAACTGGCGGAATATTAACTTGAATTGCTGCCTTGTAAAACCGATGCCGGCACAATGTTAATTCGAGACTTGCTACGATGACGACTCTAAGTAGCATGTCGGAACTTGTGCTATTTTTTGTGATAGCTCCTTTTTAACATAAATAACATCCCTCCCTCCTCCCCACCCCCACAAAATAGTACTGATAATTGTGTATGTAGGTGCGGAAAAAAAACAAAAAGAAAAAAACAAGATAATGTATTACGGCAAATTCTCATGACGAATGAACGAAAAGTCTTAAGTAGATTTATTATTAAATAGCCATACGTATATATGTGACCAATATTACTGATAAGGGAAAAATGAGGTCAGGCTCCGACATGACACTTTCGATCATTTCCTTTTAAATGCTTGAAATAAATTTAACTGAATGTAATAATCATTAGTATTAGACATCGGAAGCAACTTTTTCACAAACCTCTTACTATAAATACTATATAAAGCGAATGACCTTATACGTGTGGCCTACTTTAATAGAAACATCAAAGAAAAAGCACACGATGAACGCGCTATAATTCCAGTGTACAAGTTTCGAATTAACACTACGGATATACTCAATATTTCATATAACGTAACCCACGGCCTGCAATCCTAAATTTCGAATGGCAAAAATATTCAATTAACGTATGTGACTGTTTTATTTCAAGCAGTCTTTAAATCCGAACAGGTGTTTCGTATTCGTTAGTCCTGTTCCGATGATTTAAGTGTCAGTTTAGGCTGTGGACTTTAGTTCAAAAATCTCCTATCGTTATTATATTAACATTGCAGATTATATTACCAACTAGAATTATTGGTTCATAATTATTCATTGTATGTATAGTTATCATCTTCGCCAGATTCCTTTGCCAGATTTCTATGCCAGGGTAAGAAAATACATAGTACGCTCTCTTATACGTGACGTGTATGTCTCTCAACATCTAAAAACATACGTAATGTTAATGGTTGTCGCTACATAATGGTAACGCTCCGATGTAATAAAACGAAGGATGTCGACTCCTTATTCCTTGTCCTTCCTATTCGTGTGATCTTGCCCCCCCCCCATTTCCCCAAAAACCCCAATACCTTTTGATCTACTTCTATTTCAATCCATATCGCGGAGATTGTCAAATCAAGTAAATACGTGTGTTTAGATTTAGAAAAGGCACGATTTTACAAACTTTGTATCTCCTACTTGGACAAAGCGTTTTCCATAAACTTTCTACGTACGTCCTTTGCCAGAGTTTTCGAAAGCGTCAATAGAAGCGCTATCATCATAAGAAAACGGAGAAATAACATAGTAAAAGCAAACAGTTTGCAAGACGTATGATGATTCGTGCCCCACGTACACCTATTTATTTGTATATTATTTTACTGAATAAATATATGCATCTTTGCATCCTCTAAATCAACAGGTGTTTCCTTAAAATTACCTTCAACGTGTAATTTCGTTTAGGAAATTTTAGTTAATAATGCACATGAAATATACTGTGCATTTATTTTCATGCTGAACAAGTTCAGAGAAACATTTCTGTTAATTTTAAAATTCCTTCTTCGATATACGAACGGTAATCAAGATACAACGGTTATTTAGGTTTCTGCAACACAGTTTTGTATTTTTTCGGCAATTTAATAATTTACAATTTTCCTGTATACAAAGATAAAGTACATCACTCTGAACTCTATACGTACGTACAGCATTCTACTCTTTTCCTCTTGCTATATTCTATATAGTTCTACGCATTTCGTACAACTATGGTCAATAAAAACCCAATGCAAAATATTTAGGAACTTAATACTGAAGAGACCGATTGGTCCACATTTTCTGTAACAACATTCTGTTTGGTAAATCCAGCCATGCACAAAACTTTCATCGCATAGCAATAACCAACTCCGCTTCGAACAATTAAATATTTTCCAGGAATGGATAAATCAATTATCGTGGAACCTTTTCTAGAACGCAGTACTTTCTTTTTATATGGATCGTTAAATACTCCTCCTAGTTCTGGCCATAAATCGGCAAACTCGTTTATATCGATACAGCTCATTTTTCCACTTTTATTCGCACTGGTTAACGCTATGGGACCTGCAGCTTCGACTACACAGCGTGCGAACCAATAATTTGGAACTCTGATTCCAATGGTATCATGATCAGGGTTTAAATCCTTATTTACAAGTTTAGTCCTATTTAAAATTATTGTATACGGTCCTGGTAACAATGACTTAATTATTTTATCGACACTCTCCGTTACAACGCCGTACTTTGGAATATCCTCTAATTTTCCAACACAGATCGCTAATGGCTTGGAAGCATCTCGACCTTTAATGTTGTACAATTTCTGAATGCATTCTGAATCATTCGCGAGACAAGCTAATCCATATAAAGTATCAGTTGGTATAGCGATAATTTCTTTTCTTTGTAGTAATACAATAGCTAGAGCTATACTTCTATATTGACCTGCCAGCCAGACTTTAGGTACATTTTTGTGGCTATCCAATATATTTGTCGCTATTTCCAAATACTCTGTGATCGGTCCAAATGTTCCTCCTGCTTTATGTGCTTCCATCTCTATCGCTGCGAACCGATTCTTAAAAATGAAATAATACTTATGTTATATACACAATTTGCACGTTTGCGTAATCTTATATTTAAAAACATTTAAAATATATTCATATATGTGCGCAGGCATTATATTTTGAATTCTTTTGAAGGCAACATACTCTAGAAATAAGAAGATAGATTGAAACCATAATAACAATATGTTTTTGATAAAAATATTAATTATACCGTGCTTAGTCTCGCCAATTGTGAGCGCATTGAGCATTGCAACACTTGTAAAATGTTGTCATAGGCTCGTCGGCAGAACGCGTTTGAATTTGCATAAAGTATGCGCGTGGATGGGAACATTTAGGACAACGTTCGTCGGTAGAATCAACGTTTTCCCAAGCTGCACTTCCACCAAGTACGTCGTCAACTTCCTTAAGTTTTGGATACGTCCTACTGGAAATTCTTCGTGCAATGTTAAACACGTACGGACACGTGTTACATGCAAAACGTAACCCAGACAGGGCTTCTTCTACGCGCAATACATTTCCACAGGTTGGGCAAAAGAGCAGCATATCTCACACTTTAGTCATTAGTGTTTTATACAGTTTCATATCAAAGTAGAGGTTAAAATTAGTTTCGTCAATTGTAAATTGGTAAGCTGGCACTCATATCACTCGTATATCGATTAAACGATTATATTGGTCTATATTTTACAATATTTTTCATTCGCGATCGTTCGCGAATCACTGTTCTACTAAAAATCAAAATTATTGCGTCATTCAACTTTTCATCACGTTAGCAATAATATAACCTCTAAAGATTACGCGAATTGCGGCGACTTGAATTTACTTTAAACTGCTTGACACATTACACGTGACAACTTTGCATTTCGCTTGGGCTTAGCAAATCTTTATAAGATTAGGTTAACCTAGCTAAAATATTATTGGCCGGCAGCTACAGAAAGAAAATACTGCCTACAAATCGTACAAGTGTCTAGAAGTTTGAAGTAGAACTGGAACTACACAAAATAGACAAAGAAATACCTACAGTACGGAAACTTAATTATATAAGATTTTTAATTGTGATAAAATCATACACAACGCAACAATGTTTCTGCTAGGCTTGAATTTTATTATTATAAAGATAAGAACAATATAAAGTATCGTATGAGTTATAATATAGTTATGTTATTAGACTTATATAATTTATTATTATTCTTCTAGCTTATTCATGTTTTCTATTAATGTCTCGGTATCAGCAACTGAACACTTAATTCTCTGTGATTCATTTTCAATTGAATTTATAGAACTTACTAGTTTTTCAGTATGATACGAACTGCATATTACTTCCTTATCTGAGTTTTCAATACTGTTACAAATAGACTTATAATTTTTCATAAAATCTATTCCGTTTGAAATCAACGACGTAGCATCCCTGGAAGTAATTTTTTGTTGACCATAGATATACATGTATATATAAAGAATGAAATATGTAATATAAACAAGTAGTAACGTCTTTCGACTGATAACTTAATAATTTTTTCCAAATATGATTACCAGTTTGTTTATCATGATTAAGACGGCTATTGCTTTATTCAACGGGCAGTGTATTAAATTTAAATTAGTCACAAAATTGCTGTTTATATATTGTAATTCAATATTGTACCTGTGAAATTCATGCGTAATTGGTAAACTATGCGGATCATTCGAGGCTGCCGTTGGATTTTGCAATAATTTCTCTACCAAATGCTTTTCTCTTGACAGTGATTGCAGATTCTTCGTTAACGTCTGTGAATGAAACTCCCTTTCCTCTGAAATAAAGGTTTCAATGTACAAGAGATTATTTTATACCCAAAGTATATACAAAAGATAAAAACCTTTCAAGATCTGAACTGTGTTCATCAAATCCTGGTGTTCTTTAATCTGCTCTTTTTGAAATTTAGCATATTTTGCCTCCAGCTGTATATTCCTTTTCTCAATGATTCCGAGAAGTTCTGTTATTTCTTCCATATTGGTATAGAAATCCTTATAAAAACAGAATGAAGCGTGTAAGAAATATTTATCAACGGAAAAAATTTCAATTTGACTAAACTTTTGTTTAGAAGCTTGAATGAATTTTCTAAACTTTTAATAAGTTGATACGTAACACAAGGAAATATATAATATTACTAAACTGTATAAAATTATTGAAGAAGTTTAATATGATACTATTAATATATATTTTATTAGAGATTTTCCGGAGCCTAATAAATCTGTACAGCTTCAAGAGGTTGGAATATTGCCGACAGGATATTACGGTTGAAATTAAATAGTAAATTTACCTGTAATAAACATAATATACTTCGTAGAAACACGCCAATAAAGCCGAAATTGTAGATTTCATTCACCCGTTGGACAGGATTAACTTTATACTTGTCAAGTTTTCCAATGTTTTTCAACTAACAACAAATCAACAAAAACTGAATAGACAGGTTCGCTCAGGCTTGCTTTCGGCCAATCAGAGTGCTTCTTTTAAACGGACAAATAGAATGCGCTCTTCAGACGCCATCTTTTTCCCCGCGAAGGGTAAATGCAACAGATCTGCGTTATTGCTCCTAAAAAAGTCGTGATAAATTTATCATGTATATTACATAAAGTATACAACAAATTGGAAAAAAATGGACTAAAACCATAGTCAATAATTAGCTAATACAATATTTATTAAATACACATATAATACATAAAATTCAATGCAACTAATATATTTTCAGTCTTTTTTTAACTTCTCGTCATTGTTGCTCTTTTCATCAAACAGATTTTCTCTTCCTTCTTTGTGCTTCTTCTTTTTATATATTAAGGAACTTTAAGTGATGTGTAAATTGATTTATTTATTTATTTATTTATTTACTGAACTTTTTTCTCAGAGATAATGGATCGGTAGTATTTATCATTTATTGTTAGTATCTAATTCCTAATACGTATTACTCGAGATAATCAAAAAATACGTTATATTAAATAAAAATTTCATCTATGTTTTTATTTCAAATGGATTTTTATAACTATAATGCAATGACAACAAAGGCAAAACGATAATATGATGGCATCGGGACTAGAAGAAAAAAACATAGAATCAAGAATAATAGTAGTATTGTTAACTAATTAAATTTCCCACATCGATATCTATCATAAGTACCAGAAGTAGAATTATCTTTATGAATAACAACTATTCTTAGGAATAATGAATATGATTTTAATGATATTTTTACTTTAAAATTGTTCATTATTTTGTGCTTACTATTCTGATCCGTAATAGTAAATGAATTTATTACTAATATTTTTTTATATAAAAATTTTCAATACAATTTTATTTCCGCTTCCTAGACCAACTAAATACACTGATTCTGTAAGAAGTAAATGCTGATCGGAATGACAGTGTTTACTCTATTCGAGTATATAGAAATTGTGTATTATAAGATGAAGGGACAAAGTATAATTAGTTTATCCATCGTTATTACTGTTTTGTTTCATCATAAAGTAGGCACTTTGGAGTTCTCTGAGATTGTTTTCTAGAGTAGCAACTTCGTCAAACTTGGATTCTGCTCTGGCCTGTTTGATGTACGCTCGAAGATTACCCATTTGTTCAATTATGGGATCGACAGCGGATGTCATAATAGGCGTCACGCTAGAAGGGCCCCATCCTTGTGATTGATCCAAGATCATTTGAGGCTATTAAGAAAAAAGTTTATTATAATAAATCATTTTAAACCTCTTAATTGTTTTCATGAGAAAATAGCATTTCTTATAATATTAATAACCTTTTCTGCATTCGAAGAAGCCTCAAATTCCGTATTTCGTATTCCCCTTTTGCGTTGTTCTCTTGTTTTTAAATTTCGTTCTTCTTCTAATTGCCTTTCATACGCAATTCTACTTTCTATTCTTTTTTGTCGCAATTCTTGCAATTCTCGATACTCCTCTGGTGTGGGTAATGCTTGAATAGTTACCAGTTCTTCTTTCAAGAATATCATAGCACTTGCTCGTACCATCTGATGCAATTTCAATTCTTGACCTTGAGCTTGAGGTTCTCCTGTGCGAGTTCCAAGCAATAGAATTTTTTTACTAATTAGATCGATGCCTTCGCCAAGCTTTGCAATATTTACACGTAATCCTTGGGCATCCTCTAAATCGTACGTAGATTCTCCCTCCCTGAGAAAAATATGTTCAATATTTATATAGAACAGAAAATGTTATTCTAGAAAATAACTCATTTTTTAAGATGTATAAATATAACGTACTTTAATGACTGACACATTTTATTGTACATTTTTACGTATCCCGACGCCTCTTCCATATATCTTCGCATTTTATCGTAAAATTGCGTTACGATTGGTTTCTCAAATTGTTTAAGCTTCTGCCTTTCTCGTGCTTCAAGTAAATTTGCACAATGCATGCAAATTCTGAAGTGTTCGCCGTTTGGATGATCATTGACCAACGATAATACACTGTTCAAACTGCTACTTGAAGGAGTTCTAGCTAATTTTGATAAACGAGTACCACGGGGTGCGTGCTCCGAAGCTGAGCGTTCGGATCTCAGCATTATTGCTGAATCATCTTGTATATACACAGGACTTGTCATTTTGCCTAAATAATTTAGTTGATGAAAATAAGAATAGCTATAAATCACATACGATATTAAGTGTTTAAAGATATGAAAGATATGAAATATACTTACGGGCATTATCTAACGATAAAAATACTGTACAATTATGGCACATTACAGCTCCGCAAAGTCTGCAATGATGTTTCCTTCTGGCGACGTGAAAACTTCTCGCACACATTGGGCATAATCTTACGTCCTTTTCGTCTATCCATGGTACTATAGCTCGTTCGTGAACTAAGGTATAAATCAGTCTCAATTTTAGTACAGCGTTACAATAGAGATAATTGATGCAAACAAGAGAACAATAGGAATAACATATACCTTTACGCTCTGCGGAGTCCACTGGCAAATTATTTAAAAGTTTATCTAAACGTATCAGAAGCTTATTGGTTTCCGAAGAGAATCGTTCCAGTCTCATATTTCTTACTTCTCTGAAGTAATTTGTGTGGGACTTTGTTACACCTATGATAATTTAATCTTGCAAAATATCTATCGTGTTCTATACGAATATACTGAATTTAACATTAGTTACAGAGAATGCTATAATAATCAATATATTCGCAGAATAATTATGATTGTTTCGGTGATATGTGTAAGTATGTCGTTTACAAGTAATTTAATAGATGTCACTGTAAATATGTAAAATAGCACTGTTTCTTTGCATTCAATGTCCTTGCAAACTCAAGTGAATCTCGTGATTATATCAGAAATCTACGTAGGTTATAATTAATTGTTCAGTTCATTTTGAATTAGGATTTGAACTTTGAAATTTTAAGCACGCAAAACCAATGTGTTTCTCGATAGTGTACTATAGATCATATAAATATATCGGATATTCGTAACGAAAATATGAATTCAACGAATACCTATTTCCTGAAATCCCCACTTAATTTCTGGATTATATCTAGGTCCTGGTATACTATTAGAAAGGGCAGTGGCTGCATCCTCTTGTTTTAGAATTTTTTTCTTAGCTTTTCCAAAAAAATCTGTAAGTTTAAAAAAAACAATAATATTAACCCATTGGTTATATATATATAACTGAGAAATTTCAAATACATAATGATTATGAATTAACTTACCTCTAAGGGATTTTAAAATCTCTGGATCTTCATTATGAAAATCTTCGAAATGTTTGGTTAAATCAGTCGGTGTTTTAAAATCTGTCATACACATTGGGCAAATAAAGCCTTCTAACACATCACTTTCTGCCATGGCTATTATTATAAATTATTAATCCCTTCGATGAAAATTTGCTGCTTTAACAGTGACACACTTTAATATACTGTAGCAATAATCTATGAGTAGTTGGTCACAGTAGTTTGACAAGAGATAACAGAAACTACATTTTGCAGACGGCCATCTTTTAAATGTACTAGCATGTACTAGTCAGTATACTAGTCAACATGTGTTCATCTATTGTTGGGCTTTAAACTGACAAAAGGAACTTCATTTCCTAGAAACAGACTGATACAAATTAATTAAGAATTTTGTAACAGTTTTTGAAGATTGAGAAGTAAATGGGTTTTATCAAATTCTACTGACAGTCTGATAATGACACCCAACAAGCGGTCCGTCCTATATACATAATATTATCTTGACAGTGTCAAGTTGTCAGCGGTCATCTACCGCGAATGACATTAAACGGAGGAAAAATGAAAACAACCAAGGAAATAGAAGTGTTATATATATAAACAGTTCATTTACTTTTTGTTATATTTTTCTTATCTATCGGGTGGAAATAGCCAAGTACGAAATATATATAGATACCAATTTTGTTTTTGGTAAAAACGTTAATGAACATAAGGTTTTTCGTATTTTATGCTTCATACTGTAATGAAAAATAATAAAGGAGGAATAAACAATAATAAGTAGACGGCATCGGTAACGTAACAAAATTTAACATATTTTTAATTACGACCCGATTCGCCCTGGTTCACCCTATTTGGCAGGAGACGCGGTCGCGTTTTCTAAAATTGTTTGAAATTTTTCTGTAACATAACACAATGACAAATCGGAAGAATTATCGAACGCAATCGTATGTTCGAACGGGATATAACTGTCGGGTATATCATCGGTATGATGATTCCAAGTGAATTCGAATTATACATTCCTATCAAAACCACTCAACTTGTATATGAACCAATTTCTAATATTATCACGATCAAACGAGCTATTCCAAGTGATAAACTTAGATAGAGCCACTCACTATATAAATATATTACTAAAAATAAATAGACTGCCATCGACATTGATACGTAGTACGTAATCCAGTGAATTAGCGAAATCTTATTTTTTGCATGAATAGAATGAATAATTGTACATTTCTTTTGGCAAGAAATGGCAGAGAAGATAAATCCTTTATACATACATACAAATTCACACGTATATGTATATGATGATCTACGTAAACATGCATGAATTTGACATCGTACGTACACAGGTAGAGAGATAGAGAAGCGTAGGTGAGCGCGGGAGAGTAGCGACTCAACGGAAGAAGAGAGAACGAAGATGCATGATCGAGGGTGGGGAATGTTGCGGAGGCAAGAGGTTATTACGTGTGTAGCAATGAATTTCGTGAGACTCTTGGAACTTTAAACATCACTTACATACTTACTTCAGTTGTGTCTTCGATTCACGAATCTTGAAAGCTGCTATTCGCCTGCTCACCTAAACCTATGTAAGTGTATTTCTTTGCATTTATCAATTTATCTTTTAGTATTTTACAATTTCTTCCCAAACCCTTTTTGTGCATGAATCTAGGCATAATTATATATTATTAGTAGAGAAAAAGTAAGTAGAAATTGATCGTATTGATATCTCTGATTCTGTAGTAAGTTTTTTATTACTTTATTTCAAAATATGTGAGATTTTTCGTGAGTGTCGATAAGGGATCTGGACATTTAAAATGCCACATGGAATAAGTCAGTTTAACTGATTTAGTGAAAGAATTTTCTGTTTCAATTCAGACTGAACAAAGTTTGCTTAATTGGACGTTTCTAATCTTTTACAATAATTTCTTTTTTTTTAATTCTAATGTAATTGTATATGTAATATGTACTTTTGGTTGTTACCGCCGCCATTACTGCTGGCGTCTGGCCCTACTAACCTATATTCTCCTGTAGTGATGCCAGCAAATTGACGGTCAGGCAGTTTTTACTTTCTGAAGCACGAGATGCATAGTGTACGTAGACTTGTCTGTGGTTCATGTACGCTGGTATAACTGCCAAAACTGCTGTATGCCACTGTATACCATCCCTTTTATAATTCCAAATGTTATTTGCTTTCCATTGCATTATTTCTTTACGAAATTATTATTCATATTCAAGAATTACTTTATTTAATTCGCGACGATTGTCTGCATGTTTTTTATTTTATTTTTTAACTGTGATTTTAGAATACTAATTGCAATAGTTTTTTAATAAATAAATGACTTTATTAACTTTAATGTAAGTTATTTGAAATCTACGATTCTAATTGATAATTAAGTAGTGTTATAGTAATTTATTCAACTTAGTTATCGACTTTAGTTTACTTTTTGGCACCTGAGATTTTTGGCGGGGTCGTCTATACCGTGAAGAAGTCTTGGTTTATAATTCACTCTGCCAAATATCTTTCTTTTTGCAACTTGTCTGTACGGTCATTTTGTATGTAAAAGTGTGATTCTTTTCAACATTGTATCATTCTGCTTGAAACAATATACGAACCTAATAATAAGATAATTAAATAACCATGTGGTTTTGAATAAATGAGTAAAATCTTGACGCATTATTCTCTTTTATGTATATCGCAGAATATTTATTCTCCAATTTTTTCTAAATGTTAATCTCAGTAATCAATCAAAATCTTTCGAACAACTTTATAATAATCTTTTTTTGTTAAATGGTGGCCAGATAATCGAGATGTGCAAATGAAATACAATTGAGTAAATTTAAATAAATTTCAAGGTTTCGGGTATTCGTTATATCAAGATTACGTCGAAAATATGCAACGTTTCGGATGTGTTTTGTTTTTAGACTAATAGAGACGATTTCAAAGCAAAAACGAAAGGCACAAAATCTTGAGTAAATATGAAGACAGTGTGGGTACTTGGTGGACCCGGATCTGGAAAAGGCACGCAATGCGAACGCATAATAGAAAAGTATGGATTTCTTCATATAAGCAGTGGTGACTTATTACGAGAAGAAGTTGCCAGTGGCAGCGAAAGGGGGGCGTCTCTTCAAGAACTAATGTCAAAAGGTTTATTTGTTCCAACGGTAAATATACCTGATGTAGCATTATTAATTACAATACGAGACGTTTTTGTACGTTCAATTTCTGTATTCATCTTTTTCGAAAACTCGTAGCAAAATCGGTACAATATTTACCAAAAATAATATAAATGTTTATGATTTGCCTGGTACAAATTTCTGCTTTTTTGTTGCGCCAAATTATTTATCAATATTGTTCCATTGAACGGAACATATTTTTGACCGGCCACAAACAGTTCCCGTTTTCAAGACTGTTTTATTCCCGCGGAAGATCAATTATATTTAACTAAAATACTTTGAGAACAAAATTTAGCAAAATCTGTTAATCTGCTAATTTTTAATTATTTATTAACAAGTAATTTGAAACAACAATATAATTTACCATTGTGAATTATGTTGTGGATATCGGCTTTTATCATTCATTCAAAAATGAATATATATTTTTTATCTAGGATATTGTACTGGAATTAATAAAAGAACGAATGAATAAGGGACGACAAGAAGGTGCCACGAAAACTGGTTTTTTGATAGATGGATATCCTCGTGAACTGGATCAAGGACTCCTCTTTGAACAAAACGTAAGATATGACAAGTATAATTACATATATTCCGTGCGATCTAACAGTAGAATATTGAATACGCGTATCATCTTGAATATTTATGAACTATTTATTACTAATCACTTTTATAGTAAATTTGAATATAATCAACATCTCGTGAAAAGAAAAAACGTATTAAATATTCATTATAAATTTGTTTTTAAAATTCTGCCACATTTCTATAACATATTTTTTCCAGTTCGAAATTTCTTAGTAATTTTTTAAATATTCTTTTTTCTCTTAATTACGAAATTTAAACTAGACTATTTAATACACACGCTATCATCGAAATATTATATTGAATGTGTTCAAATCGATTGTAGGTCTGTCCTGTTGACGTCATTATCTTCTTCGATGTGTCCAATGAAACGCTCAAAAAGAGGCTTTTAGGTCGAGCTGCGGTTTCACAAAGAGCTGATGATAATGAAGAAACTATCAAAAAGAGAATAGAAATCTTTAATGAAAAAAATGGAAAGATACTTGAGCATTACACGACCAAAGTTGTGAGGGTAAGTACCATTAACTACAAATTATGCGTTTCGCGTAATAGGTTCATTCTTACAATGGATATCAATATTTATACCTTATCATTAATTTGTTTATTCTATTAAATAATGTTCTAAATAAAATTTGTTGCATTCTGCAACTTCAAATTTTTAAACAAATAAATAAATGCAACAAATAAATAAATATTCTATATAAATAAATGATGGGAAGAGAGAGAGATAAGGTAGTAAACAAAATGTTGCGATTTACTGTAAGGGTAAAAGCGAAAAGAAAGGGCGATGAACTGTTTTGGAACGGGAAAAAGGCGAGATAGAGCTCGATTATCTATTCAGGCTCCAGTTAGCAGACATAGAAAATGAAATAAAGAGAATTACATACATTGGGAGAAGCCAAAGTAGAAGGGGAACGAGTATGAGTCTTGTTATATGTATTGGGATAATGTGACGTCATTGGCAGTAGCCGAAACGCGATGTTAGGTAATCACTGGTACTGTATTAATTATCTTTAATGTACGTATCTTTTTTCAGATCCCTGCAGAAGGCTCAGTGGAAGACATATTTACTGAGGTTACAAAAACACTAGACAAATTATTAGCATAAATCGACTCTAATCAACGATGATTTACATATGCACACAAGAGAAATACTTTAATATGATTATTCGAATCAAACTACCATTTAAAACAGTATTGTAAAAATTTTTCAACGTTCAGTATTTTTGCAACGCAAAAGAAATATTAAATTCTTTAATAGTTTAATGAACCTAAATCTACGCTGTAAATAAATTCTATAGCAATAGTTATATCTAGTCAACCAGTTTTCAATAATAAGTATTAACGATAGGACTGTTGAGAAATACATTTTCAAAAACGTATTCAAAATATAAGCGCATGCGAAATTGCACTTCAAACGAGCATCGAAAACCTGTATATGTATTATATAATTCTACAGAAACATAAACTTGTTAATTATCAAATGCATTCAGTGTACAATGTGTCGCAACCTTAGTCTATTTTGATTAAATTCAGGCAGGCAATAGTTAAAATACATTCTTATTTATTCATTCTGCTTTATTCATTTATCACTTGTATTATAAAATATCTATTAATTAGTGTGATATTATGTATTTCATTATCCAACACTTATTGTATACAAATTATCTGCCAACGTTCTGAATTCTTGTGATGACTCGCAATGTTGTAAAAGATTAGCGTTTATATTTTCTTCCCCGTGGAACGCTCCCGCAAGGGCACCAGTCATGCTAGCAATTGTATCTGTATCGCCCCCAAGACCGATCTATGAACAACGAAGAATACTTTAGTTTTCAGACGTTCGTCATTCTATCATTTTGCTCCGCAGTACATAAATTAAATGCTACTTTCGAATTTCTCTGGTTTTAATTAAACGGTGGAAACTTTTATACAAAATTTGTAGAGCAAAATGGAAGATATTTACTGCGTATTGTATAGCTCTTCGGAATGGATTGTCACTTTCTACGCCATTGATTGGTTTCTGTGCTCTCAAAAAACAATATATTGCTGTTGGTACGGAATATAGTGCTGTAACACTGTTGCCTAACTTTCTGATGACATCTTCGTCGAGTATCTCATCTTCGTTGGATATGAATGATTTTATTAAATCTAATTGTATTTTGTAAGGTTTACCTTCCGTTAAACCTAAGCTGCAAAAGGCAACATTTTCAATATACACTTGATATTAAAAATTTACAGTTTTATGGTATATGTAAATTGTAATATACCCGTCGTCATCCGTTTCTATAGAATCCATTTTGTTAATAAGTTCGTCTAAAAATTTAATCGGATCCAAGTCTTTTGTGGGACTTAAATGTAAATTTTGCTGAATTGCTAGAGCCTGTAATAATAATGGTAAATAGTATGTTATATATTTCGAATATCTCTTTAACTCACTTAACTCACTTTGCAAAACGTTATCACAATATTTACGACAAACTATTAAATTTCTTTCGAATCCACTCTAATTAATATTTTTTAAATAAGAAACAAAATATCTTATTAAAAAATTGTAAACTTACATTATATTAGTTTACATAGTTATGACACTTTTTAACAAATATATTCATTGAAAGTCCTATCATTGAAAGTTTGATATTAAATTGAGTACCTGTAAAATAGCACCATCAATTCCAACTTTATTTGTGTGTGTAATCGATGACACTTTTTCCACCATGTCTATAACGTCTTCGCTTTTCTTATAACAACACAGTGCTACGGGAGTAATTCTCATAGCTGCGCCATTCCCCCATGAACCTTGACCATTAAACTGCTCTTTCGCAGGTGTCATTATGTCAGTAAATTTATTACGTCTAAGTTTTTCAAAAACCTACAATAGACAACAGTCCTTTAAATCGTGTTCCCGGAACTAAGGATTTCAATTTGGCAATATTACTTAGGAGCTTTATAATTATAAGCGAGCGTTTTAGAACACAAATTTGTTCTTTGATTTAGCTTTAAATATTCTTTCATTACAGAATAATGTAACTATAATAATATTAAACTTACTGTCACGACACCAGGACCATACCCTCGATTAGGTTCCTTGTAATAAGATTTGACAAAACGTTTAGCTATATCGACTAGATCTAATTCTTTTTTTTCTATTAAAGATTCAGCCACGCTACGAGTCATCGCTGAATCATCTGTAAACTGCATTACAGGTGCTATATAATTGAACAAATTTTAAGGATCAATACTAATATGTAAATAGTTATTCGTAACACAGTTATCGTAAGAGAATATACTATCACGTTTATTATTACTTTATTAACTACTTTCTGATACAGAATGTAATCGTACGTAATTAACAATGCCTGATACGATATAAATTATTATCCTTAAATACTAGTTAATATATATATGTCCCTACCTTTATAAATTGGTCCTTCCAACTTATCGATAGACCTTTGTAATATTAATTTTGCCCCAGTAGTGAGCGCTTCCTCATTTTCATAAGGACTCCCTACGCAATCCCCAACCAATACTCCCAGCATCGAACCACGAAATTTACTTCTTAATAGAGATAGATCCATTTTGGGCATGTTATCTAAATTAGTATTCTGAATAATATTAACAGTTGATTACAAACATCCATTCAGTACGCGTTATCACTGCCTTATTAGGTGATTCCTCATCTAGATATAACGAGGGTTAACTAGTTAAATTTTATTAAAACGAATGTGGCGATATAGAATTTAGTTTGTAAAAATACTGTGTGAATATTAATGAATGATGAATATATGGCATTTAATAGTTTGTAAGATGATCCAAGTCAGGTTATATGATTGTGATGAGATTCAATGAGATTGTTAATGTGTAATGTCACACTTGACTTGAACACGTACAAAAATCCGCGAGATTCTCACGAGATTCTCACGAGATTTATTACGCTATGGGATTTCGTGACTCGTGATGCTGTTATCATATGTAACAGATTTCCGTTCAGTTACCGATCATGCTAAAGATCAGATGGAATGGAGTCCATTTTACCGGCTTACCATTCTAAAGACAACTGTCATTGTACCGACATATTTTACTGGCTCTCCTTCAGCCAATCAAAACACTGCATTTCAAACTGTGGGAAACTGACCCGCCAGTTTTCTTATACCAATTCCACTTACCGCAATAACTTACGAATCTTTGTAAGGAAGATAACAAAAAATACTGTTTCAAATCGTTAGTAGCTCAGATTTGATCAATTTCATAAAATTTCACATGTGTATCCCGTGTTATTTCACATATTCCTACTATTAATACCGATATTCCTTGTGACACGCTAATTTCATGATTTTGTCCTGCTTATTACACATGATTTAAATTATTCATTATCAGAAATATGCGATTAGTCTTCAGTAAGTGTATTCGGATTCGAAGCGGCTATTGGTATTGGTCTCCGCGCAGCGCGCGTTCGTGGTATGTTACCAATGAACGCAAGAATTGACAAGATCCAGAAATTCGGTGATACACTCCGAGTTCAGGAGTTCTGAGAATTCAGTCAAGCCAATGCGCACATCTTCGAGACTAGTGACGCGAAATTTTCCGAAGTGATGTTTCATTTCGTGTTCGGAAGTGTCCTTGCGTACACGCGTTAAATCTTCCGCGTTATCATCGTGCACACGTCTCGAATCACATTTGTTATCACTAATATTCTTCCGACAAAGTTTCAGTGACGCATTAACTGCTAATTACATGTATTATTTTTTTGATGTGGTATATTCTTTTGCTTTCTAATCTATTCGTTACTACTGTATCATTTCCTTACTCGTGTTCCAATTTCCCCACCCGACTACTTAATATTTATTATATTAAATATATCTCATCTCGAGGATCCAATACATACAAATTGCTGTTTTTTAATTTCAATTTTGAGTTATATTCAATACTATAAAATGTACAGTAAGAAGCGTTTTCATTTTAGAATGGAATGATGTGTATAATTCTATATTATTAAAAATTGTAAACTTTATTCAGAATAAAGGTTTGTAATGACTATTTGCATCGAAAGCCTTATATAACAGCCGTAAAAGATATTTTAAGTATCGTTGGAAGCTCTACTTCTCATGTGGTACTAAATATATCATGTACAAATTCATCGGTTGCTATGGAAACGGTATCAAGTTGAATGCGCCATCTAAGTTCGTACAAATGTGGTAATTCTGTTTGAATTTGTATTATAGATATCGCTGAAATATGATTCTCTAATACATTGATTTAAAAATAGTCATATAGAATACCAATAATACTAATTAGTGATACATCCACATAATTACGTATCCACTTATAAAAAGGCAATTGTTCAAACTATCCATAAGATGGCAATAGCATCACAGTTAATGTCGCATTTCACCTCGCTGATCCGAAGATGTTCAATTACCAAAAATAACTTCATAAATAACAATAGAAATAGAAGATGTTAAAAGATATCGGACACAATATTTGTAAACTGTACTATGCAATTTTTATTGGAATAGATGAAAATAATTTAGTACTCGCGAAACGGGAATCAAAGCGACGTTTTACCTGGACTATATTTCCGTATAGAGGTTGCTTGTAACGGTAGGTCCTAGGTCATGTGGTCACAGGATTCAAGTACCGAAAGTTGAATAACAAGCACAAAAACAACGACCACTGCAATGACGAAAACAAGTAGCAGAAATAAAAGAAATTGCATGCACTGCAGAGATTGTTGAATACTTGTTATCATAAAAAACATTTAAAGTGTACTTTATAGATGAAACGAGATATGTTCAGAATCAGTAAACGATTAATCTGAAAATAAGTCCTACACACATACGTGTTAGCATTACCCTTTTTCAAACATAACAACAGTTTGTTATATGTATATTTCAGGATAAGTTTATGCCATACTTCATAAAACGCCAACTCACTTTTTTTTATAATGTTTTGCATTTAAATTCTCACTCTTCGTATCATCGTATAGTATCGTTCATTCGATCTATTTATTGTAAATGATGGTAGAATAATTTTGCAACGTTATTGACGTAGCTTTATATTACGTTTATCAAACGATATACGTACGAAGATTGCATTTATCAGTATAACGTTCAGAAGCCTAAAGAAAAATAAATGAATGGCAAAGCCGAAATATCAATAATACATGTATAGCTTTTCACCCGAGCACACACAATACCCTTGAAAACTGTCAGTACATATACTTACACGTGCAATCATTAAAATATTGAACTTGCGAAATACGTACCGACACAATACCATTTCAAGTGTACAGCGTGCTCAGATAAATAAATCTTCATTGGTGACCTGTACTTGGTAACCCAGATAACCGCAGGTCGTACCAGAAGCAAATTCAGTATGAGAAAAATTGCAGGAAAAACTGTTTTGTATGTATCAATTCACAATGTGACCCTTTATAATAGCGAGTTTAGTATTCCTTAATAATAACAAAAATAGGAAAAAAAAATCTATAAACAGAACGGAAATTTGTGAATATTTGCAACAAAAGCCCTTTACTCTCGAGAAGTGGGGAAATATGCATAGATTGGGCAGTAGGTCACAAGCAGCAACAGAGTGGGGGCAAAGCCTCTAATATTTAGGAGACTTCTCTTGTCTATTTTGAGCAGCTGGCCCTTGTTGAACATCGATCGTACGGTCAGCCGGCTCTTTCCTGTGAAAGTCACGTATAGTTGTATAAGTGTAGAGAGATCGCAAGCGCGCTGCTGGTGAAAGACAGGAGGAAAGTTGTATAGAGGGAGCAGAGGAGGCCAATAGGAAAGAAGCTGCGAGATGAGAGAGGGAGGTTGATGGACCTTTAGATGTGGTGGAAGAGAGAAAGAAGACAAGTCAAGAATGTTGGAGAGTATATATGTATGTATGTAATGTATACGTATTTATCCTTTGGTAAGCGTGGACGACGACTAGAGCGAGAATCCATAGAGGGTTGTTGGAGGTCAAGGTTAAAGCAGGCTGCTCATCCTTTCTTTTGTTATTTTCCTTCTCCAGTTTTACGCCACTTTGTATGTACACGTGCTAGTGTCAAAGGTCAGTGAACTTTTTGGCTCTCTTCGACACATTTCTTCAAATAATTATTTGAGTATTAAACTACTTTAATTGCGTTTTGCTTTGACTTTACATACTGCAATCGGCAACAATCTAAACATTGTTTCTGATGTTTTATATTATTGTATATTGTTCTAATATCCTTCTGATAGTAACATACATGACTTTTTTTTTAATCTAGATGTTGAAAGTTGAAATCTTCCTAATCTAACACTAAACAGCCGATGTTGTTCTATTCGGAGGTCATTCTAACGTAAAGTATCATGAGTGCATTGCAAATTTACTTTGTTACATTCGGTTCTTTTTAACGTCAACTGTCTTGTTTCTATTATCGTCTTTCGATTCAAGGTTGTCCATGGAGATTTTAAGTTTTTTCAAATGCGATTAACCGAAAAAAAGAGAGTTGTCAAAGAGATAAGTGACGAAGTGCCTTGACCTCTTTCGACACTCACTCGCCCCTCTGGTGATTTGCGATTTTTGTTACTATTATGTCCAAGCATAAACACAATACAGATATTTCATGTGTCGTCCAAATATGGCATGTTCTGAATTGTAAATGCGACCTTAACAGATTTCCTGCATTTCTATATTTTCACATTACACCTTTGCTTCGTGAATTATTTTATGTAAATCGATATATAAATACGTACATATACGAAGAACGTGAGAAGTGCGAAAGAAACACGTGATCGTACCCATTCATAACTTCTTTGTCAACGAAATTCTGAGTGTAAGTAAAGTTTCTTATCGTTGGCATATCGGATCTTGCTAACGCACTGAGATAATTCTTGCAATCTTTTAACGTATGAAATTACGTTACGTCAGCTAGAATGAGTTTGCCGGATTACACTCTCCGTGTTATAAAGAGAAAACTTGCTATATATACGAAATATGTATAACATAACGTAATATGATATAAATTATTTATTTGCATATATTTCTTAGCCTGAAAAAATATCAGAAAACGAAAATGTTGAGTTTACTAAAACAATGTTGCATTATTATTGTTTTGTGTGTTAAAATGATAACAGCTATTTCTAAGATACATATATAGAAAATGTATCGAGCGCAACAAGCATTGTATGTGTTTAATGGGCCCTGTATTAACCGTATTTGCACAAGGGATTGTTTTTAATTGGATAATAAACGATTGTTACTTCTGGTGATACAGTGAATTGAGAAATGCATAAGGTCACGTGCACTTGTGACATCTCCAACTGCTTATTCACTGTTCTAGTTAGCATTTCTTGCCTGATGGAATACGATAATATTATTCCAAGAATTAATACAGAAAGTCATTCAGAAAATGTACAATAACAGAATCAAAATAAATCCCACAGGGGAATATCAATACTGTACCATCTTCTGCGTATATGACAAAATATCGAGAAAAACAATTATACATTTTTTACGAAAAAAAACGTTCGAAATATAGCAGCTAGAGTCAGTATAAATACGTATCACTGATCATAAAAGTATTTATTGCATCAAATTGTAGATTGAACAATAATGAAATATAAGAATTCTGAAATAAAATCTAATGGAATGATTTGATAATATTAAAATACAAACGTGCACTTAAGTATTATTAATTGCTTGTGCGGAAGCAGCGTAGAGATGCAGAAACTTTTAAGACTTGTTGCATATTTCAACCTAAATGGACTTTACGGTCATAAGGTTCATTTGCATTAATGACTGTTACTGCATGCTTTATGTGTTCAGATCGAGTCTCGTGATTGATATCCGATGATTGACGTGTATTGATTGAACTAAAAAATATTATATACGTAGATATGTAGATGGCATACATGCCACACATGTAGATATCGAAATGTAGTATATCTAGGTACAGTGCAATGAACCCATATTTCTTGTCGTAGCAACGTATCTTGGTAAGAAACAAATTACAAATCAGAATAAAAATTGTGCTAGCTCACGATCACGTTATGCATACCATGGATATTGACAAACAAGATATACATGAAAATGTTTCATCCATGTGTCGTATAATTAGATTTGAGTCATCCAATCACACGATTCGAAGGGGGTCATCATATTATAATACAAAATATATTTTCCTTATGAAAGAATTCGAGCTACATAGAAACCAACACAAAAAGTCGTGCTTATTGTTATAACTTTCTTTCAAGTTGTATCTTAGCCTTTTTGGAATTCTACTTTTAAAAAACATATGTTACTAATTTTTCGGAAATGATTGAATTATTAAAATTAGTATTAAGTATAAAATTAGGATTAACTAATGGCCGATTACTTAAAGATAAATACGAAGTTGTTTGAACTTTGTAATATCGTATTATAATACTTTGGGATTTTCAAGTGATATACGCGTGATAAAAATATGCATAGTCTTAGTATACTTGTAAGAAAACTGGGACTGCAAGTCAATGACCTAAAACATTGATACGCTAACTAGTCTCGATATAATTTTTTTCCCCCATTAAAGGATAATAATTGTCGATAGCAACTGTGGTATTGTATATATATATCCTTTAGTGGTAACTGACAATGGATTCATAGAAAGTGCAAACAATTATTGCTCAGAATAAACCAGTGATATCGGACATCTATTATGCATAGAAGAATTCTAATGTGACACGAAGAACAAGTTATATTCGTTTACAAAACTTGTTTCAATAAAATGTTACAGAGTTTCAAAAATTTGAAAGTGGTTTTATAAAAAATAAAAAAGTTAGTTCAGTATTTATTAATTGGATTTACAAATAAATTGAAAAGCAATTGGAATGGATTCTATACTTACAACAAACGTGGGTCACATCTTACTAAACGTTTAAATTGGATCAAAGATCTGTGACTTGACTATGAAGGAATGTTCGATTATTCGGAGAATGACTCATGATTGGACAAAGCAGATAAGAATTCCGAAAGATATTATTCGCGTAAAATAGATTAGAGTTAATAATAATCTGTTACCTGTTAGTGCTACTTGTAGCAACGATTTTATATTTCTACTAACTAATTGATTTGGTATTATTGGTTTGATTGGAATCAGCAAATTAATGAATATTCAGAATTTCGAATGTTGGACAAATTATATAAATGTAAATAAACTATTGATAAATGTGCTTTGGTATTCAATTAGCAGGTACCACATACATACTTATACACATACATACAGAACTGAAAAAGCATCAAAATTTGGCTCTAAATCAGAGTAAATTTATCTGAACGTTTTGTATTGTTTGTAAACATTGTAATACTGCAACACATGTTGCGTTATGCGGTATAAAATTGATAAAACAGTGAGTTTACTGATTGCAATCGACCTTTATACAAGTATGCAGATACACATATCACCCACTGGTGGTCCACACATGAGAATTATTTCAATCGATTAAAAACAACATACATATATTCCTTGCAGAAATAGCTACAACGGTTTTCAGCTGCTATATGCCAGTAATTAATATAGATTTCATTGGTATTACTGGCAAGAAAAATAGAAGCGATTAAAATTATTATAAAATACTATATCAGCGACTAGATTAAATAAGCCGCTAAACTCATTGAATTAGGATTATTAAAGCTCTGAGTAAGTAATTAGGATAATTTAAATGTAAATGTACAGGAAGTGGCCTTTCATTTGATTATGAATCGATTCGCTACTAGTAGAGTATGTATTGAGTAATCACAGAAACTCATTAAAACTTATTATCTGTCACGATAAACAATAGAGAATAATCGAAAACAAAGCATTACATGCGTATGTCGACCTAGGAGAGTTTATAGTCTTACAACATATCAGATATGCCAAGAGGTTTAAAATTATCATTATCAGTCACCCAACTGTAGCGCGATCGAAATAAATATCTGACTTTTTTTCTGCAGAGCGTAGCTGTAAACTTTAGGATAAAAACTGGTGACTTTTGTTCTAAATTGGCGAATACATTACATCGATTAAAAAGAACTCAATAAATTAGAGCAATAAATAGGAAAAAATGATAATGATACGTGGTGGTGTGAAGATAAAATAACAAGAACTCGTGATAAAGCATTCTATTTTTTCTGTGTATTCCACTAAACATGATACGTTCAATGAAACGCGATATATGTATATTATTTACACCAACAAATCACATTTTGATCCCGAATTTGATTCACTGAAACGTAAGAACATACGATACACCGCACGAAGCACGAGAACCAAGAAAATAAAAATGCACAAAATATACAAGAAATGTAATTGAGTAACATCTCAATTTCTTCGGTATTTGTAATCGGCTGAAAAAGTGCCCAGAATAAAAGTTACAGTATTTCATGGGGTTCCGCCCCCCCCCCCGCACTTGTCGAACCCTGTAGTTACCATTACAAACAAATTACCTATGCACGCGTTGCCACCAGCTACCGCGGAGTGTAGTAGTGAAGCGACTGACAATGAGCTTACAATATTAATCAAAGCGCGTGGAAGAGGAACTAAACACATGAGGGGGCCCCACTACTATGGATAACATTATTGTAGAGCATAAATTCACAAATTTATCGATCCTGTGATTAACGACTGCAATTTGGAATAAGGGAGGAAATACTTTATTCGTGTCGTTGAATCCGTCATTTTACGTCCTTGTTTTATATTTCTATAGGAATATAAAAGGAATGGTTCTTTTTTTTAAAAAAAAACATTGAGGCTATTGAAATTTCGTTATTATAAATATTGTACAAGAAACGTTTCTAATAATTAAATTTTTCCAGTGAAATAATATAATTTTGTTAAGTATGAATTTTTTCGTTAGATTGCGAAAAGCACAGGTATTTTCAGTTACTATTCAAGGTAATGCTCCACTTTTTATACGAAAGGGGTATAAGGACCAATTAATAAGTCATCGTAAATTTCCACTTGCGATTCGTTATGTCGTGCTTGAACTATCGATGAACTAGCCACGCCTGACAAAATCATATCTGTCGAAGAGGGGAATTTGTGAACGATTGTAATTCGAAGATGAAATGAACCGAAATTATACGGATTGCGTCATCAATTAAAAAAAATCAGGCGATCCAAAAATAACGCTAATTAAGTAATTATTATGAGCATGAAGCGGAATTCATCATTTAATCAAATATAGTTCGAAATTTTATATTTGAGAAACTTATGAAAAGTGTCAGAACTCAAAAGGGACGTGGTACTTTACTGTCAAATATTAGAAACAAAAACAAATCACTTGTATTTGATTTATGGTTTCGAAACTTTTTCATTAACTAAATAGTACATAATTAAAGTCAAAAATAATGTTTTACGTTTTGTAAAAACATATTATTTCGAGTTATGTCACTTTGTAACTGAAAGCGCGATATCATGATTACTGTTTATGCCGAACTATATTTTATGATGACATACTACATTCTTTAGGATCGAATTAACTCAATATGAATCGAAAGTGAATCGAAAGTACAGTGGGACTTTAAGTTAACTGCAACATCATATTAATTGCTCGGGTTGCGCCATCACGGCTCACACATTACATATCGTGGAAATAGCTGTGTCATTAGTATTGTATCACAACAGCAAGGGATTACACATACGCCCACTGAAGAGGTTAAACAAACGAAGTAAATATAATATATATTGTAGTGACTTTGTTTGTACCGCGACAATTGTGCAACACAGATTTTATGGCCTGTATACACTTTAGTATTTCCCATGTAGACCTTTATATTTGCAATTGTAAAGTGCATATGCCCATATTCAATATATGTATGAACAACGAATGTGTCAGAATTACATCATACGCGGTCGGCCATGTTTTGTTACTTTGCTCGAAATACTAGATCCAGTTGTATATCGTGGGTTTTCTTAATAAGCTGTGAGAATTGAATCTATAGAAATTCATATATTGTATACATAGAAGAAGTGTTAGTGCATTAGGACAACATTTTGCATTGGAAATTTAAAAACTGTAAGTCATTCCTCTTTGTTTTACCAATTATAATCTACGCAAAATTATGACGAAATAATACGAAATATGTGATTACATAGGTGAGGTAAACAATGTCGATTTTTTATAGAAAATTTGTAGCTATGTATGTAGATCAGTCGTACAATACTTTATAAAGTTCGATAAATACGACAGACACACATTTTATTCATCAAGGTATCAAGTACACAAAAGTAGCATGATTTTCTTGTACAGTACATATTGAGAACAGCCAATTTTATAACTTCCTTATTTATCTATATTCCTCACGAAAACTACAATAATACTCTATGTTCGCAACATGCATTTAGCTACGTGTTAACACGCGGTAAAAAGACACAAAATATAATAAAGCACGTAAGAGCAAGATAAAAATTGCCAATAAGTACAAAATATCATAATATCATTATAAATATAATAAATATTCTGGAATTTAATTAAATACAAATCTTCTGCATTATTAAGTAAATTTTAGCATGAAGGTTTAACTGGACCAAGGTGGTGTGTACTAGATGCTCCATAATTATGATCGCAGTAATAACACAAACGCGCGGTTCAACCCCACTCGCGCATAACTTCTGGAGGGAACAGCGATATATAAAAGTCCCGATGATATAGGCACAGCTTAGTACGATTCCAGTTTCAGACAGAAGAAGACAGCAGCCGTACAACAGCCGGTAATTCGTCGTAGTAGTAAATCGAGTTCAAAGTTAGTGCCTGTATATCAGCTCGTATCCGAAGAATTGTTTTCACGCGATCAAACCGACGAAATTTTTACTGTGAAGTGAAATTAAATACGACTAGCCTGAACGTGGGAAAACTTTCATAAATATCATAGAAGTCTTCCAGGTTTATTAGTAAGTAGATATATTTCAAACTATTCAAAGTGGTTCGTGTTTCTTGCGTTCATTACATATCAATAATTCAGACACTTTTCATCATGTTATTTACAAGTACATAGTATATTATATCGTAATCGGGTAAAACATTTCAAAATCTCATACTTAATTACCGAGAGAAATGGATATATTATTGGTTGTATTATATGTATAGAATTTGAATTTATATTTTTTCGATCATTGGTAACAACGTATTTTAACGAGAAAAAATAAATCTCAACTGTATAGAAAATTGACGGAATTAGCTCTGACAGTTTCAGCAAAAATACATATATATTCCACTATAGTACATCATGTAGTGTAAAACTATTTTAAACGTTCAAAATCAATGGTAGGGTGTATATACATATTTATGTACATACAATGTATCCCGGAAAATTCGCTTTGGCACGCAATAAACGATAGTACATAGTTTTTCACTTTCACATCAATCCAGTAAAAATATGAATAAATTAACTGCTATACTGGCAATAAAACATTTGTGTATTACGAAATTTTTCTAAGTAGATGAATAATCGTCGGACATATTTCAACATTATTTTCACAAACTATCGCTTCTACCGCAGTATGACATTATTGCACGCAATATCAAAATCATACTAATTGAAATAATAAGTCTCTAACACTTACACGAGTCACGCGTCTTCCACACTTTGATTTGAACTTTTCCTCGTAAGCTACATAAGCGCCATTCGCAGGTGTAACGAAGATACAGAAGAAGAGCCGGCGACAAAAAGAGTGAGTTAGAAATAAGAAAAAGAAAGAAGTGAGAGTAGAAGAGAGGGAAAGTCCTGGTGAACCAAAAGCACTTGCAAAGATACTACACGCGGTAAAGGACTGGTTTAGTTAAATTCCACGGGATCCATGATCTTTCGGGTCACCGGTAATCACGTGATGCGAGGTTTGTCGAACGAAGCGCCAAACGCACCGAGGTTATAAATAGTGGCCACCAGAGAGCGGGGAGCCTCTTTTAGTTTCCACAGGGTGCTGTAGTACATTCGCTTCTCCAACCATTGCTTAGTGTGCTGTGCTTTTGTGCGGGACTCGCTTGTGTAAAGTGAACTAGCAACAGCGCGAACGTAAACCGGAACCATTGGAAACTTAAGTTGTCTCGAGTATTAAGGATAATAACTCGAGAGAATAATCTTCGGTAACGCGACAAGAGTACAGAGGCAACAACTAACCAAAGACGGAGCTATCTACGGGTATCGCAAAGAAGAGGAAAATGCCGGAGACCGCGCACCACATGAATGGATACGCGAACGGGCATACACCACCCGAACTGCAACAGGACACCAGTTTTCTCTTTACCTCAGAATCCGTTGGGGAAGGACATCCAGGTAGGTCGCTAAACCAATATACGTTTATTTCATTTTTCCTTTAATTTTTCAATAGATATCATTCTCTTGGTGTACTTTCGCGTTTTCTTAGTACAGACTGAGTACGGCTTGTGCGGTCAGCTACGCGTGCTGCCATCACGCTCCCTCACCACCAATGCGGGACGAATATAGCCTCTCGTTTCTCTATGCAGACTAGTGTCTCTTCCTCATGCAATTATTGCTTGCCTTAAAAGATTCGAAATATCAGGTTTATGTTACTATGCCAAGATCTCTTCTTTCGCGGGTCAATTCACATCAAGAACGATTAGCCATCCCTAAGCTCTATTGCTTACGTTATTAATGCGAGCATGGCGACAATAGCGATAGTGGATATAATCACTATTTCTTCAGAGTTTAACGAATCGGAAACGTGATTCATTGCGATTCTCAGAAAATAGTTATCTGCAGAATTATCGTATGTTCTGGAACTAGGTTCTTCTTAAACTTTCTTTTGAATTAAACTGATGAAACTAACATGACTTGTACAAGTTACAAGACCACGCGGTCGCGTGCACGTTGCCGCCAAGGTGGACTTCCGAATTGCAAAGTACCCATCTCCGGTGCCGCCATGTGCTGTTTTTTTTTTCTTTTTCTTTTTCTTCTGATTCATAACGATGATTTTATATAAATTAGTCGAACTATCATGCTCGATTATTTTGAGTTTTCAATTACTATTTGATGGATAGCGCCACTGATGATCGTTAATGAACAAATCAATTATTTTGTCGTTGAAATAGTGATTCCTGAAATGAGGTACCAATACAAATTTCGATTATTTTATATTCGCTCATTCGATTTCGTCGACTTGATATAACGATATAATCGTTATCATGGTTGTTGTTGTGTTTTTATTCATTTTATGATCCCAGCTGGGACACTTCAAAATGCTATAAAAATGTAGTACTCGTTCCAGGAGTAAAAATTTGACCATTTTCATGATAATCTTGTTTTTGAATGAAATTTAGGAAATTTATTATTTAATATTTACTGAAACTGTTTATCTCATATATTTGAACGTTTGTATATTATTCATATAAAATGTTAATCGTACAAAACTGGCTGTTTCAGACAAAATGTGCGATCAAATAAGCGATGCAATTTTGGATGCCCATTTGAAGCAAGACCCAGATGCAAAAGTAGCTTGTGGTAAGTCCGCAATATATTGTTCGTTTGATTTTATGTTGAATACAATGCTCAAGATACTGACTATATCTTAGTCTATTAGAGATTGACCTAGTTTTAGCAGTAGAACAGTGCATCTGGTAGTATATAATATTTGGTATATTTCATATGCGATTAACATTCTTGTAACATAAAATATACTAGAGATCAACTTTATAACGGAACTTTTCTCACAGAGACTGTTACAAAGACTGGAATGATTCTTCTCTGTGGTGAAATTACGTCAAAAGCCGTTGTGGATTATCAAAAAATTGTTCGGGACACTGTCAAACATATTGGCTACGATGACTCTTCGAAAGGTAAATTGTGTTCTTGTATCCATGATCGTTCGTTTCGACACCCTAGATTTGTCTGCACTGTTCTTCTCAGTGTACTCGGAATATCGTTTGATTTACTTTAGCCAAATAAGAATATGTTTATATTGTCGGTACTAACATAAAATCCATTGTATATATAACACACATTTCACGTGGCTCGAAATTGTATAGTTACTGCATCCCTGCAAAATTCGTCTCATTTGGTTCTCCAGAATTGGATACTTTAAAATACACGGTCGAATCATGGCACGAGAAGTTCCAGTGCCAAACATCGACTTGCTCATGCTTACTGCAATTCTTCTAATCAAAATGCATGATTCGAATGATATTATGTTCTGAAATTATACAAAGATGTGCTTTACGCTACATATGTATTGCAAGATGTTGGACTTGGGAAAATTCCATGACTCGATCGATTGGATGACCAATATCCTGCTCATTATCTTTTTGGAAAAAAAACAAACAAAAAAACAAAAAATAAATAAAGAACACATATGAATATGTAACGTAAGCATATCATGGTCGTGGCAGGATTCGATTGGCGTACGTTGAACCTTTTGGTGGCGATCGAACAACAATCTCCAAATATCGCTGATGGTGTTCATACGGACAGGGAAGAGATGGACGTGGGTGCAGGTGATCAGGTACATAACCCATTCTCAGCCCGCGACGCAGAGCAGCCATATAATTCAGTCTCAGCAATGCTCCCTCTCATGTTTACTTCTTTCTAATCCATACTCCTCTTTCAACAATATCCGACCAAAATATGTAGTATGTGCGTGATCTGTCGAGCCAATCATGAAAGCGTGTATGTATATGTATGCGTGTATCTACCTGGTACACGCATGTAAGTACAAGTTTCTGCATGTGAAGTGTATCGGTGGATCTTATCTGTGCGTACGTATACTAGTATTGTATACGGCGTTTGCAGATATCTGGTTATTCGATGCAAAAACAAATCAACTTTCTTCAGTAAGGATTGGAACTTTATCTCGAAAGACAGTTTACGGCGTACAATGTGAAAATTTAGTATACAGCAAACTAAGCGTTGATTAGGGATGGCGGAAGACAAATTATGATTTATAATCTTTCTGCAGGAGAATCCTCATTATATTTGGCAGAGTAAATCGTGGTAGATTCTCATCTCATCAAATTTTTTCCAACCACCCTAGGGTTGCATTATATTATATCACTATATATCGCTATACAAATAATATTATATAGGACATAAGCTGCACCTTACTGGATTTCCCAGTCTTGAGGTTTATCTCGCTGATGTTTTATAAATTATATCTAGTGTTTTTCTGGTATGTGCTGCTGACTCAAGGTACGCAATACACAGGGGATGCTTCGACTATATTTTTAATCAAAGACAGATTACTGTACTATTGAATGGAGGATCGTTCGAATTATGCAAATGGATAAATAGAAATTTAACATAAGGGGTAGTGAATACTTTTACTTTATTCGTGTCATTTCTACAGGTTTTGACTACAAGCTGTGCAATGTTCTCTTGGCGCTTGATGCACAGTCACCAAATATCGCAGCAGGCGTTCATGAAAACCGTAGTGATGAAGAAGTGGGCGCAGGAGACCAGGTCATTTACCATTATGATCAGTCATTTGATTTTTCTCTTCTTCTTCTTTTTTATTGTCTGTAACATTAACTGTCATGTTCATGTTAGATTGTGAGTAATATTCTTCTTCCCCGTAGACCACTGTGCCTTTTGTAGTATAGTATTACCGTAGACCATCTACATTCTTTATTTTCTGTCTTCCCGCAGCTAGTTTTTCCTGCTGATATTAATGCACTCCTGTAGTAGTTTGACTGTTATTTCGACTCTCTTACGTAGCATTTCATTCACCAATTCGCATCTGTATATAGACTGGCTTTATTTTAACCTGGTTATAGTTTTCCCGTTGAGATTCTAGGTCAGTTTTGATTAATGTCTGTACCATTGCATCACGTTCATTTCCTTCATAACATTTTCTTTTTGTTGTTTTGCTTAGTTATCTCGAATTAAGGCTTGCGTTATCTTCACAATTTTTTTTTCAAGGTTTGGCGAATGTCTGACTTTCTATAAAGCGTATCCTCTTAATATCAGATAATGTGGTGTTGGAGTATTTCTGAAATTTGTATTGCAAAGTCTTGCAAGTCTAACAGTCTAATAAGTTATTTTATTTGCTAGCGTGTCGAATAATGTATACTATAACATTTGATATAACGTTTGAGGAGTTAATGTAAGTTTTACTTTTAGAAATGGTTAAAAATGGAGTTACTACTTAAATTGGTTACGTAGTGGTTTTTCATAGATGTACTATAGCAGCAATGGAACGAGTATGAATTTATCGGTATAATTTTATTTAAGCATACTGCTCCTTCATTTTTTTTTTTTATGCATAGCTGCTTTTATATTTCTTTAAAATAATATATTCTGCTCTGTGTTGCACTATTTTCTATACTTTATATACATAACATCATCTTCATTAGTCTCTATTGTTACATTGTTACTTATATATTAGATTTTGTTACTAAACCAATAATTTTGTAATTCATTGCTGAGAAAGTGGCTTTTTTAAAACAACACTTATCTACATTCTACTTTTATTGACGCATCTTTTGATCCTTCTGACCTAACAACATACAACGATCGCAGGCCAGAAAGATTAAAACTTATTGTGCAATACCAAAGTATCAATATTTCAGATTAACTTTGGTTTTCTATCGTTTCGTGTGATAAACACAAATTGAAATGATTACTATTCTTATATTAGGGTTTGATGTTTGGGTACGCGACGGATGAAACCGACGAGTGCATGCCTTTGACAGTGGTCTTGGCACATAGACTGAACCAAAAAATTGCGGAATTAAGACGCAGTGGAGAATTCTGGTGGGCTCGACCAGATTCAAAGACACAGGTACGTTTTTCATAATTGACAATAATTTACTATGTATTTCGCTGCCAAATCAAATTCAAAAACTCGTCATAAACGAAAATAGAATTATTCAATGATGTCATTATGTATTTGCTACTCTTGATTGCTATGACGATAATCACTTAACTGAGAATAATTCACTTGAAATATTCATTTGAATTATTTCTGTGTTAAAGATGTATTAATTAACTCAATAGAAAATTGAAATTTATCTTTAGGTCACCTGTGAATATGTGATGGATCATGGTGCTTGTGTGCCAATGAGAGTGCACACAGTAGTTGTGTCTGTTCAGCACAGTGAAAAAATCAACTTGGAAGATCTGCGCAAAGCTGTCATGGAGAAAGTCATTAAAGAAGTAATTCCATCGAGGTATCTTGACGATCGAACGGTCTTTCACGTCAATCCCTGCGGATTATTTATTATTGGTGGACCTCAGGTAGGTCGAGATTTATTTAAATTACTGACTTCATAAATATGAATCTTTATGTATTCGAATTTATTTTGATTTGGAATTTGTAATTAAATTTTAAAAATAATGGTGGACTAAATTAAGAATAATAAACTTTAAATAAGAATTGATTCTTCTTGCACAGAGTGATGCCGGTCTTACTGGCCGGAAAATTATAGTCGATACTTATGGTGGTTGGGGAGCCCACGGTGGTGGAGCCTTTTCTGGAAAAGATTTTACAAAAGTCGATAGATCCGCTGCTTATGCTGCGAGATGGGTTGCTAAGTCCTTAGTCAAAGCTGGTCTTTGCAGACGTTGTCTTGTACAGGTAAGATTCGTTGCCGCCTATTTCTGTCTAAAACTATCTTCGGTATCCTTCATGAACATATATATGCATATGTATATTAGAATAAATCGATAAACTAACAATATCATTGTTTTATTATCAGGTTTCCTACGCTATTGGCGTAGCAGAGCCTCTTTCAATCACGGTCTTCGATTATGGCACGTCAAAACTTTCACAACATGACTTGTTAGATATAGTCAATAAGAATTTTGATTTACGGCCTGGTAAAATTGTTAAGTAAGTAAAATTGATTTGATAGAAAAAGTTTGAAATATTTAATTGAATTTTGATTTTATAATAATTATATGTTGTTTTATAGGGAGTTGAACCTCCGAAGCGCCGTTTATCAACAGACCAGTACATATGGACATTTTGGCCGAGAGGGATTTACCTGGGAGCAACCAAAATCTTTAATCCTCGATTGATGAGGGGAAATAGACTCTAAGATCAGTTTGACGTTTCTCACAATGTTTCTCAGCTGGTTCTCAGTAATTGTATATCTCGTAAACGTTGTCCAAGGTTTTTCCGACCTTTACACACACACACACACACACACTACATTCACCAACTCCATCGATCCTTTTACCAAATAGTTCTTAACCTGGAGGAGGATCCAATAGTTTTTTCCATACTATAAGATATATAGTGACTGGATATTCTGTGGCATAGTACAAATTCGGTTTGTGACTCAACCCGTTTACGTGGACGTTGTTACTTTCCATGTTCTATGAAAGACAACACCCGATAGAATTTAATATTGTAAATCGACAATGACGAATTGAATATTCGAAAGGGAAAGATTATGAAGCGAGAAGAAGCCCTATCGTGATTTCGTCATGATTCGTATTTTCGTAAAGGGAGGAAGCAAATAGGAATTAATTTATTCCAATTGCATTGTCCCTAACGGGATTGGCGATACACATTATGATCGCTTATGCATAATTGCGAGTTGGGAGGTAAATGAAAGGAAAAAGAAAGAAGAAAAAAAAATAAATAAATGAATAAATAAAAATAAAAGAATTAATCTGTAAGATGACGAATGTTTCGAATTTGGAAAATGTATAAACTGATGGTATGGAATCATATGTCTGTATTCGACATTGAGATGATAAACACATCATCTCATCGGTTTTAGCGGCGTAAGTAGTTCAAAGTGTATGGTAAACATCGTAAATAGGTATACGGTATGAATTACCAAACATGCGTGTATACTTATTAATTTTATGTTTGCTTTTCCCCCCGGTTAATAATTTCATGTGAATATTTTCCTTCCGGGTGCGTTAATCGATAATAGAATGTAATATGAGTAAATTCGGATGCAAGTGTTAAAAATCATCATAATTATTCGTATTTTCGGCGAAGCAGGGAAAAACTCCCACTGATCAGCGGTATACACTCACTTGTATTTTATTGGTCTCGGTAAGTTGTGTCATGTGACTATTTTCATTGCGCGTTGTAGTATTCAATATTACGATGTGAACTTATATAGTTTCTTCGTTAAAGTGGGAAAAATCAATTTATTACTATGATCTGTTACTTGCAATTGCTTCAATTTTAATCTCAACTGAAACCTTATCATGACGCATTACAATGTACAAACTTGATAAAGTAATCACTAATATTGTGATACTGTAACCCGACGAGTAAGAAAGTTTACTGGAAAATTTTTTTTTAAAAAATACAAATTGTGAATTTATTTCTATTTCTTGATTCGCTTAACAATATTATCCGCAATACATCTGGTCATTTTTCTGCGATTATTAAAGTATCAGAGAAGAATGGGGGAAAAAGGCTTTATTTGGTAGGAGGTCCAACACAGATCGTGTGACGGAGCTCATCATTTTAACGACTGTGAAAAATGTTAACTACCACTTCCCTAATAATTGTAATATTTTAAACAATCGACGAGCATGTGAAAATATTTGAATATTTCGTTTCGTTATTTTGGTATATGATCCTTCTTGTAATAGTATTGGCAATGTAAAGATGCACAAGATCACCGTATGCGGATCATAATAAAAAAATCTTTTTAATAAAAGTTACAACTGTAGTTTATTTTATACATAATTGAACCGTTCGTCACCATGTAATATTAATGAATCCTATGTGTCCTCCACATCGGAAGGTTGCAATACATAACAGCAAGGAAGATATAAGCTCCGTTACACGACTAAACGTGACCATGTAGTTACAATTGGTTACAATATCAGTAATCATTTTTATATGCATAATATATATTTTATGAATGACCTATAGTTCTTTTTTCTAATGCTCGATAGTGTAAAAAAAAAGATGTTAACGTATTGTATATTCTTCAAAATATATATAGTGTACACACTATTGTACTGTACCGTGCTACCAGAAATCTCATATTTATTAAAAGCATAATGATTGGATTAGGTAAAGAATGTACGCGTGATCTAGCATAACATCCCACATATAACATATTCACACATGTATAACAATCAGGAAATGCTTTTCGCATCGTAGTGGATACCTCGCTTTACGGACTCGTTCGGTTTGATTACTTAAATTACATTACTAGAACCGTATTGGGCCAAAGACAGTGTCCAAGTGGCAAAACATTTACAAACGAATTCCTTTAAAATAGGAGATACAATAGAAGTAGAATCCTATTGAAGAAATTTACAACCCTTTCTCGATACTACTGACAGTTTAGTGTAACCATGCTTGTACTGTTCAATTGTAAAAAAAATGTGTATTACAGTATTTACAAACTAACTCGTCGTATAGAATATTCTTCCTCCTTTACACATTTTTAAAATTCAAATATTCTTATTTATGTTATTTCCTTTATCAGTCGACCATTGCTGTTATAAATAGCATATTTTCTTGTATTTGAATTCATTTTGTATTTACATTTAAAGTATCTGTGTAACAATCGTCATAATATTTCAAAATTGTGAAAATCTAATAGAAAATGATTTGAACCAAAATGAATTTGATCGAAGAGCCGAAATGTTGCTACTTTTTAACGCGATCACAGTTATTTCCAATATTTCCGAAAATAATATTTGACGAGTATTTTTTGAACTGCTCCAAATTCAGTTTAAAAGAGTCTCTTTGAAATAAGATCGAATTTGATGCTGGGACTAATAGGATCAATTGAAAACTATCAAGTATTTAGTATTATTATTTATATCTGCAAAATTATATACAAGTTTACCTAGAATCGTAAATCACGAATAGAAATATAAGATGTGAAACTATGAAAGAATTAATCGTGTATAAAAGATATTTTCTGATTACAATACTGTTATTAAAACAATTTTAATGACATGTACAATCTAATGAAGTTAATTTTAACGAATAGATTACTATTCAATTGTCAATGTGATGCCAAGATAAGGCCTATCCCACACGCACATGCAATGTATAATTGTACAATATTTTGTACATATTTTTAATTTAATGTATACAACATATATATTTATGATTCTATAATTATAATGTCATCTAAGAAATATATATATATGTATGTTTCTGAAAAGTGAATGTGCAAAATATAGTTTTACTTACAGTAAATAAAATATAGTGAATAAGAATCATGATGCGACATACTATCCTATAGAATAGATCAAGATAATGCGAATGATAGTATGTATACTTAAATGGACATAATATTACATATCTCTCGATAATCAACAATTTCAATTCGTGAGAATTTTTTTCGGTGCATGAATACGACTGTGTCTTAATAATGAGCTTTTGTCGGTGAAGGACTTTTCGCATTCTATACATTTGTACGTCCTTCCTGTGTGCGTGACCAAATGTCTGCTCAAACCGGACGCATGGCAAAACGCTTTGGGACAAAGTTGACAATGATGTAGCTGTATATCGTTTGGATCTAATTTCTGATGTCTTCGCATATGAACCTTCAATGCCTCTCTTTGCGTGAAACTCTTTTCGCAATGTTGGCATTGGAATGGTTTTTGACCAGAATGGGTCATGAGATGCCGTAGCAAAATTTCCTTTTGCGCAAAGGCACGGTGGCATATGTTGCAACCAAACGGTTTCTCACCTGCGTCAAATTAAATGAGCATAATTAATTGTTTATTGAGATAATAGATATTTGTGGCACTTTAATGATGATGGAGTTTCCGTACCTGTATGAGTGCGTTCGTGTCTCACAAGAGCAGATCGTGTAGGGAACCACTTTTCGCATGCTTGACAAGTGAAACCTCTTTGCGTAGAATGAACCGATTGATGACTTTTCAACATTATTCTTCGCGTAAATGCCTTTGGACACTTGTCGCATTGGAATACTTTTAGTTCTTCGCTGGCTTGAACTAAACGCGTTATAATATAAATTAATTTTCACTTTCAATTGTTATATATACAACGTTCATGATTTAGCGTAGAACATAGTAAATTTACCTATCGTATCTGTGATTGGTTGGAGTTTCAATGATTCTCCTTGACCCGTAAGATTGCTCGTGACTTCCATCATGTAAACATTCTTATGCTCCGCGCCTGCTATTGCTCTCTGTACTTCGTCAGCTTCTTCGTCAGATTCTTGTTCCTGTTTGATACGAGAAGTTCGGATTGTACATCTAGCTTTCGCTGCTCTTTCTTCGGCTGGTACGAGGGTAATATTTTCGGGATCTTCCGACATAGCTTCGTCCATGTCCATATTCTCGGAATTCATTCCTAAAAGAGAAAATGCCAATAATTTTCAAGGAAATTGGGTCGAATCGAATGGTGACCGTAAGTTATCTCTCAAGCGCAAAGGATTAATATCCGTGATCGTATCAAAGTTGGAGCAATTTAAAGAAGTATTGCACAAAAAAGGAATTTTATTTACCTAAAATATAGCCACCGACGAGTTCTTCCTCCGTAACTTCAATAGGGTCGCCATCCGCTTGACCACTATTGCCTTTGGTAGATACTAGATCCGCCAACAACTGTTTGACTTGTTTCGACTTTCCGCTGCTCGAAGCATCTTTATCGTCTTTACTACTTTCTTGGCTTTCTCCATCGTCGTCTTGTCCAGTTAATTGTTGAATCAGCTTCATATGCTTTCTCAATTTAGCATCAGCCGCTTCGCATTTCTTCTTAAATTGATAGGATTTTTCCAACTGATATTTACACGGATGGCAAATCATATTTGGTAATCCATCCTCTTCGTAAACCTAAATTATAAATAATAACAAAGAAATCATGAGACAAACACGAATTTGATAAATAGCATATTCAAGATTAAAGAGGTAAGAAATTATTTTATAACAGATAGATGTTGGTAAAAGTATCCATTGACAATTTTATTTCAAGTTGGCATAAAATATTTTGGACGCTACATCGAAATAGATGTAGTACATAGTTTCATAAGTTGTTGTTGATTTACAATTTCAACAACGTTCGGATTTCGCAGGATTAAAAATCTACCGTGGCTAACGGTCGGAAATGTTGCATTGAAAGAAAAGGTACCTAAAGACCTATACATACTAAAGCAACTGTCACAACTCAGATTACAGATATCTATAAATTCGTAGGATAAGCGGGTAGCATCATATCATACACCGTAACGCTATGTTCGTTCTAGATTCCTGTAATGAATCGGAGGGAGGTGGCGTAAACGCTAGAAATCGTAAAGTCGATAACTCGGTAAAGCTGGTTGTTGCTTTGCAGTTTGCAGAGCGTCGTATACCAGTATTGCCAGTTGTGAAAACCATACGAATTGCCGAGTGCTATCTACTGTTCTTCTACCACTAACAGCCCGCCCCAATGGTTCTGTGTGTGTGCGCGCGCGTATATTTACAAGTGCGTGTGCCCCGCACGAATCTCGCTATTGTACGTAAGTACGTATATACTCCCTCTCTACAAATCGAAACCGCGCCGAACGCTTCAGGGGCAGGAGGAAGGAGAAGTGAAGTGTCACGTTGCGATAAACTAGATTCCTATTTTTCGGTACCATCATAATATACGCCAGAGGGAAAGAACTATTGAAAATTAACCTGCAAAGCTACATTTGCCTTACGATTTTGATAAATAAAAACCCACCTCGAGATTAACGCAGGCCATTATACGCAGCGACAAGGGAATAGTCTCATCGTCGTAAATCGGCACCATCTCCTCCTCCTTTGCCAAGCACAGTCGGCACAGCTCGTTCACATGAATAATCACATTGCTTGGGCTATCGCCCTTTTTTCTACTGTAGGTTTTCATAGCAGTCCGAAAGCCGCGTTTTCTGGTGTTTTAGACACAGTTATTCCGACCCTCGAAGCTGAATACGAACGGCGTTTTCGTATGAAAATTCGAGGAGAACAAACGAACGATACTCAGTCACACACAACGGAATCTATAATGGTGGCGACAGTTGCGACGTTGACCGTCGGCTGTCGGCTACTCGCGACTCGCGATGGCCAATCGCGTGCACGGAGCGCTACGATACCAGCCAATATGGCGGATATGACTCGCTTGAGTCCGTCGAGAGATCATGGGGAACACTTACGGAAGAACGAGATGGATAACCAAGCTTGAGAAAGATAGAAATATGCTTCCGCTTGGGTTGTACGATTCTCAAGTCGGTAAGGGCGAGCGCTATTGATTTTTCGTTTCCGAAATATATGGCGGGAAATATGGCGCTACCGAATGGCGTTCCGTTATATTTGAACACGATTTCTTCTCATTCGTATATCTTTACTGATATTTCACTAATATGTTAATGATAAGGTGTTAAAGTACAGTTTTAACATAACTCAGAATGCACATATTGAACTGTTTTGTTTAAACTTCTTTGCGCTGAAGAGTTTGACGACAAATTTACGATTAAGGGGGAAAACAAACTATTTATCAAACGATTATCATTAATTGTGCCATGAAATACAATTCTACAGTGTTACCGAGAGCTATTGCAAAAATCGCGATATTTGATCATTTATTTTAGTTATATGTATATACTATAAGATACGCAATGTCTGCTGCAGCAATTGCAGCAAGTACAGTGTATTTAAATTACCGCAAGTCACTGCTCTTGCTGATTTAGATGTATGTACTGCGATACAGGAAATAAATTATCCGATATACATATGCCACGTTCCCCGAGGGAAGGTTTGATAATCGGTATATTTTACCGCGTGTATTTATCGGTCAATGAACGGTAGAGCGCCATTACATCAGCGAGTGATTGGAGAGATCTACTTTAAGGTGGGATATCGACTGTGCATCAAAATAATGCAACAAAGCTACGGTAAGAAACAAATTTTTCGAGCATGATGGTATCAAACTAAAAGGCTTCATTACTACTCTTTATTTTCGTGACTATACATATATGCACTTTGCATTTTATGTCATAATTGTAATTGTATACCATTTTGTTTACCGCTCCAGTGGTAATATCTTTGATATACGTATGTATATATTAAATAAACGTATTTCCAAGTATCAATCAATATCATAATTTTAATGGAATGTGTCACAATAACTACTTCAAGTTAAATAAAATTAATCATAACACGCACTTTACTTTACAGAGTAAGAATAATTAATAATATGATTATTTTAACGAAATAATGCGGAACACTGTTGAAGTTCATTTTCGAAAGACCATCACATTGAACCTGAGTTTCGATGAAGCTTTTCTATTAATAATACATGCTAAATTTATTTGTTTAGCATGCATTTACGGGTGAAATTAAGTTGCTGGTACTTTTCACAAGTTAAGAAATAGAATATGTGATCGGAATGTGTCTATAATCTGTATCTCTTGGCTCGGGCTCTCGATCTGTATTATGTATGTATGTACATGTAAGTTAGGTACATATTACGGTTCGCACCACGTGCCTCATTTATCGCTGCAACTCTTTACGCAAACCGACATTTGGACATTTCGTGCAAGTCCCACTCTGTATGTACATAATTTATAGCATATTCAAATATTTCGACATAGTAAATTAAATTTATTTTGATAACGGTTTCTAAAATGACTCCGGTCATCTCGCCAATTCAGTTGTATACGAACCACTGTAGACATGTACTATATTTTATATCTTTGTGTATTAATATTTATTAATATATTAAGAAATATATTAATTTTTCAACCATATTTCGTAATTATTAGTTCATTAGATTGGTTTTACAAAAACGGACGGACTGAAATCTCGATATGCAACTGTCGTGAATCTATTGAATATGTCACTAATTTAAAACAAAAAATTACTACAAAGGTTTTGTTATTTATCTGTACATTTTTTAAATAACTTGAAATTAATCTGCCAAAGAGATTCGGAGATAAATTTACATGCTCATCTTGATATAAAAATTAAAATCATATAATTGAATACCATTGATTTTTGCATCCCAAGAACGTTTTATTCCAAAATATCAGCAATGAATTAAACGTTGCTGCAACACGTTACCGTTTTTCAATTACAAATAAAAAATAGTTTCTTTGTTGTATTCTAGAAGCGTGTTTATCTTCAGAGTACTAAATAAACATTTGAATAATATGGTAAATTCTCTCGAAATTATATTTCATGTCATTCTTACACCAGATTCGTTACTGACGCGATTCTTCGCTTTTTAAGAAAACGTTGCGAAAAATTCATAGGAATTTATTGCATTTGCCAAGAAAACAGTTGTCGAAGTTCCCAGTGAAACAGGGGTCGAAAATAACCGAAGCGGAAGAGGAAAGCATAACGACGTACCGCTTCCTAGAGCAGAGAGGGGGTGGTCTTCTCAATAGTTCTCTCGTGTTTCCGCTTTTCCGAGTCCAGTGTCTTTCATTACTCGAGGAACCCGCGTGCATCGCGTTTTAGTGCGCAGGTAAGTAAGTGCTCGTCTGTGTGTTCCTTTCGTTTTCTTTCGTACGAAGGTCCTAATATTGTGAATCACAATCGGTGCACCGGGCTGTTGTTTATTATTATCAGTGTTTTCAAAATTCACGTGTCCGTTTAGCTGCGATACACAATAAAGGCGTAACAATATCGAAATTTTTAAAACTTTTTTTTGTCGACTACTTTTTAGTATCATATACATGTACTTTGTGCGTTGATGGGATCGCACATAACACATTTCGATGTTCGATACTTTATTTATTGATTTACAACAACGATTAATATTAATACATAACCGTTTAGTTTGTGAATCTTTCAGTGAATTAGTGAGTGAAGTTGTGAACTTCCGTGAGTTTTAAATAGAAATTTTTTCAATTTTTTGAGAAAAATTGACAAGTAATTGATTCTTTGTCATAAATTCGAGTTCCGTAATTTTATATAGAGCCGTTTGATTATAAGCAAACAATTTAGTTAACGATTGACATTAATGAAAATAATTACTTTAGTAAAAGTATAGTGAAAGTTATAATGAAGCAGAGTGATAAGAAAAACGCGATAATAAAACACGGCGGTCACTGGTATTAGTGACAGGTGTTGCATAAAATATATTTCTGCAGCATGCGTCGATTACACACGCGTTATTCGGTAAAACTTGTTTGAATTGAGGCAGATATCAGGTGATACGATGTTGAACAAATAGTACATAAATCTTTGTTGGCTATGCTTATGCATAAGTTTATAAAGATTACCCTTCGCTTAGATCATAACAATGATACATGAGACGCATTTACACTAGATCAAAGTATCAAGTAGTTGCAATAAAGTGTCAACGATTTTATTTGTGTGCTTCGGTATAGCCTCGGCATTAAGTCTGCAAGTATAAACTGTTACGTAAGGAAGAAAATTTAGTAATAAAATTGAGACCAGGAAGGTATTTTTTTTCCTTTTTTGTATAATTGTGCGATAATATACATTGTTATCTACATATACATATGTATTTGACATTGAAATGAGTAATGTGTAAATACCGAAATAGCGATATCGCTTCACCAATATGTACTAATTTAAAAAAAAACCGTGTGTACAATAGTTCTAGCAATATTCGTATTGTTAGTACAAGAATATTTCGGAATTCATTTCCAGCAGTAAATCTTGTTATACCATACAATAACCATACTAGTCGATTAAATTGTTCTATTTTTCTCTAGAAGGTTTCCGCGACATTCTTCCCAAGAATTTATCAATATTTTATATTTTAAATTAACGTTATAAACCCAAGTACATATACGTATTCTATTAATCGTTTGACGATAGATATCTATCGGTTCTTATGAAAGTTTAAATACATAACACCGTAATCTCTTGATCTTTCTCTCTTACCCATACCCACATTATAGAAAAATTTCACAACATTACACTCAGCCAAAACCACGAATAAGCAATACTGCTGTAGTAATACATCCGAAAATAGATACGCGTTATATGTATGTATTCATGAATACACCATCCAATCACGTCCACTCTGGTAAAGGAGGGTGTGCTTCAAGAAATTTGGAAAATCTTCCCAATCACGGTAGCGCGCGCTGTAGCTATGTTAACCAGAGTATATCATTACGCTCGGATTTGAAAACACAGTGTATCCACTGTTGTTCATCCACGTAGAATCGAATTTCAAAATTACCTGTGGCGTGTCCATTATACAGATTGTACCAGTTATGCTTGAAAATAGAAATGAGTTATGTAAAGACTACGAGATGTGGATTTTTAGCTACGAACAACAGTTGCTGTCATAGATCTTGTAGACTAATTGGTAGCTGAAATCTTCCGAATGATTTGGCTAGATATTCGCTAGCGATATATTGCCGAATGGATTTGCGATCTTGCTGTAATCCAATACCCGGGAGAGCAAGCATCGATGCTTACGGGTCACGTGATATCGCAAGCCACTGTGAGAACAGAAGCTGGAGTTCTCAAAGCGGCGGGAGGGAGGAGGAGGGGTAAAGTAGAGATTTTGCCGACGATGTAGATATATTCGGAGGAATTTCGTAGCGAAAATAACTGCAGTAGACTACCGGTAGGTTCTCAACAGGGACGCGGCAAAGGGAATCTAAGATTTTCATAAGATAAACGTGTCTATGCTGGGCTCACAACCTCCCTCGTTTATCTATTCTCCTTTTCGGCTCCTGTTTTCATTCCGGTTTCCGGTCATTAACGGTTCCGTCGTTCGCTTTCATATGGCTTACTGGAACACGGACTTTCCGGTGAATTATCCCTATTTTCTCGCAAACACAATACACTACTTTTTTCAAAAATTATTTCCGTTGTAAAAATTCCAGTTTTTTTTTCATTTTTGTTGAATTTTACAGTAATTTGAACTTCGCGCGAAACAATTTTTACTTTTGAGGAATAACATTTCCAGTAAGTGCATTTCACTAGTAAGAGAACAATATTTTTTTCGATAAGTTAATTTTTATTTTATAGATTTCCTGAAGAGTTGTTTTTATTTTCTAATATTAAGTAAGAATACAATTAAACAATTTTAGAACTAAATTTCATTTTTTTTCAACTTTCCTTCGTCGAAAGAAACAAGGACATGTATACTAATAATAAATTAGCCAGTTTACTCGTCAGTTCTTATCTAGAACACTCCACACTTGGTTACGTAAAACTCTGCTAATACTTACTTGCACAGCGTTTAGTATTCTTATACTTTTACCCACATTTTTTATTTTCGTTGGAGAACTTTTCGTCTACCTTTTGTCCATTATAATTTTATTTATATCTCCGGTCTCGTGCGTTGAAAAAAGCGTTTCGAGAGTGCGCGCAAATATTGGTAAACGTCAGAAGGAGCTTTTTAGTGGGTAACATAAGCATTGAGCGCTTTGAGTGCATCTTACACGCCATAATGCTTTCTCAATGTACGAGTCTGGGTGTTTCTTGGCACCGGTACACGAATAACGTGGCGGAACCGCGAAATGATCGTCTTGCGATCAAATATCCAAACATCCTTGAACGGTCTTGAAACATCGAAATGATGATTCGTGACCCACTTTTCGAAATTGTTTGCTCTTGGACGTTGTACAATTTGCTGTCAGTTCGATAGCACCGATGACTCATGTTATTAGACGTATTATTCACTTGTAGTATTGGTGAACAATACATATACACATGCGAGTAACATATATATATATATATACCAATGCAAATACCTTTTTATAATTTTCAGTACTATATGTCCGTTTACTTAACACAAATACGTCCAATTAGTGCTTGGCAAAACTACGATCGAAAATGTGTTAGGATGAGATTTATGCGAATTTCGCGGACTAGCACCAACGAGTTTCGTAATTAATTCTCGATTAATCGCGTAATTTGTTGAATGTCGTATCATTTTCGCCAAGTAATAATTATTACTGCTTCAATGTTAACATCAATAGAAAGGTACATTTAAACTATCCGCAAAATAATTCCTGTGATTGCTTAATTCGATCAGTGTGGCAAATTGGTGCGAATTCTTAATTTTATTTAAATTTCTTATATAATTCTATTGTCTCTTTTTAGCTAATCAAAACTGAAATCCAAGTCAGCAGTAAAGATTCAAGATGTGTGCTCAGCGAGCGAAACTAGTGAACAAGCAATTCAATTCTCCAATTAATTTGTATTCACCGCAAACCATACAGGAAACCCTCGATCGGCAGACGCATGTTTTGGCTAATGGTGCAGTCGGGTATGTGTGAGAATTATATATAATTTATATAATATAAAATATTTAATTTATGTGGATCTAAAAACGAGATTAGTTTGGGTCGAACTCGAACCATTTGACCTTCTGAAATATTAAGATCATTGGGAAAATCGAGATTCTCAAGTTCTTCGGAATTCTTGGGAAGTGTTTAATTATAAGAGAATTAATGTGAGACAAATATAGAACCTAAATAGTAACCTATAGTAAAAAAAAAGAATAATCAATCTATTTAGGTTGTTCTAATTTTGTGGATGACTCCCGAAATATCACTCGGGTTCTTCGAATTCTCGAGAATTCCGTTATTCGCGAGAATTCCCGAAAATTGTGAGAATCCTGACAATCTTGAATTAGAGATACTTTCGGGAACCCTGCCTGATCTCGATATAAATTCTGGACCCAATATAAGAGGATACTTTTATGAATCGGTGTTATTACACTTGGCAATTTCGCCAACTTGATTACACTGATTATGAAAAAAATTTTCCTAACAGAAATGTACTTTTTTAAACGAAAATGCATAAAATAAACAGTGCATTAACAATACATTATGTTTTTAACATATACTATAGTATAATCTAGTATGTTAAGAAAAAAATTAATATGGAATATTCACTAAATAAAGAATCACCAAAAGAGAGCTTTTATTTTAGAAATTTCTATTTGTAAACAATTGAAAACTTTCAATGTTTTTCAAGTGCTATCTTCGGGTTTTTCCACTGAAAACAACTTTTAGTCGCATACAATACGTGAAAGATTTTTTGGAATTCAAGATGTTGCAACAAGCGCTATAAATAGTCTTATTTACAATATGTATCCTTGAGAAGTATATTTTGAAACTTATAATGCATTTTTCTAGTATAATTCTTACGATTTCTTTTATCTTTTACCCCTCGAAGTACTGTGATCGAAAAATCGATCGATTACAAGAACTTTACAGTGCAACTCTTATATTTAACAAACCTCCAAAGTTACAAAATATCTGATTCGCAAAAATTAACGTAAAAATATCATATTTTCTGAAATATGTTGAGATTAGAAATATACATATAGAAAGCACTCGCTTCCTACAAACCGGAAAATAGTAAGAAACTGTCATTGAATGGTTAGCCACCGAGCCACGGTAGACGAATGCAAATGAGTCTCGCGTGCTCCAATTGGTCTGGTGGCATCTTGGCCATCTGACAATGAGTATAGCGATAACAGTTGTACTTACTTACTTACTTACTTACATACGTCTGAATGTCAACTCAATGGATTGAGTGGATAAGAATGAGTGAGGGGGAGAGAAGAAACTTAGCTGATGAATCAGCCGTCATCATTGGCGGGCTGTTATTTTCAGAGTAGCGAATCACACGGGTTAGAAATAACCCCCGGCTCGGAGCTTTACTGTTGCGCAAACTCCGCGGAGAGTGTCGTACTTGACTTACTTAGTTTCGCGTTTGATGGCCCCGGGGTGTATGGTTCACTAGTGCTCGCTCCTTTAGTATCAGTTTCGTGGGATTCACCTCTGCCGCGTCGCGTTCACTGTCAACCCCACTCTAAATTCCACCAAGATGATCGCCCAAAGAAGGTGACATAGAAAAGGATTTTTTTAATTCTTGTTTCTAATATCTTCAAGCTTCTAGATTTTTTACCATAAAACTAATTTTCTTATTTAAATTCGATACAAGTATTTTACATGAAATATAGAGGAACAAGTTCTGAGTTATATTTGTATTATTATTCCATGGTACATATTGGTAGTTGACTTCTAATGCTGACTGTTGAGAGTTAAGAAAGTTAAGAATAAAAAAGAGTGTTTTTTAGATGTTTTGTAGAGATTGTAGAAATTGGTGGAAACTCTAGTGGGAATTTAAATATCGAGACTAATTTAAAGAGCAGTTTTTAAAGTTGAATGACGCAGTTAGTATAGTGTGCAAATTAAGTAGTTTTTCATCGACTTAATTTGTACTTCAGATATGGATATTCTTATGAATGGTTTTTCCACCAGAAATCATGTATACCACTAATTTATTTCTACAACTTTTATCACAATTGTTCTTTATGTGATGCGATGTCACATACTTTCGCAAAATAAATTGTACTTTGATAGAAACTGTAAAAACGTATTTCGAATTTAATCTCTTTCTGAGTGTCATATTTGCATAAGTCTAAAGAATATGTATTGTTTTTCCTTTACAGGATCGACTTCAATCAATTGGCCAAACCAGCCAATTTACAAAACAGTGCGGTTTTACGTATGCTCGAGGAAGAGGAAGCAAGACAACGAGGTGGCCAACCGAGTAAGTCGATATCAATGAGAAAAGCTTGTTGAAAGCTATTTCTTGATGTCCTAGTTATCAAATTAACTTTTTTCATTGAATTCCATAAAATCACGTTAACGAGTGGAACATAATTTTTGAACGTTTAATAATAATATACTTGGAGTTGAATAAGCTTTGTTGACAAAAGATTTGTCAACACTAGAATGCGAATGATCGGAACTAAGGTTACGCAAATATGAAGATCATCCATGAACGTGTGTTCCAAAAATATAGTGCAGAACACAATTAAAGGGCTGTTCAGTTATCGTTAAAAAAGTGTTAATCTTTAAATTCTTGTAACTTTATGAACAGTGATCATTAACTTAATTTAATTTAAAAAAGTCAATATTTATTTTCCTTTGAATGAATTTCACTTTAAAACAAGTCTTCGAGCTGTTGCCATTTCACTGAATTTGTGCGAAACGTCAAGTGAGCGAATGTATTATAGTCATTAGCTAACAGGAGTAAGAATTACTCCAAAGTAAACGCTATTGATAAAGTGTAAATTCTGCAAAAATGGGCAAAAAAAATAGACCCTGTTATTGGTATACAATTAAAAATGAAATTTCCTCATATATCTAAGAATTGAAAATAAAATTTGTTTATAAAATGAAAACGTATCTTACAAGCTTAAAAGTTACTCAGCTTAATCATACACAATTGATATTCCCAAATGTGCTTAATCGATAGATTACTCATTAACGATAATTTGCAGGAAAACGAAATTCGCCCGCCATTTTCAAGACAGTTCTTAAAAAAGTACACATTAAGTATATAAGAATAACTTTAATATATATTTAATATATATCTTCAAATTAGTCGCCGTAAATATCAACTATATTCAATAGTTCCAATTATCGAGTAATAATTTCCACTTTATTGTTAAACGAGTATTTTGCCTCTTTTGAGCAATGTACGGATTCACTAAATTTTGGGTGGAATGAATCGCCTAAAACAATCAATGACGCTACAAACTATTGATGAGAGGTGCATATTTACTTATATCTGAAAATTGTGCCGCATTTCCCACAGTAGAAACTGCTATCATACCCCCACTTCCTGGCCACCTACCAAGAAAATTCTAAAATCAGTGGTCAGCTAGTTCTTGCAATAATGGCAGGTACAGGTGACTTCGAAGTAGCATTAGTTGTTGGCGGGTATCCGTTTTGGCAAAGTCGCGTTGATCCTCTTCGCGGCTGAGTTCCTCTTAGGATTGGAAACTCCCGTGGAACAACGGTATGTCTCAGACACATCGCATCCGTTGCTACGGAATTTGACATTTTTGTGTAACTAGTGATATTGAATTAATCGAATTCGTGATACAGAGAGAAGTGTGTGATATTATCGTTAAGGTTTCTGCAAGATTATTTTGTGTCTTCGATTAGCAAGTATGCGTTATGTGGTGTGTCTCATTATATTCAGTTCATGGAAACCTGTATGAATCTTTAAATCGAAATTCAATTACTTTTAATCATATTAATAATAATATTTAATTCATCAGATTTGCATACAATGATCATTTAATAGTAATACTAATTAGCTACATGATAAGTGGTCTTGTTACAAAGTGCCGTGAGTCAATTCATTGACTAGTAAATATAGTATTTCGAGCGAACCGACATTTACTATCAATTTCTCGTTAAAATTTCCAATTCTAAGTAAAATTTAAACACGTGGTCTGAGAGCAATTTTTAGTTGACTCTGAATAATTCTTTCAAATATCTGCAAGCTTTAGCATAGTACGTTATATTCGATTGACTTTTCATCAATTACAATGTTTAAATAACGTACTCAATCCTTCGTCCCTTTTTACTCATACTTATCGATGACAGTAATATTTCTAAACGTTTCTTTAAAATTTGATATTATTACCCAATAACAAAAGGCCTGAGATGTTGCCGCTGCAGAGATAAAAAAAAAAAACAAAAGTTCACGAGTAAAGTACTTATAAACTGTAAAGAATTATAACTGTAAAACTTCACATAAATCGTTGACACAGAAGAACATTCGGAATATTTGTTTATGTTGATTCCTTTATACTGAGATTCAAAGCTACTATTAAAAACAAAAATAAAATACAAGCGAAAGGTTCTATTTTTTGCTTAAATTATTATCGTTTGATATAAATGCTAACGAATTATAAGTGAATTCAGGAGCTCAACAGAGCATGAAGTTCTCTCTATTTTTATACCTCCTTCAATCGCAACCTACGAGTTCCCTTTGATTAAGAAGCTTGTCACAACGGATTTTATAAATACAAAATTTATGGCAATTGTTCACACAAATTTGCGATTTTCTACAAGGTCTGTAGCTTCCAAAACGAAAGAAACTAAGAATACTACAAGGCCACGTACGATACGTGAAAATTCTTCGGCAATAATTTGCGTAAATATAAACTTGGCGTCTACGATGTAACCTCGGAAAGAATAATCCAATTTATTGGCGCGGGAAAATGTTCTGTTTTTTCGTGTCTTTTTGATTATGCACCCATTTCTCTCTCAATCGAGAAAATTCAAATTATATTTTTTCCTGTATTGTGGTCCTCTATTTGGGAAAGAAATTATTCAGAGTTATTTTGAAACAGTAAAATAAGAAAAAGTATATAGATCGATTGAATTCTCTGATCAGTGAAAAGCTTCTTATAAATTCGAACAAGTGAATCACGGGAATATATTGAGAAACACAGTCAGAGTTTTACTTTGAGTAGATTGTTCTAGAGAAATGCCAAATATACAAGGTCAACCTAACTTATAAATAAACAAAGTTAAACAATTTATTAAGACTCTTGCATTCGCATTATTCATACGTTATTCACACAAAAATACAAGCTATATAAAGAAAATTTCAATAAATATCGTTGAAGAGTATCACAGATGATACTGAGAATAAATAAAATCTTTGAAAATTATTTAATTATTAAATTACACAATAAGTTTTATAAGTTAAACATTTTTTTACATAAAGTTTCCCTTTATAATGATTGCAGGTTTAAGACGAGTTGCGTGGCCACCTCCACCCGAAGACCAAGACTTGGATTTTACTGAACAAGGACCTGTTCAAGCTAAGGTAAACCAATTGTTAAATTTCTTAATACTTCAAGAGTGACACCTCACAGTCGTATGAACATGCTTGAAAAGATTGTTTAGCACAATTAGAAAAATAGTTGTGGTTTTTGCAAGTATATACTACGTGGAAACTTGTATGCAATTCCTGTGATACGATTGTCACTCTGACTGATTCGCGTGTCACTATACCATATTGTACACGTGATTAGAGTGCACGGTTTTATCTTCGTGTTTTTCTATTATACTATATATGGATGTTTAAACATATTCCCCGTTCCTGAGTACGTGCCTGTCGTGACTAACCGCCAAGTGGATCGTAATTGTATAAAACTCTACTGAAAGTCTCTATATACTAATATATTTACCATTTCGGAGATTTGGTCAGAACGACTGCGCGTTACTATATCGGGATATTCAAGAATTTCTTCTATCGGTTAAAATTATTCTACGCACGTTTTACATCGCATCGGCACTATCGAATCAAAACTCATTGTCAAATAAACTCACATTGTAAGTTGAGTATAATAATTCTTGTTAAATTATGGGGAAACATGAAATCCTTCTTTTAATCGAAAATAAACTTGACGATTGAGTGTAGGAAACATCATGAAATATTGAGCTGACTTTACACATCAACATTATATTCGATCGTCTCGAAAGAGCGTTGAAACTTCAAATATTGGAATCATCAGACAAAAACGCGTTCCAAGAATCAGCCAATTTGGGTACAAAAAAAAAAGGGTTTGTTTTCGGTTTATTAAGACTCGTGGAATCGGTGAAATTGCCTCGTACCAGAGCAGTCTCTCGTCAGGTCCGTCACCCCAGCCTCCTTCGACGCTCGGTCGTTCATCGGCACTGACAAGTGTCGTGTCACCGTCTCCTTCACCAGTCAGTCCTGCTAGTCCTGGTGGGATTTCAAGACAGAATTCGCATTTTCATCAGCAACTGGTACCAAAGGGGTGGGCTCCGGTAACGCCACCCGTTGTTTCTCCGGTATCTCATCAACCTCCGTTTCAGCCAACGTCTTGGGCTTCGTCACCTCAGCCCCAACTTCAACCAAACGTACAGTTTTTACAGGTAAGTTGATTCGAGTAGGTGTCGACTTTGCTATCCACAATTATTATTTCATTCGTTTCATTTATTTCATTTGTATCACTTATTTCTAATCATTATGTACAATATCACAGGTAACGTAAATTTTGGAAGTTTTCCGAAACATTGGAATTTTGCAGAATTCATAAAAAAGTCGACACCTATCGTGGATAAGTTCGAAATGATCATCTGCTTTCCAAATGGCATGTCCTATGAACTATGATTATATGTTGGTGGTCGGTAAATGTTTTTGTGCACGTTTACTTTCTAACAATGAGGAATATTACGATGCACTCAACAGTCTGTTATTGAACGGTACATTATGTACTGGAATATGTAAATTATATCGAATTCTACAATTAATTTAGATTTTTTAATTGATTACAGCAGACCTCGCCAGACCATTACGCGGCACAACGACCACAAAGTCAAGCGGCACTCCCAACACCACCCACTACGATCGTTCTTCGACCCGAGCTTCCTATTTCACAGGTTTGACTCAATAAACGAGATACCGCTAAATCTACGCTCATTGATTGATCTAATTAATCAACAGTTATTGGTTTTGATCGATTACGGAAACGAAAATTTCTTTTTCAAATTTAACGATTTTGATTTACTATTAATCTTCTTTTCTTATCTTTTTAAGATATCTTTAACTCATCTTTTTTTAAATGTTGAATAAGGTTCGACTTATCTTCTAATTTGAAGTTCAACTGCTCTTTCTGTTTTAATAGTCATCGTCATATGATATATTGCAAAATTCTGAAACTGGAAAAAATGACAAATTTTCTTTTTTTTTCTTCGATTACCAGTTATTGTATAACGATCTATTCTGTAATATGTGGAAACTAGGCTCCAGCGCCCGTGTACCAAACACAACCTGCAGCGACTAAAGCACCAGTCAGCGGCAACATGAGAGGAGATATGAAATGGCCACCAGCAGCGGTAAAAGCTCAAGTGGAAGAAGAGAACAAAGCCAGGGTTGACTTGGCAAAAGGACCAGCATTCAGACCTCGCCGCATCAATAAAGACTATAGTGGCTTCTTCGCTCAAAATGCTTTGACTAGCACCTACCCCGGTTATCGACCTCCGCCAGGCACTCAATACTTTACTCCTGCTTACCAGCGTTAACGACTGATGCCTTGACTATATTTTATTATTATTTATGTATTACACAAAACAGCTACTCTGAGCTTGGATTTAAAAAGATGCTCTTTTTCGAAATAGTACAATTCAAATTTAAATATGGCAATTCATGATAATGAAATATCTAACTTACTGAGGCTTTTATGATGATCATGTGGATTCGGTCCTCGTTCTATAATAATAATAATCAAATAGATACAGGTCCGAATGCTCTCTTTCTATCGTCTCCAAAGTTTTCTCTCTGAAGTTACTAATCCATGTTACCGGTAATTTGGAATCTAACTAAAATTGTAGATTCTTGGTCCTATGGATCATTGAAAATTAAAAGCAACCTGATCTACTACCGGTATGAGCATCGCTCAGAATTGCTTTTGTTGAAGTTCGAAATTTCGTATAAACACTTGAAAATTTTCAAACTCTGCGCGTGATGCTTATTGCGTGCATTTGCTTTTCCAGTTCTAAATCTGGCATAGAACGCGATCGTTTTGTGATATCAATTCCAGAGACGCTTTTTAAATCAAATTTTCTGGAATTTCGAGTTTCGACTATCTTGTATATATTGAGACTGATTAAGCACATGCCTTCCTTCGCTGTTTACTTTCTTCGTTTATGCATAAAAAAAAAATTGACTAATTACATAACATAAAAGGTATCCATAATACTAGTATTATTACAAAACAGCAGGAAAATATACCGTCTGGTATAACACTATGTGAAACTAACATTTCTTTGCCAGGATAACTTTCATTTTGGGGTAACAATGTAGAGTATTGAGATTTGAGCGCTGGCGGAAAATTGTGAAATATAATACGACAGGTTTTACTCGATCAACAAACGTAAAAATAGCGACCAAATTTTGGTCGCGAACGAACGACATTGATATTTGAAGAAAAAAAAAATAAGAAAACACTAAATTATATATATCGACGTTTCCAGTTCAATTCTGGAACAATTGGAACGAAACGATTTTGAAAATCGTCTGGCGATGAGCGACTCAAAATTTTTTAGTTATGTAACATATTGACGTGAAAAAATAAATCACCTTTATAAAACCACCAGGAAATCATCACTCAAAAATTTATTTCAATATAATGTATCCCGTATATTTGTGTGTGTATATACATATATACATGATTTCTCTCTCTATATATATACACACATATATTTATATATAGATATTTTTATAATGCACAATCACACAAGGCATATAATTAGCATAACAATACGGTTCTGCTAGAATATCTTTTGCTAAGAAATTAATAATCCGATGCTTATAAATTGCCTCTCAAAAATTGTGCTTAACATCATTTACGTAGTATTTATACTCAACGATAGGAAACATAATTAAATGGTCTTTCTGTTGAAAATTGATACGTCAATTCTCAATCGAAGTATATTAAGCATAAACATTCTCTAAAATAGATTACATTTGTTATCAAACTTCCATCACGATCCGTTAGTGATAAGATTTTAATTTCCTATGCATAATAAAAACTTAACATACCGATAAATAAAATTTTGAATATATTTTATAAAATAACAAATTGTCCCTGAGCTGATGCTTTTTCATTAAAAAGTAAAAATACCTTACGATATTTCGATGTAATCTTCAATAATATCAATTATAAGTGCTTTAATTATAATCTAATGAACCTTTTGAAAAAAGGGCTTTGTTTTTTGTTTTTTTCACGCTGGTACTGTATGGGCATTATTTCACCGAAGAAAGAGTTATAACAGTTTAATTTTAATGTATTAGAAATAACAGGCTGTGCTCCGCCTAATTTAAGATATAATTAATGCAAAACTTTTATAACCAATTCTACTCGTTAATAAAATTTTACTGAATAATTTTCCAAATTGAGATTCACTACCAATTTTATTTAATTGCATCTCACAATTAGAATTAATTGCACGATTTCTCACACTTCGCTATTAACTTTCTGTAAGATATGCATATGTACCAATAATTTACACTAAAGTGCAGAACACAAACTGTTACGGATAAAATTCAACGGTAGGATGGTAATCGTAATTGTTTCGCTAGAAATCTTTGGGTTACAATAAAAAAACCTGAAGTGTTTTAATCAAAATAGTACATGATAATTTAAGTAATGAATTAGTTCTATTTCACAAGTTAATAGTCAACATTGTCGCATTTGTTAAAACAGAAGAAGAAAAAAAATAAACCGCTACTAAGAACCCGTTATACCAATGAAAAGCCATGGGTTTGTTGTATAGCTTGTAGCAATTTATATTTTAATCTCTCTCGTGTTTGATATCGTGGAAGATCGAGTAAATTAAAGCACGTATGTGCAACGGGCAAGAAACGTTCATCGGACATTGGCTGAATAGTTATCTGTAACATACAAAAAAGTTAAAAGTATCAGAATTTTTGCAATTTTTATTTAAACACATTTTGGAAGATAATAATGTTACCTGAATTGCTTTCATCCCTTGTATAGGTATCCTGTCACTACCAGTTAAAAATAGTAAAAATCTTTTCTTTTCTTCCAAAGTCAATTCGCGAAACACCTGCCAGAATAAAACAATAGTTGGGTCATTTTTCGTGTATCCTTCTTTATACACTGTGTTTCTCTCTAATTCTTCCCAATCATAATCCTCATTGCCCACAATCACTGCCATTAATTCGTTGCTATGGAATAATTCTAACACTCGTCCACCGCAAACTTTGTGAAAGCCTTGATAAAATGCTGTAAACTGGGGACCGACCGATTTGTTTAATATGTAATCAACGTACAAATCAACAAATTTTTTCCTGGAAAATAAAGCGGATTTAATGTTATCGTTTTCTTCGATATCTAAAACCGCATTAATCAAAATTGACCATTATTTATTGTCGAAAATTGTTTGTATCATATCTTTTGTTTTTAAAAACAATGTATATAGACAAAGAAAATAAATATAAACAATACATACTTATTTTCTTGTGTCACAGGAACTTGACTCCCTCCAGGGATTAATTCATGCACTTTTTTCTCACCGAAGGCGTCTCTAATTATTTCAAAGTTTAAGCAGAATACTTCTTCGAGATCCGATCCTTCATATTCAAGAAGATCCTCCATGCTTCTAAAATTAAAATGCGCGTAATTAATAAACTTATTGAAATCCAAAAGACAATATAGTTGGATATATACTTTGCAATTGTGGGTGACATATCTTTAATATCACTTAGTCCAACCGATTCGTCTAATAATTTTTTATAGAGAGCCAATGGAAACGGTAAGTCAATAATGATGAAATTATATATAACAAGACCACATATTACACCTATCAGGAAATACATAATTTCATCTTCAAAAGAATCCTCATTAAACCAAATAGTTCTAGTCTCTTCGTATTCTTTGAACATTCCATATTTTGGATCAAGAATTTCTTTGAGCAAAAGCATAAAGAATTCTTTTCTTACTCCACCTGCATCTTCAGCTTCCTCACCACGAAATTTAACCTACAGACAATTGTTATATTATTATTGATATTGTTCATATGTATTGTAAATACAATATTCTCACGAGTATAATTCCGAAACTATACCCTTCTTTTTGTAAAATGCAATAAATGAATCTCTCGATTCAACCCACTTTAAAGGCATCCTATCTTTTTTTTTTCTATTTTTTTTATTCATCTCTGTAAATATATTTACATTTGTGACAATAAGACGACGGCAACAATATCGACTTACCCTAAGAGGTTTCTTCAAATCACTGGATCCATAACGGGACAATTGTAGCAAGGTGTCTTGAACTATATTCTCGCGAGAAACGTTTAATATAACATAGTGAATATGATGCCGTTGTTCAGAATTATTCAAACAAGGTGTGAAGAGTAAAAACGTAACTGCCCGAGTAGCAGCTTCGTTCATAGCAGATTGCATCTAGCAACAATAAATTGAGGAAGAAATAAACGTAAACTATTGAATGATATCTGTACATTAAGAAATACTAAAAATTGTTAATTTTACCTGTATAGCTTGATCCGTCTCTAATAAAACAGTCTTCGCATGTGTGTCGAATAAAAACGGATAATCACAGAAATATATTGTTCGTGACTAAAAAGAAATTATATTGTTAAATATAGGAAAAGGAAAAGAATTCTGTAAGATATAAAATACTGATTCATACCGAAGTGGAATCTTTTTTCTCTGAAAACCATCTGAGATAATCTCTTCTCACGTCGATAAAGTCAATTAATTCTGGCAAGTAAAACGCTGAGTATGGTACTTTGTTGTCCTCTTTGACTCTTAATTTATATAATAATCGTAAAAGATCCAAAACTAGTTGCAATGTCTCGTCCCATGCTACAGTCTGGAAAAAAAAACATTTTTTGTAGATGAATGTATACAAAGATATTACTAAGCAAAGAACAAGTCAAATATAATTATATTATTTATTATACCTTATCTGGCGTTGGCTCTTTTATAAACTGCAATACTACAGCCTTGTGAATTCTCACCAATCTTTCAAAATAATGTACAGGTGCTTTAGACCACCACATACTCAAAACTTTAAGAGCCTCTTGTTTCAAACCCAAAACTGCTTTACAGAACGGTTTGTGTAATGTATTACAATTTACTGGATTTGCAAAACCATGATATAACGGCAACGTTAAGTACACTCTCAAGCATTCAACATCCGGTGGTGAATTAACAAGTGATGGTACGAGATTATCCGATATACAAGTAAATATCTAAAAAGAATTCAAATTTAAAATTCGAATTCAAAGATAAATATTGTTTTATGCACGTATCAACGATTAAATAATGTTTCATACCAATTCTTGAATTGTTCGACTGCCCAGTTCTGAGATAATACCAAACAATCTACTGCCTCTTTCAAGATCAACACCGTGATGCTTACTGGAGCATCCGTAATGAGCTTCATTGTTCAATAAAAATGATCCATTGATACAGGCTTGACTCCTGAACACTGTCTCCAAGTATCTGAACGAAGAGGAAGTGATATTTATCGTGTGAAATTAGTATGCGAATGATTCTTATACTAATTCATTTGGGTAGATTTGAATAATCGTTTTCTGATTCGCAATTTTTAGCGAATGATAAACATAGGGTGGAATTAGGTACTAACATTTCTACTCACGTCATAAGATCATGATCGATAGGTGATCCCGATGGTACTCTTTCGCATATGCGCAATTGTTCTTCAGTCACCGAAAGGATTTGGTAAGATGATGGCAACGTTCTACAGTCGTCCGGTTCTATATGTTCCTGAAAGTAGTATATTAAATATATCAAAAGATGGCAAATACAAAAAGCAATCGTTGAAAAAATATGTTAATGATATTAAAGCGATGTAAAATGCAACATCAAAGAAACTCACATTTTTTGGAGCGACCGTAGCGAAACAATGATCACCACCAGTAAAAATATGCCGAACAGTACAGTCCGCAGTATGTTGACCAATTTGATGATCCTGTCCAATTGTTGCGGATCCATTGGGCGCAACCCATGGCCCATGTACTAATTGCGGAGTAGATGCATTGCGGGTTACTTGATTTCCCAATTGCCCTGCAGCACCAAGTCCCCATGCGTAAATTTTTCCACGATTTGGGACTAAAGCTAGCGTATGTCTTCTCCCACAGGATATCTTGTTAAAATTAATAACTATGCTAAGTTTGAAATTATCACATTCGTACAACAGGTTTCTAAACTATCGTTATTTACCTGCGTAACTACACTACCCATTAATTCCATGACTTGGCGAGGTAAAATTTCGTTTGAATTGTTTCCATGCCCCAATTGGCCATATGTTCCAGCACCGCACGTAAACACTCCACCGTCCTAAAGTAATGAGAATTATTAATAATTATTAAATAAGTATAATATGTTGCAGAAGTATTAATCTTTCAAATTAGTTCTCTTACCAATGTTAAAAACACAGTAAATTCTTCTCCGCATGCTGCGTAACAGACTCTTGCGTTTCTGAGGGTTCGTAATTGACATGGGAGACTTCTGTTTTGGGTGTCATTTAAACCCAATTGACCGAATGTATTTCTTCCCCATGCAAAAACAGCTCCTAACGAACAGTTACAGAGTTTCGTTATTGTTTTTATATAAAAGTTTCGGTAGCAAACAATCAAATAGGTTGAATCGTATCTTACCTGACTTCGATACGGCTATACTATGATATCCTCCACAAGCAATGTATGCAATCGGTATACCAGATAAACTGTTCACAAGTTTTGGCTTTACCTCGTTTTGCATATCTGGACCTATACCGAGCTGGCCTTCGCTGTTGTTACCCCAAGCATAAAGTTCTCCGTTGTTCGTTAAAGCAAGCGCATGCTTAATACCAGAAGCTACTTGTATAATAACACTGGTGCCTAATGCTTTAACCATATGCGGGGACCTTTCGCTAATATTAATAGAATTAAGACCTAAGATATTTAAATACATGGAGATAAAAAATATTGATCGATAAAATATATATGAATTTCGAAAGAATTACCTAATTGACCATCTGTATTGGAGCCCCAGCTGAATAGCTGCCCCCATTCGTTCACAGCTAAGGTATGGCAAGCACCGCATACTACTTTTTTAAACACGAATGCTTCGAGACCAGGAATATGATCTGACAGAGAAATATATTAAGAACCCGACTCGCTCGATTAATATTGAGAAACACAAAATTTAGATCGGTCGATTACTCACATAATCTTTTTTGCTCCCTATCGTGCCCAAGTTGACCATATTCGTTACTTCCGCACGAATATAGTTGACCATCTCCGGTCATTACTACAGTATGGTTTTTACCGCAAGATACTGCGTAAAGTTTATATTAAAATAAGTCATTGTATAAAGGACACGTTACAATCGATGATAAAGGAATCTTACTTTGTTCAACTTCCATTGCCTTTTGGAAATCCAGTTCTCGAGGTACAAGAATATTTTCATCTTCGGTGGTACCTAGTCCTAATTCTCCATGTACAGTACAACCCCAAGCAAACATGTTTTCTGGATAATCCGAAAGAGGTTCCTGCGTTGCTATGTCAATATCTTCTGCCAAACGGCGTTTTTTAGTTGAAATTTCCTATTCAATATTGAGTATAAACATTCCACTGTACATAATCATTTCTTACGCATACAAATTTAAAAATATATTATATTTTAATAGTATTTGGCCGTGTACAATTTCAACTGTAATATTGTTAGATTGGATATAGCGCTTAACATTATCCAGTGCAAAATAGTACCGTTAAAAGAAAAAAAGTTAGAACATCGCTTTGATAGAAAATTGTAAATCATAAAAAAAATTGTAAAGTGCAAGAAAATGAATTTGTACAGTGGAGCACAATTCAATACTATAAGCTTTAATTCTGTAATTGGAACTGTATTTATCGGTTTTGAAAATCTCTAAGGTCTCAAAAATATAATAGGAATACTTACAATAACATTCAAGAGATGATAAATTATCTAAGGTTCACAAAGTAATTTGTGACATTCGACATTATTTATTGAGGTAAGAATGAATAGTAGAAAACAGGTATCAGTAACTAACCATAGTTGTTTCGGTCATAGTGAAAACGTCAGAGATGCGGATGAGACACGCTATTTATGAAAAATATACGGTATCTCCTAAAAATAACATTCTTTATAATTGTCTCACCTATAATTCAATGGAGGAGAAAATAAGCACAAGCCGCCCATGCGAAATAATACAAGTTACAATATGAAAAGAGTATTTATAAATTTCAACACACGTTTTCGAGCATATCCCGTAATCTGATTCGTTACTCTTCCGTATATTTATATACAATGTACCAAAAAACAGTTTAAAATTCTCTGCGATTCGTAGACGTTATTGATGCTATAGTTGATGCTTGTCAATGATCGACCGTTACTTGCTGATGCATCAAATACTAAAATTACATTTAACCTATTATCTTTTTTTTTTTTTCTTTCCACAAAAGTCTATTGCATTAAGCAAGAAATTTGGTAGCTTTCTCCCCTCATTGTGAATCAATTTCCGAAAGAGTCTGTAATTGTCATTAATATGTAAAATTTAGAATGACTGACTTCAATATAGGATGACATCGCGGAAATAGCGTTCTGTTGAAAAGAGAAATATGCGAACTACGTAGCAGAACATTTTTCTTTCTCATATATGTACTTTTGCTAACCCACTGCTCTTCTTTTGTAATGTCAATTTTGTATTTATACTACCAGGTTAGGAATAATGTATTGATTCTAAACCCACGTATGTTTAGATGAATAATTTTGTTCGAGTGATCTTGAAAGTTTCCAATGTTATGGTACCGTTATTATTGATTTCGTTCAATCTTTTTATAAATCGATATTTTCATTTCTTTTTACTTACATTTCTTTGAGACAGTTTTGAAATTTCTCACGATTTTTTGAAAAATTTACGACGAATTTTAACACAATGAGGGACTGACAAGACTATACTGGACTATACGTCATAAGTCGCAACGCTACACATTACACTATTCTGCGCTATGTATGTACATACTGTGCTTAATCTTATTTGGTAATACTGTAACGTACTATAACGCAACTTTCAACAATGACATTCATCTGTCACACGTTCTAGATTCTTCGTAAATGTATGCAAATTATGTTACAACTAGTTACAACTACATATTGGCAATTTGAAATATTCGATATTATTCAATTAATCAATTAAATTACGATATCAGATTGCTATAAGCACTTTCGAGCATGCAACTATATGCATTTTGTCGATTACTTTAATTACTTCTAATGATCAATTTATGTCAACGTACACGATTTAGTACACATACATAAAACTTAAATATTCTTTATAATTGTTATTCTTTATAAGAATTATTTGCTTTTGCAGCTTGGAATTGAACTCTGGTATCTCTTTTAATTTGGGGCACTTTTAATTTTCTAGTTTATTCTCGTGCTTTTTATTATGTATTCCTTAGTCTATTTAGCAGATGAGTAATGGAATGCAATAGCAAATATGTACTGTGCAATATTATAGCTTAATTTCAATGTCCAACTCAGAATTGAATACATTGTATACATTGTATGCAGTTTATATGAAGTAATGAATGCCGGTTTTGTGAAACTCGTCAGCGCAAATAGACTGTATTCGCTTTGGTTCCTTATCATTCTTTCGTTTTGGAAGTTTTCCCTGTGAATGAATAATCGATGAATGATTGATTACAATCGTACATCATTACGTTTATCGCAATGGAAAGCGAGATTCGTGGTATCGGGGCTGCGGTTTATCCCTGAAAATGAGATCCAGAGGATTCGATTCTAGAGAGCTCAATTTGAAATATTTGAATTTAGGCGCCATTCGGAGTGAACTGCAGCTAGGCCGGTAAAACAGAACTCGTTTGGCATTTGAGTGATTTATTAGATGGCGGGAAAATTTAATAATACTCTGCTATCACTACTTTAATCATATCTCAAGTATTATGTCATCAAATGGATGAAGTTACTAAAAATGCCCTTACTCAGAACTAAGTGCAATTGTGGTTCACCACAAGGTGACTGCTTCACGGCGTCCCCATTATTTAATATGTTTTCCTGATCTGACTTGTGAAGATTACGTGAGAATTACCTTATTTTGACTTATAGAACCTACCTTGAATAAATGGTACTGATTACTGTACCATAATTAAATTGCGATGGAATCTATGTATTGTTTCGCAGTCATAAGTTTGTACTCCAAATCTCACGCTAATTTCTATGTTATTACATTATTAGTTTATCGAATAATAAACAGAGATATTCGTCACCAATATTGGCACAAGTTTTATTTATCAAGAATGAGTATGTATGTTTTCGGAGCATTAATCTTCCTTCATCACAAAGTTTTAATTGTACATACATACTGTCGTATACATATGTATCTTATCTAAGAATACTTACAAAGATGTTATTATATCACACTTGTTCAAATTATGCGGCTCACTTAAATCTGTGGCGAAATGTACTTATCCTCAAGTAGAAAAGTACCATGTAAGCTTTCCATGATAGATGAGTGTTCCAGATTGACAATGAGATGTACAAATTTTCTTGTTTCTACTTTGAGTTTTTAGATTGCAGACATATTTGAAAATCGCAATGTTTTGTATTTCTGTGTGGCTCATCGAAATTATTGTTCAATGTTACATGGTATGCACTTAGAAATAGCAGGTATCATATTATGTCTCTGAATTCGTAAAATAGACTGATTTAGCGAGGTTCGTAAGTTCCCTGACGCCATCGCTGACGTGTAATTTTAATAATAACAAATTATTATTGTTCCTCGATTTTTATAGAAATTATTCTTAACAATTTCTAATTGTTAGATTCATTTTTTTAACAAGAGTTAACGTGTTGATAAAACACCAGGGTTTGCGCTGATATCAATTGTTTATACAATATGTTTATGTGAATATTATTATTTAATGAACCGCGGATAATACATTTTTATGGAAACAAATGACTGATATTTAAGCGAAATGAAATAAATAATGAATAAATGACGATGTCTAATTATGAGATAATTGTTATTCATGGTCGGCCTTTTTTATAAGAAGAAATGAATGCATTTGACCCTAAGATGAATTATATACAAGAACTTAGAATAAGTATATTGATTATCTTATCTATGTTTTTTCCTTGTGCGAATGAACTTATTTCTATAATTAAAGTGAAAGAAGTTAATTGCCGACCAATCGTCAAGTCTTTCAGACATTATAGTTTACGTGGTGATGGACAGCGTATTGTTCTCGATTTGATCGATTCTATAGACGATATATGCGACGATAACACAATACACAAAATACAGTCTTTCCCAATTTCTTCAAATAGATCATCTTGAAATTAAATCCACATTTTCACAAAACATCCTAGTCATCGAAAACTAGTTTTTCAGCTTCATCAACCATGTTAATAGTTTCTTATTCCAATTTTTGTGTTCTTTCATCACAAATATTTCATTATGCAAGAAGCGTCTTGCAGAAAGAAAGAATTTGTCACGGCATCTTCTCCACACATATCAGTAAAAAAAGCCTAGAAAGACATTTACAAGTACTCTTGACACTGTGGTCAAGTTGGTGGCACTCTTCGCAGGATATCTTCAAGAGTCCAATGTCAAGAAGCTCTTGGTTACAGATATTTCTTGACATTTACAGTGGATATTAAAGTCCACGTAGGTATCTGTTCGCGACAGACCTCTCACGGTCAATTTTCTTCAAAAGAATCACACGGATTCTTATCAGTAATAGTGTATTCTACGCGAAGAATTCGGTGCTTCCTGTAAGAGTCGTTTCTCGAAAGGTGGAGACAAATCACGAATACGAGCATGTTCAGGTGGCGGAGTAAGTGGTGGTCTTCGTCGATTGTTGCCTCCCAAAGATGGTCTTCTAATGGTATCTTTCTTTGGTTTGCCATAAAATTTGCTACCTTCGGCTTCAATCTCTTCGATCGAAGGTATACGCACGTATCTAAAATCTTCGATATCTTCATCGCGTGGTAAAGGTCGGCCTGAGTCTTCTGGAACTGGTCGACCGTCTGGATAAACGCGAATTACCATTGGCCCAACTAGATACGGACCACTGTGTTCTGAGGATGATCGGCTATAATCGTTGGTAGATACGTTTTCCTCTCCAAGTCCATTTGTTTCGCTACCACCATTTGCTGTAACCCAAAATTTAACGTTTTCTTTAATTTTATTATAAGAGATAGAAAGTTTTAAATGAGTTCTCTAACAAGTCACTTCTAATTGAAATCAACCTAATTTACATTGCCATTTATAGCGATCGAATTCTTCTGATCGCGATTACCGAAGATTTACATACATGAATCGTAATATTGAAATCTGTTGTAGTAGCTTTAAACAAATTCATTATTCAAATCGTTGGTAACCGTTTGTCCTGTCGAATTTTGAAGCTTGAATTTACGGTGGGTGGTAATGTGCAGTACCATTTACCGTCAGGAAATAATTTGAATAACATTAGTATATCTTGTGATCATGGGTGGTCGATGTTACAAAATTCAATCTGGTAAATATGCAAATTTGAATAATCAAGTCTAACGGATGACTAATCACATGGATCAGCACACAATAGAATTAGCATTTGGAAGTAATTTCGAAATAATTTCAACATTATCAGTTTCGCACAGACATATATACAATATATATACTAACAGTGAGTGTGTGTGTGTGTGTATGTGTGGGTACATTTAAAAGATATTTCTGCGCGTTTGCGACCTCCGGGTTATGATAATAAGGCGTTCATCCTTTACAAGCACTTGTCTTTCTACTTCCGATAGGTCATCGAATGCCGTTTCATAGTAGTACGCGAAGCCTCGAGTCAAAAGGTTCGTGCTGGAATTTCACGAGAGGCGATTTGTGGTATGCCAAGTCGCGGTAAATTGAGGTGTAATAAATGTTTCTCTCATGAGTGCCCGTGGCACGTACCTAGTAAGTTCTATGCTCTGACGTGTCGGCTTTCGTTGACTAGAGCCAAATACGAGAAGCCAAATGACTATTAATTAAGTAGGAACAATCCCATTGGTATTCCTAACATGCGACCAAATTTGCATATTTTTCTTGCTTTTGCATATTTTATTAACAAGCTTGCTAATAAGACAAGAGTTAGAAAGTTCTTAATTATATATATATGTTTTAGAGATTACAAATAACTATGAGTATTACACATTTTCAAAAAATTATTAACTTTCTGGTTTATCTTCTCGAGAGCTTTACAATAATAAATTCCTATTCTGAAAGGATTTCTACTTGAAGAACCTTTTACTCTTCTACAATTAGTTATAGTCAATAATACTGGCCCTGAGGTGCTTGTCTCCACGCGTTCATTTATAATACTTGACACGAATTGTGTTCGCCACACGATATCGTTCTCTTTGGTCAATCTGTTTTTGAATAGCTAATTCAAATGTTCATATACAACGAACATTATTCTTCTGTCTATAGGTATATTGCGGTCATTCTGACTGTTTATGTGGATCAAACTATTCAAAGCACCTGGTCACGTACTGATGCAGCGGTAGTTTGTGTATATATAGTCTTAGAGAAAATGTGAAAGCCACGGCCCCTTTGACGCTTCTGTTCTTTGCTATCGAGAAAAGTGACCTCCTTTCAACTTGCTCAGCATCCATCCGCCGGATATCTCAGCTTCTGAGAAGCTGGAGAAAAGCGACGGATTTTTGTTTTTTTTTATTATTATTATTAAATGCCTATTCACGAATGTAACAAACAAAATGGAAAGATCGAGGGCATACGAGTAATCGGATGATATTCGAGATCCTTGAACTTTTGATAACTTAATAATAACGGTCTTTTATATAGTGTACACGTGATTTCGTGCGTCTTTATCACTCTCGCAATGGAGAAAGTAGCAAGACAAACCTGTCAATTTCAAAACAAATGTTTCGCTATTAAAGGCGATCTTGTTAAAGAAGAAAGAGACTTTCTAGATGAGTATGCGTGATCGAGATGGCGACCGTAACTTTCTCGCGGTATTATTATTTACTTTTGTTTCGCATAACATCAAGGATTCATTAAGAGAACAAGAACGGCCATCATTGGCAAGAAGTTCGTTCTCGTTAAGCAACTTTGTGTACGTTCCGTTAAATGCGTTGATTTATAAGGCTATTTGATTAGTGTGATTCAGTGAATAGATACCTAATGCTTCGGCGCCAGTCGTAAAGTAGGACTCATCCGTTTCTTGACCGACTCTTGAGGCTAATCTACCACTTCCCACTATAGCACGCCAAACTGTAAATGAAAGATTGAAATTTGTAAATATAAGTTTGATTTATTAGCAAAAAGTACTTAACGGTTATAAAACAATAATTGTATTATAATATTGTATTATCGAAATAGATCGTTTTACTTACTCATTTCTTTAGCACCATGTTGATACGGGTCCAATTTATCCAGAAGATTGTCGTCCATACTTGCTAAGCTTCTAACACCAGAAACAAGTAAATTTTTATTGCAATCGGGTCTCGGGGAATCAGTGCAAAATTTCGCCACTTGTGTGCTGAACATTCTGAACAAGTGACTCATCTGAAACAGATTCGATGCGAATCATTGTAGACTATTTATCGTAGTTTTATATTATTATATACAACATAATCAACTATATTAATATATCGTTTCAAAAGGTTGCTGATACTAGTTCAGACTTCAACTATAAAGAATAAAATAACAATTTTATACTTTGGTTAAATATGAATATTTCATCATCGAATACTTTGTGGATCGACGTCATAGCAATAAAATCAGAAAATCGAATTTTTAAAACGGGTAGCAAAGTATCATCAAGATTCAGTCGATACTGGTATTGATTAATGTTTTAATTTCTTCGACATGTTACGATCCTTGTACAATTTCAACGTAATATGAATATTCGAATATCCGGTGAATTTCGTGGTAAAATTCATTTTGACACATCTAATTAAAAACTACTGTAATTAATATAAATTCTTGATGAAGCACTGCACTTTCCAAGAGGAAGAATTACTAAGAGTCTATAATTTGGATATATTTCAAATCATAGAGAAACAGAGAAATATCCTGAATTACTGAGAAACAACAAATCGACGATGGAGATTGGGAAAGTACCTTTCCATTTGGCATAAGCAAATTAATTCTCCATGCGTCCGGTGAAACTCACAGCAATATATATATAACACACAGTGAATTTAACACTGTAGAAGTAATGACAAACATGTATACATATATAGTACACGTAAATGTAATCTGTATGCATGTCAATGCTCCATCGTATATCACGCATTAGTTGCGATAGAGTGTGTCTGCTTCACTAAAGTGGACATCGGAACGATTTTCTACTTATCCCATAGCTATTAAAATCGTTCAGTATTCCGACCGTTACGATAGTAAAGTAATGGTGTAAGTTTCAGTTCGTGTTTGTCTTGACGAAGGTGTATATTATTATCACGCATTGCATGCCACCATTTGCTCTACGTCAAGCGCAACACTCGATGTCTACACACTCTTCGAATACCTTTTACGGTAGCACGATTACGCGAATATTCGACCTTTGAATTTCTAATGACATTTCTGTAACAGTCTCTGACCTCCTTAGACTGGCCTTTTTTTTCCCGACGAAAACTGTGAATCCCAATTTCTCTTTCGCCAAAGTGTTCAATTGCGAATTTAAACGTTCAGTGCTACACCGAGATCTCGTGAATTTTGATTATTCACTATTCTATACACACGAATTCGATATCTTCGTGTCTTAAAATTCAAATTATTTCCTGTGAATTAATTTCGTGCTTCGAATTGTTTCTCAAAATAATAGACATTTACGATTGAATTATTCTGTCATAGAGTCGCTCTTGTTAATTTAAATATATGCACGAATATTATCTAGGTTTTTGTTTTTTTGTTCTTTTGTTTTTGTTCTGTTGTGTTAATTTACGGTTGTTTTTTTTGTTCTGGTGTGTTAATTTACGCCAGTTTTTGTCAACAGGTCGATGTCGATGAACTGCATGGTTGAGAATGCACGTTTTCCGGTGTTATTCTGTAGGTTGTGGACCGAGAGTGATCGACGGAGGATTATTGTCCTGTCTCTTAAACGATTCCGGAAATTGGGAGAAAGCCGAAACAAACGAGAATCGTCGGACAGGGAATAATTAGTGCAGAAAGACAATGCCTATGTCTACATATATGGTGGTTTCATTCCCTCTTTGCTTATATAGGATAATATATACGAATGTTTGAATCATTATTACTCTCTCTTAAATTTCTCGATGTGAAAGGTATTATTAAAACTGGTTATATCATGTACCAAGTACATACCAGTATAAAACAAAAAAAAAAAAACCTTGTAAAAAGTATAGGCAAAGGGTAATTTATTTCGCGTTGATATCGTATAGGTTTTGTTCTTTACCAAAGTAAGTGGCTTGATCGACAAGTTTACTAGCGGCGCGAGAAATGAAAGCGTTCTTGAACTTCATACGCGAACTTCAAACCTAGATTTCTATCGTGTATATATTCCAACTAACGAAATATACTGTATCGCTTTTTCTTGTTTAAAAATATCATTTTCTTTGAAGATGTTTGTTTAAACATTATTTGTAAATGACATCAAAAACTATTGAGGAAGTTTACAGTATATATATATATATATATATATATATATTCTGGTATAGTACTGGTTGTCACATTCATTTTTTCTTGCCTTGAAAGATACCTCTAATTACTCTATTGGAGGTATAATTACAATGACCACGATGATTACTGCAGTCTGATAATTACGTTTCAAGCAAGATCTTTTTTCTCCTAGTTTACATTGTGTCAAGAACGTAAAGGAAATATGTCGAAAACTTTACAGGGTCATCTTAATTATCAGGGTTTATCTTAATTATTGTTACCGAGGACCTGTAACTCGGTAAACGCATGTACTTGGTTCGTTAGAAACTATTGAAATAATAAGTGGAAATTCCATTCAGTGAAATGCATATCCAATAAATCTTTATGTATTTCGTTATTTGGCGGTACGAGAGAAAATGTTGAATTTATAGAGTGCGTGTAGGAATAAAGGATCAGATCCAAACTTGGAACAAAAGCTTACGGTCCTTAATTTACGCACAATTGCATTTCAGCACTTGGTGCAATTCCGATGAAACTACGCGAGTTGGATAGGGGAAAAGCATTCTCATCGAATGCACTCGATTGTTCGGTGAAAGTTTGCTCATTCGTGATACCCAAGAGTATGTACTTGCGAAATCGTTCCCCTCTGTATTAATGTTTGCCAACAAAATATCCGAATCGTGAAAACATTTTGAGGGCCCTTTGACCTCGTGCTCATAACTGAAAAGATTTTGCCGATAATAATCGTCGAGGGGAAAATATTCCTGTAAAATTTATTACCACCTTATGTGTTTCGGTAGTTCAAATCAGCGTAAATCATATTGGAAAAGAAAAAAAGCTCGTGATGGTAAAACATCAAATTTAGGCTTCAGAGACAATTTCAGATAAAACAGTATACATATACATAGCGATACGCGTATACGTACAATCCAGCACAAAGTCTTATTGAAATTCTTCGGAATATAGTATTTACGATAAAAGAGGGAATAAAGAAGCATTATGTTTTAACGAGTTTCTTTAATGAGATCTCAGTTTCACGGCTTGTAAAGAACTTGTAGCCACGGATATTTTAGACCTATTACGTATATATGTACAGTACCAAGATGAACTATGGAGATCAGAATGTATGTCAATGCCATAGTTTTTGTATTATCGTAATTTAAAATGCAGTGAAATAACCAGTTCTGGGTCAACGTCTTATTTTCGAGAAATCTGCTATCTTAGTTCACTATATTTATAGCAAAACATTTACAGCCAAATATTCCAACTGATTGAACATTAATCTTTTGTTTGAAAGTATAGTAAATATATCACTGAATAATTAAACGGACTGAATAGTATATACCAAGTAAAATTGGAACTAGCCGTTGAAATAGAATTCTAAAACGGTACTCACTTTCTCATCCCTCGAGAGAAATTCCCACATGGGTATCGCCGAGCCGGTTGCGGGTGAAACGATGTAGTTCAACATCGCAAAACCAGCGAACAACATAAAAGTCCTTGAGTTTTGCATCTTAATCTTGTCACTTTTCCGTTAGTTTGATTGACCGATGCACTATCCACAAGTTTTTAACGAACGTTTTACCGAACTCCACAAAAAAAAAGAAAAAAACAACGGAATTAGTACCGTTGCTTCGAGTCGGTTAGTTCGTCGATGACTCAGGTCAACGTTTAACCGATGGAGAATATCGAACTACTAAACGCGTTTACACAATAGAAAATTGTGGTTGTTTGAAAAGTTTAGATTCGAATGTAATTGATCGTAAAGTCACAGGGTTACGCAGGAAAGATAATATCCTTCCGTACCGTGTTTTCTGTACGAGCGTTTACAGTAGACTGGTTTGGCATCGGTAAGACGCATGGTTATATGTTCGTGCGAACCCCACTACCAATGCTACCAAGGAGCAGAGTCCATCGGCTCTTATAGTATTTACGTCTTTCAGGATATTATCCGGAATCTCGAAATATTCCTTAAAGAAAAAAGTCTTTCAGTATTATTCAATACTATACATATCGTTTTGCTTTTCTACTTAACAAATTTAAAGACTGTTCTTCTCCTCATTCATTCTCACACCTCTGTTTTTCTTCGTAACTTCGGTTAAATATATAATTTTAATTTAGTATGTTGCTTTAATTCAGATTTGAAAATATTTCTTCTCTCGATACACACACGAATATATATTCTTCAAAATCGTCTTACGAAACGCTCAAATCTTTGGTCTCAATGACTATAAGCTTTAAATTCGCCAAGATTAAAATTAAACATCGACTTTTTGCATTACTCGAACGTTTACATTGGATGAGTGGTTTGCAAGTAGTAAACCGATGTCGATGAACCTGATTGTGGTTTTTAATTTAACGCGTAGCATGAGTTTTAAAATAGAAGATGGTCTGCAGGATGCGTCATTAAAGGGCTCGGCCTTGATCATCCGGTTCTTCTACCTGAACATTGCGTCGCATTCTAGAAGATTCAACACCCTACGGAAGCTCATCCTATCATTAGTAGCTATATATAAAACAGTGACGGGGTTCGACCTATTCATTATGTAATGCATATCATTTTGTAATAAGTACTGGGTGCAGTATACATAATGGAAATAAGCAAATTATGAAATATTACCTAGTGTCAAGACATTCAATGTTCTCACCCACGCGTAATAAAGCACAATTTTACAGACTCTAAACCGCATGACACGCGTTCCGAAATCTTTACTTCACAGTACACTCCGTTTTTTCTTATACTGCGTAGTATTCTCAATGAACTTTTACGTTAAAAAAGAAAAAGAAAAAAAAACGTGTCAAAACATATTTTGATGCCGTTCAAGGATGTCACTGACGCAGGTCACTGATCGGTCTAGAAATTAATATTCGATCGGTAGCGTTTTCAGATTTTTTTAATTGCGTAGTAATCGAGTGTCATAGGTAGAGTGAATGACTGCTAGTAAATCAATTTTATTACTGTTGAACCTGGCAGTAGTTTAAAAAATCAGTTTACAACTTGACATTATACGGACAGATTTCTGCCCTAAATTTCTTTCGTCTATCGAATACTAAATCAATCAAAAACTTATTCTTAAATGATTGAGCATACCTTAGTTTAATTCGTGTTATCGGTAATGGAAATTGCTATATGTATCTGTTTATTTTCTATATGTTATATCTATATGTATACACAACCAAAACAGGTTGCGTGGAAAGCGCAGCAGGACTACGTGCTACTAGGACCGTATCCCGTGATCATTATTCATGATGCAGTTAAAACTAGAAAACTTAAATCATACATCTTATAGAAACCTTTTTTTCTCATGCTACTCTGTTATTTTTGAAATCAAACTTTTTTCTAATAAACGTTTTCGCCACAGTGATCTACTATAAGTATATAGAATCGTCTTAAAATAGTTGTGCTCTTCCAAAGTGTATTCTTCTTCGCGTTGGAATGTGACGGGTAGAAGACGTTCGTAGAAGATGATTAAAAACCGCAGAAAAATTGCGGCCGACAGTAAGTACAAAGCAAAGCTGGCAAGAGTTTTCAACGGCAACGACCAACGTGAGAATATTCAGAGATCGTAAAGTTTGCTTTTGCAGGCGAGTTTGGTACAACGATGCAGGTGCATGGTCAGATATACAATTGTATGATATAATCGTAGTAAGATGGTTCTCGAGCATTATACGTGTTGTTAAGCATGAACAAAACCAATGTACATTTGTTACAGCAACAAGTGTCGTTCCAAGTAATCTCGTTCGGTTATCTCACAAATTCCGCTGTACATTTAATGGTCAGTATGTAGTCATCCAATCATTATGTCATTCGGATATACGTACCATGAGAATAGATTTACGCTTTCTACCGTTTCATGGATGCAATTCTAATTTATCGCGCTACCGAGAGAATAAATTAACCCGAAAGGACATATACGTAGCGTGAGCTCATTTTGTTTCTAATCTCTTTGAAATAGTTACCGAATGTCCTCGTCGAGTTCACACGTATATGGCGATTCGGAGAGAATCGAGTACGCTCCCGTGTCCGGCATTGTGTCATGCCACTTTCCAATGCGATCAAATTGCGTTGTAACCAAGCGCGTGCATCCGCGACCTTTTTTCCGACTTTGTTTTCTCCGGATTGATGGTCGCGCTTGATCGACGCATTTAAACCTTACTGGACGAGGTCAAGGAAATTCTGGCAATTATAGAAGATCCAATATTGATAAATTGCACGTTGATGAATTCGATGTAAAACGATATCCAAAACTTGTGTACCTTGTATGCGTCAATCGTTTGTTCAAAACTTCAAGATTTCTTCCCGCGGAATTTAGCTAAAGAGATTTGAGAACCGATGGTGGTGAAGATGGGATGCATGATAAGTCGGTGATTAAGCATCCTTAAGACGTAATTATCGTGATAAATTAAGAGAACGTCCTGAGAATACGTAACAGGGAAGGTGTGTGGGCAAATCGACACGCTGTGTGTCTCATGCAAACGATTCTTGGGAAGATGCTCGATGCAATTAGCAATTTGATATCTTGCTCTCGGATTAGGAATTATAAGCCAGTAACTTTGATATTCTTCTTACTCTTCTTCCGCATTCTTTTAACAATTTACTATCCCACGCTGGAAGAAAGGATGTTACACTCCTAATGATAATAATTGGCATCATTGTACATAGTATGTATCTATAAGAAAGTTCTTGGCAATGTTATGTAAAAATCCCTTACACGTTCTGAGAAATTCCATCGCGCATATAATAGTGTATTTTTCACTATTCTTACTTCGACCACGACAATGTAAATCTAGTAAGCGCCTCGGTGGTTGGTGTTCTTCAATTTTAGAAAGGTATAATGCAAGATATTACATCAGTTGTTTCTCTCAAACATAATTTCATTCGCATTAACGTCCAACTACGTTTGAAGATTCTCAACGAAAAGTGCATCGCGTGGGTGAGAATACAACGTAAATGTACAATTCAGTAGGTATAAATAGTGACTGTGGGTTAAACTTATGCAATAGAAACGACTGGTGCTGCATAATCGTAACAATGCATTTTAGTATCGCTCGTTAACACTAGAATGCAAACTGACTGCGAACCGGATACTGCAACGAAAAAGGGAATGGAAATCACTTCCTCCCTGTCAGTGGAATGAGTGGACCGTCCTCTGACATCGTGGAGGTGTGGAATCCGTTCCGGTCGACGTAATTGTTGCCGGACGCTCGAGGCTTTCCTGGTGAAAAAGTTGATGAGCCAGAAATTCTTCGCACCGGTTCTAAATGCCGTTGCTTTCGTATTAGCCCAAGTGGTACTGGTCCACGTCATTAATGATGCACGATACAAATTCGGTGTATGTATATAGATTCAAAGCCGGTTGTGTCGTCAGATAGCTCTTGTTTTATTAATCAACAATCTTTTTGACTATTTCATCCGACTGGTATTCACTAAAATGTTTCTCTTTGATTCGTTTACGTCAAACCAAACTGGAAATGTATTCACAAGTTCATATATGTGTAAATATGAATTATTTTAGAAAATGTGGTTTTGTAAAAATGATCTTTTGAGGATCATAATTTTATAGATTGTGACTAATTAGAAATCGTCAAGTGGAGGAATCTCAGAATGAGAACTCATAAAATTTCTATGACTCAAATTCTATTTATGAGTCAATGTATCCGAACAGTCAAGCGATTAATTTTGTGATCGTAATTTTTGTGAGCTGCCGAGTCACCACGTAGTCGTCTGTGATTCCGGAGAGATTCCGCGAGAAAGATTCCCGTGGCCGCATTCCAGAAATTCTTAACTGCTGAACTCAGTGTGAGATGAACCGAAATTTGAAGAAGCAAAGTAGCTCAATGAGAAACTAAATTCGGGAATTCCTTGACTTTACTAATAACTAATTAGGAACCGTGTGAGACAATCGGAAAAGAATTCGCTGATCGTTTCAGGTCGTCGTTCGACTGATCGCCGATACTACTTCAATTAAGAATTTCAGGAATTATGATTCAGCTAATAATTCGGCAAAAATTTCCAGTGATTTTTGATGATGCGTCTGACCTTAAATGTTGAAATTCGAAGGAGACATAAAAGTAGTTCATTATACTTCGATTAAAATTTCTCTACCAGTTGCACAATCGAAAGTTGAAAAGAATTTCAAGCAATAATTAGATCCGTCCGTCATCTCACTTATGATTCATACAATAGTTAAAGTTTTGTTGGATTTAAATGTTATTAGAATTATTTCGCGGTAACTGTAATGTGATCAACAACCTTATTCATTATTTTCAAGCCAATTTTTTGGATCGTTAGCAAATTAGAAATGTGAAAAATATTTTTAATGCCAAGTTCAACTTTGAAATATTAAGAGACTGACGAATTTTTGCACGAAACTGACTGGTACTGTAGAACTTATAACATAAGAGCAATGTTACAGTTAATTAATGACTGTCAAAGTGTAGCTGGAAATTCCGAAGTTTTGGCACTTCGGATCGGAATGATAATTTATTGAAAGATGAGCTGAATTTATCATGCAAGAATCTGAGCCCATGGATGCCGGTAGGATATAATTATTTTTTTGACAAAATTCCATGTTTGGCCTCTGAAGGTCGTTCCTTAATATTGATGAATAAATCAATGTATGATGCGTCTTGTAAGCACTTTTCGACTAAAGGGATGTCTATTAGCTTATTGGAATATATTACACAAAAAAGATGGCTAAGGTTATTTATCATTATACAGGAAAATTTGAGTTAACACCTAATAACTCTTTTATATCTATGATGATTATCTATTCCCTTTCTAAATAGTTTCTAATGAAATACCACGACAATTAACAATGATTCACGATTGTCGATTAATAGATTCTCAATTCTGCCACATCTTCGTCGAACCTCTTATTTTTCAATATTAGCGAATTTCAGTTTCATTTTGATAGTGTTTTTAGTTTGTATTTAAATGAAAATATTGATCACGGTATTTGAACTTTTCGCGAGCGTTGTTTTATGAGGAAAAATAATAAAAGTCTGAATTCGATGTATCGAACGGTTTTGCACGTAGCTGTAATAAATTTTACGATAAATTTCAGAATACGAAAGTGTGTAACAGTACGTCTGTTAACGTCATATATATAATCCTACGCAAATCTCATCGATGGCGCCATTCCGAATTCAGGAAATCCCATATTTTCGTTCTACTCAGTGTGTGCTGGCTTCGTACCGGTAGAATGGTAATGAGAGACACGTGCTAAATTAGTCTGGGACCAGAGTACTCGTTATCGAATTAATTTTCTCTATGCGAAATCTACAAATGCTTTACACACCTAGTAACTACAGGATAAAGTACTATCGATCGACCTACAAATGTTGTTTGAAAGCTGTTTTCATTTTAAAAACAACTTTCTCTCGTTTAGAAAACTATTTAGAAGTATATTCAAAAGTGAATACTTCGATAATTCATTGCGCTAATTATTAAAATTCCTAACTTAAATTAGTACAAAATAAGGATTTCATGACGCAGCATTGAGCAGTGAAAGGTACCAAACTGGTAAAGATAATAAAACCACGACAATTTATTTCAAGTATTAATCTACTTTTTTTCTTTCTTTTAATTTATTTTGCTGAGATATCATTGTGGGAAGATGCGTTTGGCGTATAGTCCTGTCGAGTGTGTTAAATTTTCACTTCTTTGTACTAACTGTGCGTGTATACGTATACGGTTCTTTTGCCGCAAGGCCGTAGGCAAGGACGGCGCCAACTGTTATAAAGCATGTGTGTGTATAGATATATGGATACACGCATACATAAATACTCTCAGAGATTAAAAAATTGTTGCTTACACGCCGACGCGACCTAAGAATTTGTCTCTTTGCATTATAGAGCAGGACGAATAGTTCTTATCCGTGCTCATAAATATACTTTTTTGTGACTCTAAAGAACTGCGCTAAAGACATTCAGAATACAAGAATTTTATTTTTCACTTTTTTATAGATAAATTCAATCACCCCTATAGTAACAACAATGGAAAGTTTGTGACTAACCAGCATTATTTTACTAATTGATTAAAGAGTCAGCGCGCAATTAAGGGAAATCTTGAGAGCGATTAATTATGTAGAAATTTAATAACAAAAGGAATCACGTTACGGAATAGAATTATTAAATGCAACAATGAATTTCTGATTGTGATTTCTTCTTGATTGGGAAATATATTGACGTAAACAATGAGAAATCTCTGTACAGGATATTATTTAAATTTCGTTTAAAACTAGTTTACCATATATCGAATAATTCTACAAACATGTGTTTTAATTTTTCTGGTATTCATCCATTGACGTCAGTGTGAATAATATCGGAGGACCGTAAAATGTTAAGCCGGCGCCGTTTAGTCGGGCAATGAATTGATTTTATGGAGATGCGATTAGCGATTCATATATATCTCTTTTTCGAAAGCGTGTGAACAAAGTCCTTAATTTCTTTAGCGTTTTGAAAATTTGCGCGTATACTAGAAAAGTAAGAGCGAAATTTTCAAATACATTGATGTAATCAGAATATTTCTTATATATTATTATTATTCTTTTATAATTTCGAAGGAATAACTTTTTATTAAATTCGTATTTGAACTTGAAATGTTTTACATACTTGATAGAAATAATATATGTATAGGAGAGATGTTTCTCCGGCGGAATATTCTTTTGGAAATAAAAATGTGAAAAGTGATATTTATTATTTGTCCAACAAAACAATTCTCATGTTCAATGTTCAATTCTTGGCAGTTAATCAAAATTAATCTTCGTTATCAATTTCGGAAACAACTGGCGGCAATCGCCGGATACTTGAAATTTTAACGTGCTACACATGGAAAGAAATTGATTACGTACAATACGAACTTATTATACATATGTATGAAATTACGAAAATGCTTTTTTTTACATAATATCAAGAACATGTTTACCAAATTTATCTTGTTTAGAAAAATTGTTGTGTGTGGTTTATCAAATTGATTTTCGGTCACAGGTCACATTTTCGGTACTTTTTTATTAGTTATATTATAATTATGAAGAGATAAATATCCAACAGTTAGATATAAAAATATATTTTATGAATATTTATACGATAACAATCATTTATTTTATTACATAATATAGAGTATATTCAGTTGTATAAAGGTTTGTATATAAATCGGAATAATAAACATATTTAATAATCTTACGTTTCTTATGTTTACACCCTGTGTTTAGAATTTATGGAAGACTATCACAGGATTAAAATATTTCTGTTATAAATCTGTATAATTGAATATAATAGTGTTCTGTTCATAAAAACTCACGATTAATGCATTCGTAAGCTAAGTATCTTGTAGTTTCACGAGTTTTTCAACGTCTGCCATACGCATAATTGGATTGATGTTCTGTAAAATAATATAAGTTACGTGCTTACTCTTCCGTCTACTTAAATTTACATTTTGACCAACGCCAACCATATAACAGGCAGAGAAATTTGAGATTTCGTTTGTTTCAACTTACGTTTATACATCTTTTTTGAGAGCGTAATCTCTGGCACGAGTAGTTGTACTTTTCGAAGTACGCTAGCTTTTGAAGCTAACGTTGCATCCACGTTCCAAATCTAAAACACCATCTTTATTTTACAGTGTGTATAAACAATATCGAAAGAATTAGAATTGTATAACTGACCTGAATTAAGTCTTCTCTATCTCTAATCGAGACAGTTACGCCACATATATCATCGCCCTCTGCAACTGCATCAGAAAATTGTTCTCCGATAGCTGCGAGTACTACTTCTGTCCAAACTTTTCCCTAAAAATATCATTATTCAATTGTATTTGTCGATATTCCTGTTGCAGTTACATTAAAGTATTTTGAATACGAATTTACTTACGGTATCATGTTTATGGCACTTAAATCTCCAAGTTCCACCATGCTCGTTAACTGGTTCTTCCCATAAAGGATATCTGTCATCCCTCATTAGATGATAACTGTATCGAATCTACCATCAGAAAAATTAATCTAACAATGATCTAATTTACTAACGAGTATCTAATGTAGCGATAATCCTTCTGAGGAATAAGGAATAAGCAACGGCAGTACAATAAGCATATTGTTAAACATTAGGATATAATACCTGCATGTCACCGGCATTTGGTATATTGTTGAAGACTGCCCAAAAGCTTTGTACAGTATTCACGGTATAAATCTTCGTTAAGTTTGCTTTATACTCTTCGACAGTAGTGCCAGATATAGCTCTGTTAACGGTATGAACTTTTAAGTTCTTACTTCTAGCTTACGAATCCAACGAGTTAGTTAAAAGAAACAACTGCTTTGTATAATGTAACTTCTAATTCCAAAATGTTGTATAAAATCTTTATTAACGAACACCGGTATTACTGTTACGATAATTATGTAAGGCACAGCGCTTGAACTTATTGTTAAGTATAAATTTGACAGTAAAATATTTAAGCATCATCATCGAATTCTAATGAATTATTCAATTACAATTTTAATAATCATTTCCAAACAATTGTTACATAATTATCTTGTTTATTTATTGAAGTTTCTCGAAACATTTAATTAACCGTTCAAAACAATTTTCAGGCTTATTCGCGGAATTGGATAAAAAATGTGTCGTATTTTTTTAATACTGTGTATAGGAAAGATACATAAATATTACTATACATTGTTGACAAACATACGTTGGATCTACGTCAGGAGAGATATTTTCGTAAAACTATTGCACATACATACAACAAGCATATCAAAATATTTTGCGAATTATCTGATACAGTTACAAAATTAAAAATTACTGTATAACGCTTGCCAATTTTGGAACCTGTATATGTCACGGTCAATTACATTGATTAGACAGAATGAAGCACATCAAAAATTCTTCGCTCGTTTTAATGTAACCAAACGTTCCCGCCCGAGTCTAAACAGTTCTCGGACTTTCTCAATTTGAAATCTTATCAGTATTAAATGAAATTGCCGCAATATTACTTAGCGAACGCTCATTGGTGACGTCAATAAGGAGGTATTTCTCAAAACAATTCCAATGAGACTTTGCAAAAAGAAAAAATCAAATCGAATGATATGCAACACTGGATGCAGTCTGCACTTAACATTGAATATTTTCGATCGAAAATTATATAGATTCTCTTACTTGTCCAACCAGAATGTCCAAGGAGTTTGCAGTGGTGTTTCCGAATTTTCATCTTTCTCGATTGTTGTAACAACTTCGTTAGTATATACCGGTGTTTTTGATAGCTCTGCCGAATCGCTATCTCTTGATTTACATTCCACTGCGGCCATATTCGCAACGAAAATGTCACGTGATTGTAAAATATATCTACCCACCGGGAAAATATTCGCGGTCCAAGAATACAAAGCTATTCGACCACCTGCCAACATTTTTGCCACGATATGAAATAAAGTGTATTACAGATATGAACTTTGGATCACTTGTAATCCTTACAATACTTATTTATTTATGTACTTAACTCATAGCAAATTTATTAAAAACACTGATTCTTATGCGAGATTCAACGATACAGAATATGAGGTATAATAAACTTGTGATTTAAAGAAAAATGTAACGTGAATACATAATTGATTTATTAGTAAATAAATAATCAAAATAATGAACTTGTATTGATGTTTGTTGATGCTTTCGAAAGTTCAGTTAAATATTTGATACGTTAGGAATCATTACGATACCTGGAGTTTCGGTGATGTACGAATTCTTACTGACTTGTCCTTTATCCAGAAATTTGCACTTCTTTCTGTTTGTCACATTCTAAAATTACAATGTTTCCACAATGACGCCGAAGTGAATGAACACGGTAAATAAACTTTCATATCATGTTCCGTCTGATTCTGATCAACATGTTGATCCTGTTCGTTAGAGATGGCGCCAGCAATTCCTTTATTCGAACGGAATCTTTGAAGTCACCCCGCAGACGACTCCCTACTTTACCATAGGTAACACCAATAAAACAGATGGTAAAACGTGACGTCACAAACTCGATCACGCTGTTCCGTCAAATATATTTGGGCTCCAATAATTGTATTACGTGTCTTCTGGACAACAGAAAACACGTTTGAATAATTGTAAAATATGTAATGTTCAATGTATTCTAAAACAAATTATTTCAAATTAATCAATGTTTCGAAAATGCGAAGCAATCTACCAGATCATTTCCTCCTTTCCCAGACTTATTTATTCGCAAGAAAAAATATTATAGTGTGACGCATTCTAAGACAGACGGATCAAGGTAGAATTTTTCTTATATGATCAATTGCGGTAACTTGATCTTTCCTCGATGATGCAAAATCTTAGAGAACTTGCAGTTGTAGAACGTAACACCAGTATTCCATAACTAATGAATCGAGTTGAAACCATTACGACTACTTGCATTTCCGTGAATTATGATATCCTATTATCGATACCACCGGTAATAGCTATTAGGAATAAAGGATTTATGTACAACGCTTCGATTTCTTCTATCTGCTTAGCATCACGATCGTACTGTTCCCAGCACTAACGGTAAATGTAGAATTTCAGTGAAATAGGTCGACCATCCAAATTCCTTTCGTGTGTATTAATTTGCGTCATTGATATGTCTGCAAGTGTTTTAATCGTTCCAGACACTATTTGAATATAAATCCCAGTGTACGTTATGAATACTAAAATGCTCAATTAAGTAGAAGATTGTTATAATATATGTTGATCCTATTTATCTTTGGCATTAAAATAAGCATACATGCCATTATACAGATCAATACAGACTTATAGAATATATATCAAAAATTGGAGTCAAAGAAGAAATATTACAGGCAAACTTTAGTAGAATCTAAAATAGATATTGTATCTACTGACCTTGAATATATCTAATACCATACGTACATAAGTACAATGTCTATTGCTATTATTATGAACGCCGATAGTTATAATGTGATACAGTAGCCTAATTTTCATAACAACTGCTAATACCGTGTACCTGATAGCTGTCTGTACAGTGAAGTAGAATAATGAAAATATCCTGAACCATCGACTCTCAGTATTCGATTCCCGTTATTTAATGCAAATAGATTCATATATTGGGTGAATATTCCCGCAACAGGAAATCCCCCACTTTTCGAAATGGCGTTCTGAACACTTTCGTCAACACGGTGATGCGAGACGGAGGTATCGAAGAAGTCCATTTCTGTACGATGATGTACGATATTGTGGTAGGAGCATCGACATGGTCGTAAGGGCACTTCTTCGTGCCTGACTGCTCAACATGAACGATACTCTCCCTAGTCCCTACTAAAACGTGGTGGCGGATGCATGTTCATCGCGCTTTGCTCTTCGCTGTTTTAATCTCGATCAATGCGCTTCGTTGAGAAACGTCACGGAATATCGAAAACTCTTTCGTTCACCGCGACCTGCTCGGAGCGATCGCATCATGCTACCAGTACGTGTGATACTTACTAGTGCTAAATTTAGGCGCCTTTGGAACGTGATTCTTTCCGTGTATTGACATAGTGAGATCTGTCTGACTAAGAGTGTCTACTACTGCGTAAGAGAACGTTTAACTTCGTTACAGGCTCGATCTCGATGAACTCTAATAATAATCAATTTCGAATCAGACGTTCCGATCTTTATCGTCATTCTTATTAACAGATCGTGTGATTACAACTGCAGGAAACCTATTTTATTGCTAACAGACTATTATCGAAGGTTATCAAGAAAAACTGGTTTTCATATTCATACCGGTGAGAAATTCAGATGAAAATAGCTTATTATACAGTTATAATGAGCTGTAATGAGTTAAACGTCATACTGTTTTCATTCATAATGCGCAATGCTTAATATGGTAGGGATATGATTCACTATCATGATAGTGGCACGTTATGTTTATGTGTACGTTTTTTAACATATTAACCTTGTGTATAGTTAATACGTCTGACCTGTAATAGAGCTGGGAAGCAATGTTTATAATATCCGTGTTTGATTAATGTGTTACAGCATCGGTACGAGGTCAGCTAATCTTGTCCGACTAATTGTGTCATTGCGATTAAGCTCTATCACATAGTAGTTTTAATAAGATTTCATCGGATTTCCTGTGACTTCACGAATGATCATCCTGTTAAATAAATTTTTCTATAACATCTCCTAACAAATTTTATATTTTTATAATAAAATGTCTCTTGTTTTTACTTAATAAACTATCTATCCAATAATTTTCACGTCTGCGGCTTATGAATCGAATCGTTTTAATATTCCGACACGCAACATTATTATACTGGCATTCAGTCATCTATAGACAGGCCTAACCGTTGGTAATTAACATCTTCGCTTAGCTATTCATGGCCGACATAAAGGTATCGGTAACGACTCGTTTGCATTCTAAAGTAATATAGTTATGCTACTTTGCATTACTAACGTGTCAAAAGAAGTTACATTCAGCATTATCTTCCTTTGTTCGTAAGATAATACACAAAATTCTATTGCACGGTGAACCGATTTTTGTTAACTCCAATATATATAGTTTTGTTGTTCTTTTTTGACATTTTATAACTATATAATAAATTCTTTGTATATAGTAGTTAGAACTATTTGTCGTTGCCTGTGTTTCGTGAAATCATGTGTATCGTATATGGAAAAAATCGCTGATCAATTTGTTGCAATGAACAGTTAGACAATATGGGAAATGTCCTTGACCGACGAAAATGTTGGGGACTATAGCGCCTGGCGCAACGATGTTCTCTAGTAACGCGAGGCTTAAGTCGTGAATCCTGAGTGGTATTTCATTTCCGTGTTTCGTCTTGTTGGGTGCTGAACGGGTTAATCTGTGATAAGGTGGAGGTAAAACAACGTGCGTGAATTTTTTACGAAATTCTCTCGTGGATTAGTGTTGTAGACGAGCTTCGATTCGCTCGTTCTACCTATCACGTGGAATTTAAAACTCAACCTGTTGCGAACGAGTGAGCTTTTGAAAAATGCAACCGTCCATCTTCGATCAGCATCATCATCAATATAATTACACACGAGTCTTGAAGGCCTTTTGGAGACGAAAATGGGTCACAGTCATCTTTCTACTTTCTTGTGTCATTGTTCTTCTTTTCATCTTGACTCGAGAATCTTCGAGTGGAAAATCCATCGAAGATGACACGAATGACTTTTCTCAAGAACTATACGAGCAGGGTACGTTATCTTTTACTACCCTAATATACCCTGTACTTGATCATCTATTTACATTATCTTTTATAATTGCAAATTTAATCAATGAATCTATCGTCGCACTTTTATTATTTCTTTATTTGTTACAGTGTTGAACAAATGGTACAATTTTACAGATGGTAGGTACTATATTAAACGAACTGCAACATTTCGTAGTTTGAAATCTCGAAACCTGTTCATAGATAAGCTATTCTGAGAAATGAAACGTCTAACTAAACAAACTTGTGACTAATGCGGGAATTTTTCGTTGATAAGAGAATAATCTTATGAATAGTCCACACCCAGGTGAACTATTTATAATCCCACATACGATGTTACTATCATTTGTCAGCTATAAGAGTAAATTCTGTTCAATACAAACTAATAGAGTATAGTGTTTTTTTTTAAAAAAATGTCGAATATTGGTTTTGTATATGCAATTAGCAACAATGTAACATATTATCGTTTGAAAATTTGTTTTGCAAATTTGAAAACTTTACATTCGAACGACACGCGTGACGGTATTTCACGGTTCACCGACGGTAGTAAACTTAATAACATTGTCGCGAACGTAAATTAGTATGTTGGATAAAATGCGTGCCTCCTCGGGATAGATGTTACCATGGTTTCATAACACGTGCAGCTAATTGCAGATACATCACGAAAGAGACATCTGTCATAAGACGTGTATTTTCGACTAAATGATAGTATTTAGTATTTCCTTTTTCTGTCCGGTACGTATGTGCAAGCATTCGGCGAGGTGACAGCTATAGATATTTAAATGCTCGGAATCAATCCGTCAATAAACATTCAATTAAATCTGAGTACTGTGTGTACGTTGCACGAGAGTTCCAGTGTAAATTAGCAACTGATTAATTATTTATCAACGGCTCTTAATTCAATAAATCTAATTTACTGATATAAAGTTAAAAAATTGAATTTTAGTCAATCATAAAAATTCAACGTATGACGATTATTTTTAGGTAACAGGTGGTATAACGATAAAAAACTTTCACCATCGAATTCTCAAATTTGGGAATCTTATTTGACAGATATTCGTCAGAATTGGATAGTTTCAGAGTATAATCCCAATGAATCCTATCATCTTAATGATCCAGAATTAGCGGACACTTCGATGGGTCAAGCACAAGCTATTCGCGATGTTCTTAATGATAAGGTATTTATTTCCTTTTATTATTACATTGAAACAATCGATCACACGTCAGTTATACTTTACGTAGAAAAATGGTTTCTTCATCGAGTGCGGAGCGTACGATGGTGAAACCCGAAGTAATACTTTATTTTTCGAGCGGTTCCTTGGATGGACAGGTCTTTTGATAGAAGCTGATCCAATAAACTTCAGTAAAATGATTCAGAAAAATCGGAATGCTTTATTATCGCCGACGTGTCTCAGTATTCATTCGTATCCAGTGATGGTAAGGAAACCAATAGAATGCTTTTACGTACTTACCAAGTCAACACTGCAATTTTTATATTAATCTTGATAAACTCACCGTCATAATTACAGTAGAACATTATGTTTTAGGCTTCGTTCTTAATGGCTAACAATATTGGACGACTTCACGAAGAGGTGAACACCACTGATGATCCTCTAACAAATTCATTAGACGTTGCACATATTGGAAACCATATTAAAGTTCAATGTTTTCCTTTTGCTCACTACTTGGCGGCACTTAAGATACACACTGTGGATTATTTCAGCCTCGACATTGAAGGAAACGAAATCGATGTACTAGAAACTATACCGTTCAATGACATCGAAATCAAGGTATCGATTTCAATATGATTTATAATTTGATATAATTTTATGTATAATGTAACATGTCAAAAAGAAATTCATCTTGAAATTCAAATTCAAAGTCTGTCATGTCTCGTAACTTGACAGATACTAAAATGGGATATGTTATCGCTAATGAAAATAATATTTTTTGCAGACTCTTTCCGTAGAATATATTCATAATCCAAAGGGTCGGAAATATCTGATCGATATGATGGACAGACGAGGGTATTATGTTCACAGCTTCGTTGAGCATTCGGATAATTTAGCCAATGATATAATATTTGTTAAGCGCGAATCGAGATAGGGCGAGAGACATTTATTTTTGAATTTTTCTAGAGACTTTTTTACATCGGGATTTTTCTTTCAGTTTCGCTTGCTTTAACAAAATCATTCGAGTGACCAAACTGTTCGATGTAGGGATGATGGATGAAGCAAAACCCGATTTTCCTGGCTTATGTATCACTAGTCATGTAGCGTAGCAATGTATTATTCAAGGTTCCTTCGAAACAAATTTAATAGTGAAAAGGAAGCCCATTTTATGCCTTTGTGTTCATGTGTTATTTATGCTTAAATATATTCGTTTCAATCGATTCCTGGGCTACGCGACTATCTATATTCTATATTTTATAGTTGTATACGACAAATGGTAGGAAATTACGAAATATAATATGATACTATACCTATGATACACCAGTTTGTAAATAACGTGAAGTCAGCTGATAACTTACCCAATGAGCTAAATGCATCTGGAATTGGGAGACTGTAGAAATTAGTAATGAAAACAGTTTATTTTACAAAATATTTACAAGAACATATACTTCGGATAACAAAATAAAGTGTCTTTGTCTCATGTTGAATAATTTTGCAGAGCTACGATCATAAAACGAGCATACGGAAGCTTAAAAAGGTTGCGAGAAACTAATAAGTCGCGCGTGATAATTGTTCGATATACGTATTTTTTCCCTCAAATAGATCCAATTTGAAAATCTTCGGATCTCTATAGGTTTTGTAAATTAATATTGTATAGCAAATGAAAGCCCTACACGTTGTTCCCTATTCAACATGATTTATATGATACATCGTATGTATAACCGACCGTTCCAGTATTTTACAATATCTATTTTAAAATGTAATATTTAATATATATTATGTATATACATATAGAATTGGTAATTTTGTGATGTTTGCACTAAGAATGAGACAATCGTTTCTATCACTACTGGAATGACGTAACATATATAGGACTATGATTGCGACTTATTGCCATGCAATGAGCAATAAAATTGTACGAATCATTTTGTAATAATAACAGAACCAAAGCGTATTGTTCTTCGCTGTTGATATTATTAAATAAGTGACGTAGTAAAGCTTTGGGACTAGTTTCGTTTTGTCCGTATTGACAATGGGACGATACAAGTACATACATTCGTTTGTACACTATACATCTATCATTAATACTGTTCGATCAAGCTCGAGAATGACGTTCAATTCTAGACAATCTTAAGCATCTTGTGTAATGCAAATGTTAATGATATAAATTCTATTTTTTCGAGATTCTTGTAAACTCAAACAATTCTATTTTAATTGTCATCCACGAATATTGAATATTGCATACTCCATGTCGTCAACAATGTTTTTGTGTTCATATATTTTGTTAAAGATATTCGCAAATCGACACAATTTATTTAATTTTTAAGCTCTTTTAATACTGTATAGAGAAAAAACTTGTGTAATCCTGTTTTGCACATATTTTGTGTTGTTTTCTGAAAGATTAGCACCATGTGTAATTATTGTATGACGATGAGCGATGCGTATAGGAACGGATACCATTGTACGAATTTTCTACGTCTTTTTACGTATTTGGATTGGAGATTGGAGGATCCTCGGTGAGGATCCTTTTTATCAAAGTATTTTATGAATTTTCAACCAAAATTTGATAATGAAATTTGTAGGTATGATTATCGTAAAACTGTGATAATAGCGTCGTGAAAATTAACATAAAAGTTACTTGCTACTTTATCAACAAAACGCAATGTAAGAAATGTTTCTAAAAAAATTCTAGCGATCTCTTTCTCTCATTCGTCTGTGGAAACCGAGTTACATAAATACGTATACGCGTACTGATTTCTATCATTAACAAATAATATTACAAACATTCCTTTAAATAATCACAGATTCGATAATATTAGGCCAGTTTGCCGAAATTGCAATAATGACAAAAAAGATACCAAGATCGTCATTAACAAATAAGCGGCAAATACTAAAAGTCCAGCGTTTCATTCTCATCATTTACGACGTACATCGATCCAACTATGTATAATTTAAGCTCCTCTCATTCTGAAAATTTCACCTTCTTTTTCGTGGTCGAAATATTGTGAAAAGTGATACACTGGTTTCTACATGCGCGCTTACACTCAAAGCTTAAGACTCTTAGGGAATGGACCATGATCACAGTCAATTTTCAAGGTTCTCAAGGACACACCTGTTCATTCACACATAGCTCTCTTGTTTCTTCTTAACGATATTTCCAGCAACTACAGCCGTTAAAAGCGGCAATTTAATTTGTCTTTCCGTGGGTGCTTCGGTGCACGGTACTTTAACGCTACAGCTTTTGTTACTGCTATGTCGTCGCCAGAAATCCGAATGATTACTGCTGCAATTTGTTGAGCCAGTCGTGTAGGTACCAGTCCTGTCAGACGTTTTCTTCTTCTTTCGTCTGGCTGGGCCGAGGCCACACAATCTGAGGAAACCCTCGCGAAACTTTGTGGACATAAGATTATAAAGGATCGGATTGATGGCTGAATTTAAGTAGAGCATTACCCTACAGAAATATAAGAGACTAAAGTAACGTTCGATACCGAGTGCTACGATCATTTTCACCGGTACTACGATGATCCAAAGGGTCAATGCGCGAAATGGTAATAAACATAGAAAGAAACAAAGAACTACTGTTCCCAACATGAGTACAACTTGCTTGCGATATTTAAGCAAGTTATTGGCTGGTCCACGACTTATCGCTGGATTTGCCATTAAATGACGGGCGATTACTGTGTATAATACCACTAAAATAAAAAGTGGTATTACAAAAAAGACGATTATCGTTGTTAAAACGAAGCCTGTCATCCAGCTTGCGTTCGCTGAGGTATAACAAGTTGGGATGTGGGTACCGTCTCCGGTTTCTTCCACTTCGTATCTTGCCATCAGTAATATTGGACTGCGAACAGAGTTTCATATTCTGTGCCAATTGTATAGTGTAAGAATTTTCATTCTGAAACATGTGTAGCATTAAAAAAAAGAGTATCTTAATGATGTAAAGTTAATATTAGGTAATGTTCATATATACATATATATGTATATATGATTCAATCGTTTAAGTAAATTGTAGCATCTGCAGAATTGACTAATATCGCTTGATATTTCTCGTGACAGTGTCTCTAAAGGAAACTGATGTATCGTGACAATGACAAAGTGGCACATTATGCATATTTCTATTATCGAATTATACCTTAATATACATGTATGTATAATTGTCCTCCCGTCTCAATGTTATTATATTGAATATTTCTCATGAATATTTCTCGTATAATAAATGAGATAATATTCATTATAATGTAGAGTTCATTATAATATAAAGTACTCAATGCCAGTTATCTTAATTCACTTTACACTATCGTTAAAAGGTGTAATGTTTAACAACACCTACATTAAGTATAGTATATATACAGTTATCGAAAAAGGTTCCTCTCTTTCTCGCAGCTTCTTGAAGAAGTATTTTTAAAGAAAATTCTCTTGTTGTTCGTTATTGAAAACTCTTCTACCAATGGTAGTGCATCTGATTGTACCAGGTTCAGAATTCCTGATTTTTTTTAATCCACACACTGTTAGAAATCCTCTTCTAAATTTACTGCTCATCAAATTATAGAGCATAGGGTTGATTGCACTGTTCAGATAGAGCATGACTCTACTGAAATTGAGAATACCAAAGAAGGTGTCGTGATCGATGGCAACGATCTGTTCGGTGGGTGTGACGACGATGTAGACGATGAGAATTCTGTAGGGTGCAAGGCAGAGAAAGAAGCTGACGACGACCGTAAGGAGCATCAAAACCACCTGTCTTCTGGCTCGGCTGTGATAAGAGTCACTGATGTTGCTTGACGTCGAACAGTCCCGAATCAGATGGCTCACGATGAACGAATAAAGGACAAGAAGGATCAGGAGAGGAAGGATAAAGAAAAAGAAAACCAGCATCAGGAAGAAGACCACAGTAGCAGTAGTATCGGCTAGTGTTTGGCAGACTGGAATAAAGTTCCCGGCCTCCTGATCCATTCTGCTCGCGACGTTTTCCTGCACCTTCATTTCGCGATACTGCGAAACCCAGATCATTGGACTGCAATCAATCGAAATCACAAGGCTCTTTAATTTGAACCTCGATCCCCTCATCCGAATGCCAGAAGATTTTTCTTTTGCAAAAGCGGAAAGAGAGAAATGCAAGCAGGATATATAATCGTATTGAAAAACTTGATTGGCTGCAGTTCAATAATTCAGGTGCGGCATGAAAGGTGGAGAGCTGATGTGTTAAGAGTACTCCGGGAGATATCATAGATTAGTATATCGTTTGGAAATAATATATCCTGCAGGGAGAATTGTAGGCTTAAAAGTTTCCATGTATGTATAATTCATGAAGTACAATAAAGCTTATCTTTCAAATTCTCTTTTTGCACTACTTTTTGATGGTAGTAAATTTGAAAATGCACTTACTGCCGGTAAGTGGTACATGTATGCATATTACAGTGACTGCATATATGAATATGTGGTCATGAATATTGTATGACTGTATGTGAGAATCAAGAGAGCCAATGAAATATCATGAAATTACAGTTATTTCGACTATAGTCTTATAGAGCTAGTGAATTTGGAATATTGAAAGAGTAATCAAATAAAGTCTCTTGAGAAAATGCAAGTAAATATACACTTTTGGAATTTCTCTGAATTCGGGAGAAAGGAATATTCTACCCGGTTGGAAGAAAGTTCGAAAAGTGTTAAAACCGGTAGTGGAGCAAAGAGAATAATAACAAGTGGCATCTGGTAGTGAGTTTCTCACGGGTTGAAACAGAATACTATGGTTTTGTCTTCGCACTTTATATACGGAAGCTGCGAGTCGGATCCAATCTCTGTGTGGAAGCGATGCTTCGATATTGAATTTCTCTGGTGTTTGGTAGAACACAATTTGCGATAATTACGAGGGCCACGGTTTTTAGGATAGTTAGAGGACCCGATAATGGTGCGATAGAGAATTTCACTCGTGGAAGAATTTCGTTTTACTGGCGATCGATCGAGCATATGAACCACGCAAATAAATAAATGCATTTATCGCGATACGTATTGGAAAAAAAATTGCGTTTATACAATTATGCGCAACCGTGTGCAATATCCGTTGAACGATTGGAAATCGAAGCAAGTGTCAGTAAACTAGAAAATGGAATATGCATGAAATGGAAAATACGAAAGAGATACTAATATAATATTTGAGTAATATAAAAAAAATACTAGTCATTGAGAAATTGATTTGAAATATACGATTTCAATTATTTTCACTTCTAAAAGAGATATATATATATACAAAGACAACTACGCGTTTATCGTATTGTTTTAGTGAAAAATGATACGGAACGTATCTTGTTGGTATCGAAAGTAATTTAAGATGGGAGATTGTCTTCGAGGAAAGAAAAACTGTTGCTTTCCGATAGAATCTTTTCGCTCCATACTCCGAGAATAAACGAGAACTGGTATTCCTGTTTATTAAACCTCTAAAGCAAGATAAATGTCTGTGGCGTATAATTTTGAGAAGATCTTTCAATGGGAATTCCCAAGTTCACGAATATCTCACCAACACAATTCCCCGATAAATTATTATCAAAAAATAAATTCCCTCGCTTTGCGTGCACTTATGTAATTTTATTATCGCTCATGACTTTTGAATCAAAATCGAGGTGCATTCTAATAATTATAATACTTTCAAATTTAAAAATCTATCGACTGCAATAGTCCAAAGAAATTAAAGTTTACAGTAACATTGCGAACACAAAAGGATCAAGAATCGAAATAATATAAAAAAAAACAAGATTTTAGTTACAGTAAGGAAAAATACAGTTTTTAAGGAATTGCACATTGCTCATTGCAACTTGTCCACGATTAACATAGCAGTCAGTGTTACGTACACGAATCACAACATCCTGATTTTCGAAAGCTCGCGAGTCAATATTCGGACGAGTTTTCCTTCGTCAGTCCCCTGCCACTTACGCAATGCTGCTCGAAATTAGAATTCCATTCCGCCGAGTTATTTTCACCCGGAGTGAAAGAGGACACTTTCCCTGAGTTCTCTCGTAATTAGATAGACTGACGCCTACAATAGACAGATAATTTCATTCTTACTTCAACTAGTCACTCTAATCCAATCGCATTCTACAAGGATCCCATTTTGATCACATTTACTTTTTATAAGGGTTTCACCCTTGATCTTGATTTCGCCATTACCATTTTTCCCCCCGTTTTTGTTTTTTTTTTTTTTCATAGAAAACACGCCCCATACTAAGATTCTCTTTGCCCTATGATCGGAGCGAATCTTGAGCATTTTTTCGTCGGATATTATTCTTCTCGAAGGGTTCCTCCATGAGCACTCATAAATTCACTGGGGCAAAGCTTACGTAGCTTCCTAAGTCGACAAGTGTATCGACGATCTCGTGGAAGGAAAAGCATAAGCAGTGTGTAAACTTTTCACCAAAGTGTTTTATGGCTAATATTCTTTAGAGAAGACTGGCTGTGCTATGGATGTAAGATACAGCATGTATGTCTCCTATCATCAAAGTGAATTCAAACGTGAAAGAGGGAAAGGTGTATGTGTATTTTATGATGTTGAGCTCGAATCAGTTGATTCTACAAGATCCCGTTATCTCTGAATTTTAGATCCACCACTGCTGAAATCGTAAAAGACAACCCACAGGTAATGTCACTCTTGGAAACCATATAAAGCATAAAGAAGGAATATCGTTTCGTTGGTTCTAAGAATTTCATGAAATGCTACCTAGCCCTTTTCTTTGACTGCATTTGAGATTTTTAGTATTCGTTACTTTTTCTGCAGCGTGCACAGAAACTTATTTCGTAAGCGAAGAATTTTGTACGTATAAAATATTGTTCGCGTTCAATAAAATATTCTAACGATTTACATTGAGAAAGTAAAGCTGTACTTTGTAAAAGTGGAATTGTTTTGATTTCTTTCTATTTCTGGAACCTAAGCCACCTAACTTGAAAGTCTTGGTAATGCTCCGTTTTTACGAACCAGATGTTTCGCATAATACAATTGACGTAGTTCTATTTAAAGATTGCATTTTTATGAGATTTTAATTACTGGTTTCGGCGGATCTATAAAAGTAGCACTGCAATTGATAGAATCCGTTGCTAGATATTCTTAAAACGTTTTCATCTGGACTATTTCATACCTGACAAAGAGCGTTTGCTTCCAACTATCGTATTTTCATACCAAGTCGAAACCGACGTAGTTAAAAGGTAATAAAAATATCGGTCAAAGGGTTGAATAAAAAGGAAGTAAAATCTGGCTTACATTCTATAACACGACTATCCTTCGTTCCAGACGTACTAAAATCTTAGTTCCTAAGAAAAAAGTAACATCCGCAAGAGAGTTACATCTTATACAATTTAAAACGTCGAAACACAGAGTCTACGTTTTGAAAATTTTCATATTCGCTCGTCGCTTTTGAGAATATTTCAAGTAGAATTTCTAACATATGCAGTTGAAGAAATTGTGGTCTATAAAAGTTGCTTTGCGAGTTGGAAGCATATTATTGACGTGAGCTAGTCGATATTATTCGAGAGTAAAATAACGCGAGAATTATTCCTGGCATACGAGCTTTGAGAAAGTGATCATTTTCTCTAGTTCCGTGGTATGCAGTATTCAGAGAACAATTGTCCCTTCTTTTTCTCCCTTTGAAAGACCGTCACTTTTATCGCGAGGCTAGGGTGGCTGTTTTCTGGGGTGTGTCATGATATATCTCGGCACTTGGGGCTATTGGTGCACAGGTTTTACGCATGACATCGCCTTAAATGCAGTAATCCGGAATGGAAGCCCGTTTACCCGGCTGTTTTTCACTGCCAGACTCGAGGGTTCGTCCTTCGTTTTATGGACGAACGATCCACCTATCCTGCATTCTCTGCATACATATAGTATAGTACGTATGTATAAAAACAATTCGTAGTAAGTTTTTTATTTTGCACCCTCTTTCTTTCAACTTTGTCAGGCCATTATACCTACTCTACCACAGGATTATCGGTTCTGATTCTAAATCTAGCTTTGACTGTGAAGAATTAACAAAACTCGTGCGTCGCGAATATGAATATACGAACACAGTTTATTTTATTTCGTTCTGACGATCTATCGGATTAGAAAGATAAATTGATAAATCCGAATAAATAAGATTTTCTAGATACGTTAAAATGAATGCGAATAATTTAGAGGCTCAGTTAGTAGAAATCATAAAGGAAATTTCACTCTGGTAGTAATTTTGTTTGAGTAGCATGATGTTATTGTAGAAAATTCATATTCTCCGTTTATCATTACGATTCAACTGTCAGTTTCCTGTTTGAATAATTACAGACTTAATAGTCTCTCTGTATTGCACTATGCGAGACAATGACTATTGAAATCGTTTTCTAAATGAAGACTAATTTATCGTTGTAATTGTGATAACGCATCGCAGATATTTAGCAATCTCTAATTTACCCTCTTCGCAAACGTGCTAGAGTAAATCCTCCTTCCTCGCGTAATATCTAGTTTCAACAACGATCTATATTAATCGATGCGGTCACTTTCACAATTGAAATTGCGTTATACAGGCTTCAATGTGGTAGTATAGGAATACTTTGTTTCTGTATCGTTTAATACCCACAGCATTTGAATATCTGTTCGAAATTCACCAGCACAAGGCCTCCTGGAAAGTTTACAGTTGGGAAAGCACACGTTGGCATAGTTGAACGTGTTCACTGTGGTCTATCTACGAGAGTCTATAACAAACAATCTAACCTGAGGAAGACACATTTTCATTGGTCGGAGATAAGCTTCATCGTGATCGTTTAATCCCAGGTGTAAAATCAGAAAAATCATTCTAGAAATTTTGTTTAGGCTTTTAAAATTTACATCGTTTGATCGATATTGCAATTGTCGCATTACTCATATTAACTCGATGTGAATACGGTTTAATGATAGTTGCAGTGGTATCCTGTTATTATACGTTGCTATAAGATTTCTTATTACTTATTCGAAACCGTAAGTGAATCTGTCTTTAGAATCACCGTAAGTGAAAGCATGTAAAACGATGATTGTTACAAGTTTGCTCAAAATAATGAATATTATGAGAGGCGATTAATTACTAAAAATGTACAAGATTTCTATGAAATCTGAATTAATGGTAATTTCAGTGATAAAGCGTTTTTCGAAGCATCGCTGGGGATTTCTGATTGTTAAAAGAAGAAGCGTACTAATATACACGCGTGTTAGTGAATATAATATAATAAATTTTTAATGAAACCAAAATTCCAAAGCAATCAAAAAGTCAGACAATTAGTACTATAGAACGGTATTAACAGCGCTGCATGTAAACAAAATAACAAAATTAAAAGCTTTTAGCAGAAAATAAATCTGTTTAACCAGGAGTGTTTGAATAATTCGCAATTTTCTTACCTCGTGCACAAAGCGGCCGCTACCCACGCAAGGAGGCATAAAAGTGCTGCGCGCGCCTTGGTACACACGTATCTGCGAAACAGAATAACAGATAAGTTCCCTTATCCGTTTCCAATGCGACACACTTACGACGTTAGCAATAATGTCAAATCGATTGTCTTTCCTCACTATACTACCAAACTTCTGTATCTTTCCACGATTAATTTATCTTCTTTCAGACACAATTTTCCTAGTCGACGATCTCTTTAGCTTCTGTTTCACGAACTAGTCCTGATAGTGCTTGTATAAGCAGTAAAGTTTTAATACGATATCGATACAACTTAAATTCCCATTATGGAAGACCGATAAGTTTTGGAAAGTATAGTATAGGAGAAACCGATGTACAATAAATTAAGAGGAATATTGGAATAATACTCTTATCGGTTGCTTTCGAATTATGATACTAGAGATTGTAATAAATATCTTCAATGGAGTATACTTACCCTGCTCTTAGTGGTTCACAGATTGCATAGTATCTCTCGAAACTGATGGCTAAGATAGTTAGAACCGAAGCATGAGCTACGGTTAATTCCACGAAAGGTACAGCTTTACCTGAAAAAAAAAAAAAAAAATAAGAAAGTAGAAGGTTCGAAGACTCGGTTCGATATTATTAATATTTGAATCTTAAACAAGTATATAGAGTTCGATCGTTTATAGACACAGTATACTCGTAGTTAATTCAGTATACTAAGTTTCGAAACCTCTAATTTAATCCTAGTCATAGTTATAAGTCAGGAGTTAGATTTGCTATTGCGCTTGGCGTCACGGACTTTCAGCTCCAGCTGGAATCGCTATTACGTCGAAGTTCTTCTTTCAGCGCGTAAGTAGTTCACCGGTGCACAAGTCGGGCGATATCAGACATCTGACAAGCTTGAAACGACAAGAGCTAATCTTATTTCACTTGGCTTATGAAAAGCAGGTGGCTTCTAAAATTTCGTTGCTGATGCTTCAGAACTTTGTGTTAAACATTATCGGAAGTAGTAACTTCCTGCTGATTCCTTAATTTTGTAATCGTCGATTCGACCGAAAAGATCATAAGATATATATATATCCTATATATATAATCTAATATATAATTATTATTATAATCTATTATATAATCTATTATAATTATTATTAAAATCTATTATATAATCTAATATATAATTATTATTATATATATATATATTATATATATATATCGCTTTCAGATTTCTCTTTTGCGGAAGTAGGAAGTAAAAAAAAAAGTACCCGGAAAATTTTCTTATCCATGAGAGAAAACAATGTTACAATCGACGACAGATTTACGACTCCCGAAAGGAAGCTCGTCTAGCAATCAAGGTGTTGCAATAAACCGCCACAGCACCCTGGACACTATTACTTTCTGCCGTAGCTTTCTTCCCTTTACTCAACGTCTACCTTGCGCGATTGACGAAGCGTTCGTAACATCACTCTTTTACGCTATGGAGCAAGGTTTATTTTCAGCTACGGTGAAATTTGGTTTGCATGTACCGAATGACACATCGAGTTCATGCGGTTTCAAGGATCGAGTTGATAGCTTTTAGCGATTCTTCTCTGTAGTTTACTCGCGTACTTGTAATATTTGTTTTTCCGACAATCAAACCACCGAAATAAACTACCACTATGCTCCGAAAGATATTACATTCCTTTTGCACTCTTCCGCTAGGATCGTAACACCTTTCCGCCCCCCATTTAACAGTTTTTCTGATTTATTATACATATTGTATAGCATGTATAAGGGATCATTCAAATACACATATTTTCTAGTGATTGTTCCTTAAGGGTAAAATAATAAGGGTTCCGAAGTTCGATAAGAATTTTGGTTAGAGTATTAATTTTTGTGTTGCTCGAGGCCAATATATCAATATATTCAGGCATTATACGCGTTTTTGAATTTTCCCTTTTGGGATATAAAGAGAAAAAAGAGAGAGGAGAATAGACGCAAAAGGAAGAAACCTAAGCCGTAGCTCATCGTTCAGTTTGCGGGATGATACTTTAAGACATATAGACAAATTGCTAAGAGACGTCCACCCCTCGACCTTAGTGAGAAGGGTACTCGAACATAGGGATGGTTGGATTTTTGCTCGAATCCCGGAACAGTCGGCTCCTTTCACCCGAAGTAAGACCGATACTCCTATAACAATAATGAGCCTTTCATCTTCTTCCATTGCCTTTTTCCTCACACACTCTTTCTGCTTTTATCTCTATGCATCAATTTTTGCTGCAGCTATGAAATAGCTTCTCTTCGTTCTCCATTTGCGTACAATTTTCACGCGGATCAAGCTTCGAGGATACCTATGACGGCGTGAGATAAATCTGAAAGAACAATGTGGATACATTGTTCATCTTTTCAGAAATTCGATTTGTTAAAATTGGCGTAAAAAGTGGACTTTCCAAATATTCGATTAATATCGTATAATGTTTGAATTATGTAGGATAATGGTACTTGTAGTTCCTATAATTTTATTAATGTACTACATTGTTAATGAAATTGACTACCTAGGTTCTTGTTAATTGAGAATTTAGTATAAAGGTTATTTTACTAAATGATTTTTTTCTGGCGTTTTTAGTTTGGGTAATTCAAGGAATATTCACTCCTTAAGCAGCTTACACCATCTCAAGATTTTTCACGTGGAATCCTTCAACTGAAGAACGTACTTCGGTTCAATCGCGATATAACGATACAGAGAACGTGTTGGATCACGTTGAGAGTCAGGTTTACGCTTATAATCTTGAATTCCGTAAACTGCTTCCCCTTTAATAATACGAAATTTTTCCAACCGAACGTAAATTGACCTTTGTTATGTTAAAAACATCGGAATTATACTTCAATAGCATCTCTTTTAATAATGGTATAAGGGACTAGTAATTTAAAGTTAGATTTTGCAAGGAAAAAATTAATCATTATTGCAACCAAACTAGCAATACAAAGTATCTACAATATCCATGAAGTTTTTGCCTACATTGACTGCATATTAGTTCTACTTGGTTTCTCGCTTCTTTGAAATGCATATTCCGGTGAAATAAAAACGGGATATGAACGATTAAAATTTCCATATTGACTGCACCCATGCATTACATTTTTCATTCTAGTTTCTTTGCTGATTTAGTTCATCCCGATTGACAGAAGAAACATAAAGATTCTTGGAAGATGACTTTTCGAAAGATTAACATATAATTTCTTCGCAAGATAGGATAAGCAAGTCGCAGTCGCTTGTATCCCGCTGCGAAGAAGATCGTCGTGACGCAACCACCAGAGCGAAGACGAGATCCATCGGAGATCCTCCGAGGTCTTTAAACCTGATATCAAGATGAAGCAGCTGTTATACGAGGAAATTCGAAACAACTTAGGGATTCGTTAATATTCTTACCGTATTTCAATACTCAATTCGCTACTTTTTTACTGATTAACTGTTAATAGAAAGAAGATCATTATTCTTACGACAAAATACCTCGCGCGTTTGTTTCGTATTACTGATAAGACAGTCTTTAAGTGGAACGGTTTATTTCGCGACAATCAATTACTCTTATCGTATAATGCACTTGAGTGTATCGTTTCCTTCAGGTGTATGTACTACTTGTACGTAGTGCAATATTTTACGCCTGACGGCTGACCAAAAGCTCCTTGGCTTTTTCCTTCCGAAAGAATCCGTTCAATTAGTCAGGATTAGCGACTGAATTAAAATGTGTTTTTCCTGTCCTCGATCAACCTGGATTACGACTAGTCCAATAGACAATGTGTAGTGAGAAATGTAACATAAGAAAAACTTTTCAAGATATACAGGGTGAGTCAGTGACCTTGCACCAAACTGAAACCACGTATTTTAGGGGTCAATAGAAGCCTAAAAGTCCGGGAACACAAAGTTGAAATCTCAACCCTTTCGGAATTACAGGGGGTTGAAATTTCAAGTTTTAAAAAATCATATCTTCCGACGGGATAATGCTAGCGTCACGGGTCTTTTTCTAGAATATGTGGGAGGGCCGGAGCTATGTGAAAAAAATAGAAATCATTTAAAAATTATTATTAAGTCGCATTATTATTGATTCTCTTGCAGTTTCTCGATGAAGCAGCAACATTTTCAGGTACGAAAAAAATCACAGTCATTCTGTGATGCACCCAAAAAAATATCGCGTTATAAAAAGTTTAAAATTTTAATAAATGTGGCCAGGATAAATTATTGAAAGTTTTCCGCTAGTGTATATATATATATATAGTTCTTGAGAGTTGAATTTTTGAAGTAGACAGTAATCGCAAATTTGTTAAGATTTGAGTGGAAAGAAGAAGGTCGCGAGTAGGATGTAGCCATTGCCATTGGCATGGCGCCTTTCTACCGTATTTCCTGTCACGAAGGTTAAAGAGAATTGGATGGAAACCGACAGGACGAGAAGGTGTTACGCGGGGCGTAGCATTAAATGCTCCAATGCGGTACAGGCTAAGAGCAACGGTAATTCTTAGCAGGGGGTAGAAGTTCAGCTTCTCGTTTTTACTCCCCTCTTCGTCTCACCATTCTCCTTATTCCCACTACCCTCTTGCGATCCCTAGCCTTCGAAGTACAACCACCATCGTAACCTGACCATCAGCCTAGTCGCATTCGCCCTGCTCGATATACTATGTAAGACCTCGTTCACACTAAGTTATTGTTCATACGAGTGTGAAATCTTATTTAATACGACCGTCTAGCTGTTTCCACACCGTACCGTTCGTGTCTGACATTTTCAGATAAGCGGTATATATATCCAATTATAACAGCTCATATCCGTTTTATTCAATTTTATCCAATAATATTTGTGTCTCTTTTTTTTATACGTTTTTATGAATTTCCTTGAGTAAATAATTTGTTGATGCGTTTGGTTTAATAAAAGATAGAGGTAGTTTATACGTTTGGAATATTTCGGGATAAGAGAGTGACTCGATGTAAGGGTGGACGAAGGAAATTCATTGTTCTGCATCGGAACAGTAGCCTTGTCCCTGTATCACTGGCTTTCGCCAAGGTCTGTCCCCAGAAGGATAAAAGGCTATGGTGGTAAGAGACAGTGATTTATCTAATTAGGATTGTGACCCCAATACATTGGCCACACAATTAATTACCAAAGTAATTCTGCCAATTTTTGACGTCTTTTCCTGCTTCCTGGTTACCAAGGGTGGTTTCGTCTCAATTGAAATATGGTTGTTTTCTTCATAAGAAGCTTAATATAATTCATTTATGAAATATATCACTATCGTTGTTGGTCTCGAAATTTATTCATAATAACTAACTTACGTGTCTCTTATATTTCATAGAACTTTTATCTCCACTTTAATTTCGGTTTTTGCACGTACATTTCATCAGGTTTCATCAACCCGAATCAATGAAATATTCTATTCTACGAAAATTCTACGGAATGAATATTAAAGTAAAATGTAAAAGTTTGGAAAAATAGTAACGTTGACAAGTTCTAAGATAAATATAAAAATGATTTGAAGCTAGATTCCGTAGTGTTACATATCATGTTGAGTATAGGATAATTCTGTGAGAAATAACCTCGCAAAATACAATACCACTTCCATAGTGTGCACCGACCGAAATCGATAGTGCTGAGATTCGTATTCGGCTCTCGGACGCCTGACACCTTCACTGGGGTAGAACATCCTAGTGTACTGTCCGACCGGTCTTCAGGGAAATCCTCTCCATTGGAATTCGACACATTGGATTTCTACGACACGCGTCTTTTTTTCTCTTCTTTTTACCAACTTTTCCCTTATACACTTTGCTATATTGTTCTTATCCTTGAAACATCTGTAATTATTTCCATCTTCGCAAAGGCATCTCACGCTGAACATTGTTGATTACGTGATTATCGAATGCGAAGGATTAATATTTATATAAAAAGAAAATAATTAATAAGGATATAAGGTATCTCGAAGATCAGACAAAGTATTCTACTACAAGTCGCATATGTTAAAAACACTTAAATATTCACTGCACGTTTGTTCGTTGGGGCTTTTTAGTCTCATAAAGTATTATGAATTGCATTCCATTCAGTGTTCTGTGTGTGAAGCCCACAGCAGTAAAGCATTCAAAGCGGTGAATATTTCAGACTGCAAGGGACCGGAAGTATTTATAACTGGCGCACGTGACAATCCATAATTTTGGAGACGCTGCAGCTTGGAAGAATATACAGTCCGGATGGAGGAGGAAAATTTATGTGTTTGGATTGGATAAACATGCGTGCGCGTGGTGGATCCTGACGAATGGGTCACTAGGCTGACTTCACAAGCCTATTAGTTGGGTCATTCGAGACCATGGGAAACGGTATATTAATGAATGACGATCAATTTCGTAATTAATCGCATGCACCACCTACATTGTTTCATGAATGTTGTTGCCAGTCTATTAAATCTATCGCTATTAATATAACCATTGCTTTCCCAATAGTTTATTTCCATCTTGCTTTTGTTATTGTACTATAAATCACGTTTAATTAAAAAGTTTTAATTAGACTCTACTATACGTTGCTCTTCTTAATCCGTTATATTTTATACTTTTCTAATTTATCGTCGATTCTTGCCAGAATTAAATTTAAGTAATATACTTTTTATGTATACTACAATCTTCAAAACGATCAGTCATCTTCGGGAATACATGAAATTTCTCTTGATACGTTTTTTATCCGTACGTTATTGTGAATTACTCGAGACAGTTATAGTTGAGCATGGAAGCATACGTATGAATTGTGTCAATAAATTGAGCGATCGTTCGATATGGGTATCGGTAACAGTAATTGCGCGTTGAGGGTTCAATAAAAAGTTGTATTCCAGATGTTCCGAATCTAAAAAGCGAAGGGTCCGTGAAAGTGATATAAATTGTCTTCTGTCTAGTACGACGAAAGAATTTGCTCCGGGACAATTTTTTTGACGAAAATTGGTATACGTTCGTGTGTACACTTCTCTGTATGTCGAGGCGAGAGTTAGTCAACGCAACTATTGATTTTTTCTATTATATTTCTCAACAGTAGTTTTTAAAATTTAGAAGAGATAATTGAACTGGAAGAGCGAAACACGAGGGTTCAAATTTGTTGAGTTATTTTTTTTTGAAAAAGGGTTATAAGGAATCAGGGGAAACAGAGCGTGACACTCGCTACGCCTACGCATATGTATGCCACCTATACATGTATATTCGTAGATGTAACCGCATTGGGTGAATAGTACGTACATATATTAAAAATAGTGTTTGCATGATTATGGTAAATATATTTTAGATAACTCTTTCCTCTCCAACCACCTCAGAGTCTGTTCACAAGTTCCAGACTTCTCTTTGCACACGTAATATTTGCATATGTACCTAAAGCTCGAAGGACGACGGCACAAAATAAACAGCATACAATAAACACTGCTGTATTTAGCATACTATTATAACAAATCGATAGCATGCTTTTGTTATATATAGTTCAAACGAGAGTCAATAACTAAATAACGTACCACGTAATATTATCCTTTCGAGAAACTATTTGAAGCGATATAATTAATGTATTCAATTTCATATTAATCATTCGCATTGATTGGTTACAGCTTCGTGCTATACGAATCCTAAACTTTTATGAATTCGAGTTTTTCCAACAGGTGGATGCAAAAAATTCTCTCTAATTCTTGTCAATGGTGTTTCTTTTTTTTACGTAGACCGAATGTGTTATTTATGCGTACAAGAGGAAATTGAAAAGCTGAAAAATCACGTAATCCCATCTGGCTAAAAATAATGACGATTCACGGTGAAACCGTTAGCGATGCAGCAGAACGCACTTTGATGTCAGGCAACGTGGCTAAACTGCAGGAAGCGTAACCTCATTGGGTGGTTTGGCATTCGGCAATACTTTATGGCAAAAGCGTACTCGGTCAGTGTAGTGCATCAAATGGATCAACGCTTCGAATACGTACGATGCAAATCATACTCGAATAATTTTCCAAAGTAAACTGTACTGTATTATGAATAACTGTATTAGTACTGTATTTCCAAAGAAAACGCGACAAAAGGTGCACACGTTAAACGAAAGATTATGTGGCCAAAATATGCTCGAGTGTTAAACGGAAGAGCAGAGAACTGTGTAATTTCTCGTTTCGAAGGCCAGTAGAATACTGGTGCGGTTTTACGATGAATTTAACATGGTTACGTTTAAGGTTCTGCTTTTACGATCCACCTTTTCACAAATCTTATCCTGGTCGCTCTTTAACTGCGTTGTAGAAGTGAGATTACATAGATTACAGGGCTCTTTCGCGCTTGCGAAGCCTCGATGAAGAATATTTGGCAGGATAAAAACTGCATGGAAGAACGTGCGTATTCTAATAACAAGTGTTTCGTATTTCTGCTAATTCGTATTCGAAATATTTTGTTCATTGTGCAATTATAGGATTTTTGAGCACTTTTCGTATTCAACGATCGAGCTATGAGAATATAATTATTATCGTATAAAATAGCAGTATATTATTATTTATACTATTATTCTTATACTGGATTAATATATACTTGAACTCGAAAACTTGCAAGAGAGATTATACAGACGCGTTAAAAATAATAAAGACAATTGTCGAAATACGATGTCTGAACTTTTCCAGACATTTGTTTCAAACTGTGAAGGAATCGTAAAAAAGGAAGAGTATATCTAGCAGTGGGGAGTCAATAAAGCAAGATTTCTTCTCCTTTTTCCAAGGAAACCTCATCTTTTCTAGTAAGTTCGAGTGAAAGAAAAGAATATTGCGTGGCAGATCTCTAAAAGATGCTTTAACAATAGATTGTCGGAGCAAATAATTATTGGAGAAATAATCAATTATTGATAGAACACTATGAGCAATAATTTTGTACTAAAATTAAATATAGTTGGAAGATATTTCCAGAAATATATATATATATATATATATTCATTATATTTCTGTTTTATTTTTCAAAAATAAGCTGCTATTTTGCGACAATAAAATCGTAAATGAATTAAATTGGATCACTCTAGCAATCTAGTGTTAAGAGTAATTGCTGCATGATTGTTCTCCGTCTTTAATTTGCTTAGTCGGCATAATTTAATGAAACAGCTTGTTACGCACCGTGTGTCGCATCTAAACGTAATATCGAGGAGACTTAATTAAATCGCGGAAATTTCTCCGTATCCATTGCCCCGGTTTCGAGCTTAGCTTTTAATCGATTCTACGAGTAAATAAATTCACCTCGAGGATCGCGAATGCAAGATTTGTCAAGTTATCGTGCAATAATAAAATGCATTTTTTTTATCGCTGACAGAATCTCGACGTAGAAAGAAAGCGAGCGAAGGAAAGGGAAGAGATCGCTAAATTGCATTATCGCATTAAAGAAAATAGAAGAGCATCTTACAGAGCTATAATAACATTTTCCTCGTCTATTCTTGAGAATCTTTTTATTAGAACCGAGAACCGGTGCTTTCAGGAACGTCCACTTTTAGTCTTCATTTTGCAAATGTCTTCTTGTTAGGCTAGAACGAGCAACAGTCTTTTTGGGACGCATTCGCGATTACGATGACATCGAGATTTTATTTTGAAAGGTCGCGGAGGATTAGACTGGTTCCCATTAACTTAAACGCAAGAGACAGAGCTGACCTACAAAAAGAATTTAATGCTTAGCTACTTAGACCGACAACTTTTTCGCTTTCTTCAACTTCTTCCTCGTTGCGGTGGACCAACAAGACCAGCGAGCCAACGAGAATAACGAGTTTCGCTGGATATCGATGTTGTGTTCACCTACGGCAAGCTATGTATTCAGTTTAGGTGTTTGCTCAACTGCGGAAAATAACTTGACAATCGCGTAATAAATATACGTGATTCCTGGAAATTTTTCGAAAACATCCAAAACTACCGAGATACTATAATATTGACACTGTTATCAATTTAAATTTTCTCAACGGATTTTTCGACCAATGATTAGAACTCGTAACACCGGTTAAAGCACATTAATTGCTTAAAGCACAAATTAGTTAATTTTAGCAGGGTTTTTTATTGGGGTAGGAGATGCGAGAGATATTCTATTTTGCAAGAAAGCCAGTGAAGTCTCTTCGAGACCACTTTGTTCGTATTCTTGAGCGCATAGCAGTGAACATGGAAGAAACATTTTTCGAACAAGAGTGAGCAAGACTTCACGCAGAGCACGCTTCGTCGCTTCCCGAAAGGGTGGAGATTCTTGTGGCAGGGTCATCCCCGATCGATATCCTTGACGATTTCGACCCGATCGACCTTGTTCTCTATTTCACGAATTCAATTACGTCGATTGCTTATTACGAATCGATGGGTGGTAAAAGAACTTTTTAAAGCAATACAGGAATAAATAATGAGCACACGTTTTCATACTTTCATTTCCATTTTTACTAAATGTTCTCTTTATCCTAAAGAAACTCTATTGAAAAGCTCGAATGGAACGTTTAAGCTTATCCAATAGAAGAAAAAAAATTTGTCTATTTTTTGTCATTACGGGTGTATACGTTATCTCTCGTTAAAGAGAATTTCGTTAAGTCAGACATGTCGAACAGTGGAGAGATACGAGATTACCCCGTCGCTTTAACGAGACCGTGTTTCTTGCGCTATTTAACCTTCGACGTGAGTCGTTTTTTACCTGGACACGCATGTTAAGTAAAAACCATAAATAAATCTGATATTGCCAGTCCTGTCACCGACAAAGCGCCGGCTACACGAGCTGAACACGCTTCTGTTTACATCGGATCGCAGTCAAGTCATATTAAATCTGACCGAGCGTCAAACATCAACTGGCAAATAGTGTCTGTCGGTGGGGACCCTTCTCAACTCGTAGAGAAGCATCTGCTTTTCCTTCTGTCGTATCTATCCATGTTCCACTGAATTTACACAAAATGTAAACTAGTCACCGTGAAACAGGTCAGCTTTGATCTATAGAGGTCACTTCGTCTACAATTTTTTTTTTTACAATAATCGAAATACAATATCTCTATCGATCTTTATCCCATTTTGAAAGCTTTATTTTCGCTTCGGAAACAGATGTTTCGAACAACAGTTAGAAACTAATACGTTGGATTAATTAAAGTAGAAATTAGCGAGGTGTTAGAATAGTCCTAGAAACGTAGAGCAATTTAACGCAGTTTTAATTGCGTCAGAGTAATTGAATTCAGTCAGTTATCCAACGACACGGGAAAGCTTGCGAGAAGAGAGTCGTTCTGTGCGATAGAGCCCGCTTGACTTCTTCATTATCTATTTGGGTTAACTCGTAACCTGTAATCGCTGAATCCTCAACGTGTCACTTACGAATCGTGTGATTTCACTTGCCACAAGGTGCCGGAAATGCCTCCATTAACTACTATAAACTAGCTAGTCAGTCGGTGCAAAAAAGTCTGATACCATTTTTAAGATTCACGTTTTATCTACTTTACGTAGTACCGTGTATTTGAAAACAGTTCATTCGTATGTCGTTGAAATTATTATTTTACTGCTTGTCGATAGTTTGTAGTCTTTTAACTGTAAATTGGCGCCTACAGAATATCGAGCACCAACAATAAAATTTATTGAAGAGGAATATTCGCGTGGATAGTCTGCATATTCCGCCCGATTACAAAGCTATTTCAGTGACAGAATCGTTTTTAACAATTTCAGTAATGGAATTGAACAGCGGAATACCTGTCGAGCGGGCCACATAGCTATCAGCAAAAGTATTCTTGATGAAATTCAAATGTAACACAAACGAACCTTAAGGAATTTTCGATGAGATTAATATTGAAAAACAATTTTAATTAATTTCTTGATAAAGAAATTATATAGCCTGAGTTAGCAATGAAATAATATTGGATTTATTTAACTCATTGGTATCGATTAGGAAATTTTCTCGATGAGAGTTAATGAAACTACTGACAATAACAGTTCCACGAAGTTCGCACACGAAATTATTACAGCTGTTATCAGTCGACAGGATGTATGGACTATATGGACTATTATCGAGACAATTTTCTTGGTCTTACTCCGGTAACTTCTACGTTTTCCTTTGACTTTTATCGATTCTAGCCTAATGTAAAGTCAATACCACAACTCAGCAACTTGGTTGATTTATCCATCAGTATTCTCTTACTCTGTTTACTATTCATACACCTGATCAATTCAATTTCCTACGATCTTATAATTGACTTTGCTTAGATCGCAATTCAAGAAGTTTAACGCTTATCGTACGTATCGATATTATGTTGTTTTAATGAAAAAAAAAGAAGATAGTCAAGAGAAAGATACGTGACCTTTTAAAGAAAATTATTATTAAAAGATTTCTCGCAGGTTGATGATATTTATGATACATAGAAGATAAATTCCTTTCTTGGTATTTAATGGAAGAAAGCATTTGATTACGGCCAAAAGCAACAAGTAAATAAATTTGTCCAAATAGTCGATTGAAATTCGTAAGAATGGTCGTATTTGGTAAGGTCAAGTGACAAAAGCTGGGAAAAGTGTGCCATTCTGCAAATACGAATGCCTAGAGACGAAGAATATAGTAACTCGACGAAAAAGTGCTTTTGGAATCCATTCTATTCCAGAGGAAGCAACTCGATGTTCGGATCTTAGTGGATTCTTCATTTGATCCGACGTTGTCAAAGTTAATGGGACCTTCAGTTCTGTTTGCTCGCCATTAAATCTTTAAAGCTCGTCTTAGTCGTTAGCTGTACTAACGGAACGAAACACCTCTTTTCGCGAGAGCTGCATTGTAAACACTTGTATTAAATTCACTTGGTATTTAATTTTATTTTGCGATTTTTATATGTATTGAAATATTGAAATTAAATTATTGATTGGTAATTTGAATGTTATTCAAAAATTTCCATGTGCAATTATAAAATGTGAATTATAAAATGTGTTTAAATAAAACGTTTGAATTTTCGCCAAATAAGCTGTTTGCGCATTTTTAAAGATAACTAATGTGACGATTCGAATTCTAAGTTTCAAATTGTGATCTTTCACAGGTGATTATTTAATCGAGTGAGTTTTCTTTTTCCAAAATAAAATTCTGCTTAAACAACTGGTTCATTCGAAACTCTGACTCGCATCTTAATTTAAGCGACGCCATAAATTGCGCTTTAATTTTTGTCGCACAGATTTGTCCTTTTGCGCAGGCTGCAAGTAAAACCGAGAATTGAGAATGATTTAGGGAGACGTGCCAAATGGAAAAACAAACATGACCAGGGGTCTCCATGAGAATAAATGAAGGAAAATTCTCTCATTAAAGATTTAACGTAGAGAACGATGAAATACTAGCATAGAGTTACTGCCACATGAAAAATAACATCGATCTTCCATTTAAGCTAGAGAAACATCGAGCGTCGTGGGACAAGTCTTTCCGGCAGTTGATTGAAATATTAGATTTCTACGAAATTCATTACTTCGCACGAAATTAGAGAGAAATTAATTACTTGCTTGCCGAAAATTTGCTTCGCTCGAGTATGATAATTGGGGTCAGGATACCTTGATTTAGGTAACACCGTTAGATAGCCACTATCGCACTACCCAAACGCGAAGGCAAAAGAGAACAAAGCGTGACTACGTCAGAAAGTCTCAAACAACGTAATAATCACGTACCACTCGATTCTAGCTAGTAACCTGTTATAGCGTCGAATGTAAATTTTCCTAGACAACGCGAAGAGCGATACGAAATTAGGTCGACAACAATACCCGAGTAACAAACGATTCGACTTACAGCCAAAATTTCAATCCTGCTTTTTCCGTTTCTTTGAAATTTTCTTCAAAATTTACTCGATTAACTCGCAATAAATTTCCTCCTTCTACCCTTTCCAATGCTAAATGCAATTCACCTAAAAGCAGGAAACGAGACATAAACTTTCGGTTGCAGGAAAAGGAGTCAATCGTAATTAAGCTCGAAGTTTAGAACATCAGCCAAAATGCCACACTGGATTTGGATTTGTTATGCAGTTGCCACTGTTAGCAAAGTTACGAATAACAATTTTCCTACCACCGTGGTTTCGGTGTAAAATTTCGCAGTATCACAATGCTACATGCTGCTAATTTTGGCGAATGTTGAAAAGAGCTTGTTATCGTCAATTCTGACTGGATGTTTATCCTGTATCATTCGTTCATCATATTCTACTGCGAAAAACAGTAAAGAGAAAAGAAGCTATTGAATTTAGGAAGAAGCAAAAAAAAACATGCCGATTACAATCAAATAAAGTGGAAAATTATACGAAATCGATTTGGTTCTTTTTGCCAGCACTAACGGAGTTTCCAAGAGATTGAAAGGTTTTGAGGAGTTTCCAAGGATCGGAAAGAATTATGGAGATTTCAAGAGGAGTTCTTACGCCAGGAGTCGTTGGAAAAAATTAACGCAATCCTTTGAAGATAAATACGTCTTTGCTTTCTGCTACGGTGTTAACTGGATTGGAAAAAAGAGATTTATGGTGTTACATTTGTCACCTGGGAACTTAGCAATAAATAAAGTTCTGATAAAGCGTTATAATCACAGTAGCATTATAATCAAATAAATAATCAGAATAGAGGCTAAAATAAGAGAAATCGAGTTGCGACAAAATCAGAATCCACGAAAAAGTCAATTTATCTTGAAACGAGATCAGCCTATTGAGCATAAAGCATACAAGAATCTCTCCAATCAAGCTTTTTCCTCAGCAAAAAATAAGAAGAAAAAAGCGCATGCGTGCGTGATTGGCGTGTCCCGTGTATTCATTCGATCGTACGTAAGCGTGAGGAAGGAAGAGACGCAGAAAAATATTACTAATAGCTTGATCCAGGTTGGTCAGAAAATTATGTTGACCCGCTATCATAACCGAAAAGGAAAGTGAATGCGTCTCATTGACACTGGTCCACCTGATCAGAGTCAATTCAGAGGAAAGAAATCGAATACGAATACGAAGAGAGATAAAATTACGTGGACGAAAGATGCCCAAGTAAATTCTCTTGCTCCTAGGGGTGCGAATGATGAGCACGCACACACAGCTGCTTGTCAGAAATAAACCAGATTTTCTTGAGAACTCTTCCGTATCGCTGAGCGAAAGAAATGCGACTGAATTGCAAATCCCTTGGGCAACGCATTATTGACGCTTGGATCTTCTAGGGTGACTCTTCCCTGATCGTCTCGTGGAAAACGTCCATTGGGTATCAGGGAATGCATATTCAACTCGTAAGACGACCATCTCGATTCAAATACTTTCTTTCCTATTTTTAGATCGCACGAAGATCGAACGAAGCTACGCAAGCAAAAATTAACAAAAGTTTCAACTTCTGTACACATGGCCAATAAATCTGACGAAGTAGAAATAATTCACAATTGGGGCAGATTTTTGTAGCATATGGGAATTGGTTTGTATATATTATTCGTTCTGCTTCGTGTGCTGTTTTGTGGTTCAATAATGGTTCAAAATCGTTGGGAATAAACTAAAATTCATTTGGCGTATTGCAAATGTTTTGTGATATTAATTGGAAGGCGCAGAATGGTACAATTATTATTCTACCATACAAAACCTAGTCAAACCGAGTTTCAGTGGAAAAAGTTTCTCTTTCTGTTCGGTATTTTGGAAAAAACCTGTGGAATCAGGTGAAATAGGTTTTTTAATTTCTTTCGACATTGCTTCTATTATCCCATTGTTCCTATTTATATAAATATGTGTTTCGAATTCTTTTTATATATTTAAAAGAATTCCTTAACGTTCGTAACGTATTTCAATATTTCTTCGCGGAAAAGTATATAAATAATATTTAGTCAAGAAATGTGAACTTTTGTATATTTTTAAAGTTCTTAAAAGAAGAATTCAGTAGTTGATAAGTTTCCGTTTAGTGAGAGCTACAGCTCTAAGTTTTACTTTAAACGAACGCGATTTAAAGATACCCCGTATTTATGTCACGTTCGCCGTGGAAAATCATCGTAGCCGTAGGATCGTAAATTTTCCGTAAGTTTGGCTCGCGCACGCTCCTTCTGGAAGGATTGAAATTCCGAATGGGTATCCCGTCGTCGGAAAGACTCGTTCGGTAGATCAGTCGGCAGTACAGTATGAAAAATTCGACAAATATACAAAGAATATTCAAAATCGTGTCGCTATTTCAGATTATACGAAAAATAAAAAATGTTGCATTTCTAAATCCACAACTGTCTGTTAAATTATGTGTCCATTTGACATTTCACTCCCGTCAGTTTTACGTGAAACAATTACTTCGTCTTGCTGATGGTGCATTAAATACAGCTAGAAATAACCAACTCCTGCTACTTCTGTAAATTTTCACCAAAACAAAAAAAAAAGATATTCTGTACTAAAAATGCTCCACGGAGAGTAGTGTTATGAGTTTAAACAACACTGACGATGAAGATGCCACGGTTATTCGTCCCAGAGACTCTCACTGTTTGTCTGCACTTCGCTTAAACTTTACTATACACTGCAGCACATAAAGTAGAGTAGGAAAACAGTCGCGTTAGAAATTGGTACGACCTTTTTTCTTCCATTATTCTCTGACGTAGAAATTCCATTCTAGAAGATATAATTATTCTTCCTTTAACAATAATAATCTTTATAAATATCGATATTCCACTTGAGTATATTCATAGACGACGAAAGTTGACTCTGCAGTTTGAAATGAAGAAGTGATTAGAGAGTATTCAATAAAAAAAATAGGAAAATAATTAAAATGCCTTATAAATAACAGGCCACAACGTTCACTCTTCTGATCTGTATTATCTGTCGGTACCTCATGTTACCGCGGTACTAAGCAAGTTTTTCGCCAGCAGACGCGCGTACCGTAGAAAAACTTCAGGAATCCCTGGCGACAGCTGTTTCACGATCATGAGTGCCTGCCCGGGCAATCCCAGTTTCGACAGTGAAATCACTTTCCTCTGGGCGCGTAGCCCCTACACTTTCCGTTTGTGAAATGCAACTGAGGGTGCCAGCTGCGAAAATTATGACTTCGATCTGCCTCTACTGCTTTCCACACAAGTCCCCCCCTAACATCGTCGTAGACGAAAGAATACCTTAATACCGTACATTTACACGGAGGGTAGAAGCAATCGAAGTTTGCTAGGATTTAGTAATTTTAATTAAGCTCTTGGCGTTAAATTTATTCCTACCAACGAGTAATATCGCAGAAACATTATGTACACCATTTACGAAGTAATTGAAAGAGCACGAATGGTTTTAGTTCAATGATCGGAGACCGTATGTTTGGTGGTTCGCGAAGCTCGAAACCTCGGTTTAATTAAAGAGATATGTTATATATAGCTGAGTAGGATACGTGGCTCGTGGGCGACTTCATTCCCCCCTCTCTACCCTCTTTTTGCAAGCACCAAGTCTCGAAAGATACGAATGGGAAGTGGCGGCTAACTTATGCGGGATAATCCACCGCGAGACTTGATGGAAGAGACGCGCGTTCAATGCGGAATAACTTTCTTCTGTTCACCGCAAGGATCACGCGGCCACGTGCCTCTTGATTGATGCTTCTCGAAAGGACATCCTTTCATTCGTATATCAACGCACTTATAGTCGCAACCCTTCCTTAAGAAAGCCTTAGGATTAAGGTCCAAGACGAATGACGAACTGTTACTTATCCTACCACTTAGTCGATAGGATTCTCGCAGGATATGACAAATTTTGGCAGGTCCTGTTCGTTTGAGTTTCATGATAATCTTTTATCAAATAAACGGAACTATGTATCTATTGTGTAACGTTAAGTTCTGACCGTAAGAATTTAATTAATCCAATAAGGTAAAACCTTTACAATCTCTTCGGTAACTCGGGTAATCTTTGTACAAAGTGGTTATGAGAAAATTAACGATTTAATTCTTCTCTCTTGTACAAGCAAATAGCAAAGAGTAATATTCAAAGCAGCTGGAAAATTGAACCGTCTGTTACAGACAGTAAATTACATGGAAATAATTATTCCTGTCCATTGATGTGCATTGAAATACGAAAATCCCTTTTTCTATTGACTAATTCATATATACTCATGCGATAATTCTGCGCAAACAACGACGATAATATTCAAGAGCTTGTATATACATGCTTAACTTTGAGAGAAACGAATGAATAAAAGGGGGGGAAGGAATGGATTGTGATACAATACAAATCTCACAGAGAGAAAGTTATTTACGAGTTGCACTTTGTTAAATTAGCAAGACTACAACTATAAGGGTAGAATAATAGCAGCACTGTGGAAGGACGAATATGAAAGTCGGTCCCTAGGAACACAGTGATATGTTGTAATAAAGAAGTTCTCTATCCTGGAGAGGAATTGTCCGAATGCCAGTGAGATACATGTATGTCGTTGGTATAAGGCAAAGTTTGGGTTAAGGCAAACAATATGTGCGTCATAAAATCCAGATGCCTAAGTGTTGTCCCTTTTTCTCACCCTCAAAGTTCGTAGCCAACCTTGCGCTATCCGCATCGAATCACACGTATTTCATCTCTTTTCGCTGCATCTCTATCTCTTTATTCCATTTCTTCTAAAAATCGTCTTTAAATTAAATCATTTCGCAGTGTAAAACCTATCAAAGAACGGATTTTGCGGAGCTTTATCCTTGAGATCCTCTTTAATTCTCCGTTGGTTCGTGGAAAAAAAAATATTCGATTCGACGATGTTAATCTATCTAGAAAATTGGCTTTATGACGTTGCCGGAAAGAATAGCGCTCCAACTATGGTATAGTTAATGAGTTTTCGTGCTGACGAGAAACATACTTCATTAACTTTGTTCTAATCGTATAACAGTTATACTGCATTGAATGCGAGAGTCACTCTGCAGAGGGATCTCCTAAATTTGGAATAAAATCAGAGTATTCTAGTTCCATGCTATTCTCAGGTTAATGATTATGTGACCAAAGAGCATTTAAAATATACGTTTATTAAATAAAACCATAATTACTTAATTATCGCGTTAGATTCCGAAATTTGTCGTAAAATTGTGTAACACTGGAGAAACTACTTTAGAACACCGATATGTGACCCAGATTCGTTAAAAATGTCGGTCGAAAATGGAAAGAAACTCGAACGCTTAAAGACACATTTCAATAGAGCGTGCAAATATTTGCAAGTTCGTGTTACACGTCTCTTTATAACCCCCATAAAACTATCCGTAATTACTTCCTAAACTGCTATAACGATAAAAGAAAGTGTGCTAGGCTTGATCGTTCTTCGCGTACGATATTTCAAGGCGCGGTAACGTGCATACAGTTATATTTTACCTATGTATATGTATCTAGTGGAGATAACTTCGAAAATCGGTCTGCTTCTGGCACTCGTACTACAAAGAAGTTACGAAGTTTCCCATTATAGAATTAAAAATTGCTAATAACTATCGTACTTTCTTTAACGGAAGAAAAATAAGGTATAAATATGCACTTTAGACAAAAGCTAGAATACAGGGAGATCTTTACATTTTCCGCAGTGAACTGACGTGATTCGGTTGGAAACTTTTTCTTGGACCAAGTCCAGTGTAATACTGGTAAACGTTTTCCCATCCTGATGTAAATTAAGATTAAGATACAATTTTTCCTTGCTTTGCCAACGGAAAAGTTAATTTCAGTGAATTTTTTCAGAAAATTTTATACGAAATATTCAAAATATTCATTATCCATGGTTTAATTTAGTTTTTTCATAGAAAAGTCAGTGATACGCTGAGATCGTGACGCGTCAGTTGTGACGGTGTGTGGCGTATAATAATAGGTTGATACTACGTCATAGGTATCAAGATTATGACTTACACATGTGTTCGCCGAGTGGCCAGACTTGCGGTCCAGAATTGACCTCTACGAGTACGGTGGGTGTGCAGATCAGGAGAACGCAGAGGTCGGCTACGCTCAGATTCACCAGAAAGATGTTCGTGCTGTTCCTCATGTCCTTCCCACGTAATACCACCAGAGGCACCTAATGATTTGCGTCGTCTTACGTAAGACCCTCGATAAATTCTTCTCAGGAAAATCATAATTGTGTCACCAAAAGAAACACGTACCATAAGATTTCCAATTACTCCAAGGACCATCACCACTATGCAAACCACCATCGACGTAGTCCGAATGTACGCAGGGAACATATAAAGATTCGCAGTCGCATTTTCCGGCTCGATTACTATCGAATAATAAGAAAACAGTCTGAATTAACTTTGATATTTTCACTTAAGACTGTTTCCAATACAATCGGTATAATATATTGCGCAACGTAAAAGTTAAATCCGGGGGAAAAAAAGGGTGCAAATACTCGTGCATTTTGAAGTAGACGTACCAGAGAGGCCATCGATGCCGCTGTTTCCAATGACAGTAGTATAATACGAAGTGTTGAGTTCGAGCGTAACACTGGATACTGTCGACAACATTTTTCTCACTGCGACTGCTCTCTGATCGTTTAACTCGAAATTTAGTACACATTCATCCAGCTTTTTTATTCGTCATACATTAACGATTTTTTAAATGATTTTTAATCTATGCACCTTAAGTCCCATGGTGCTTAAATTATCATCTTTGCAAAATGTAGTGGTACTTTTAGTTTATACCGTCGATGGGTTTCACGTTAAGTCCGACACTTCTTCCTTCATGAGTAGCTTTGGAAAATGTCGACGAATCCCCTGACGTAAAGGAGTATATCGGTATGGGCCATCGGGAGACATTACGCAAGAGTACCGTGTGTTGCGACGGGATCGGACAGAGTTTCCTTTCGTCGTAAGGTAAGTGTTCCTCTAATTAAGCTAGAGGTATTAAGTGGCATTATAAACTGCTCTTTCCACTTGCACCACAATTAATTTCCTAGACGCGAGGCGTCGCGGAACTTTGGACATTATTTCTACTGCGATCAGCTGTTGCGTTCACTCTCACTAATCGTAAGTTCATGGGAAAATTTTTTTGTCGACTTTAATAGTATTCTATCTTCGGATCTAATCTATTTGAATCATTAAAGTTCCGATTAAAGAAGAAAAGAAAATGAAGTTGATAGATGCGAGTCTATTTATTTAAATCTGATTTTACTTCCCTCGTTAAGTTACATTGAAAAAAAGGTACCGTATGAATTCTCAATTTTTAAACCACTCCATAAAATCGAATTAATAAATAAGAGGACTGGAAATGGCGGAACGTTCGATCGACGTTGAATTCAACCCGATGGATTTAACACACGAATTCCCAGGATAGAAATATGTATGAGACTTTTCTGCATAAACCGAGGCAACGAAGAGTCAATGGAAAAATGTCCCGTTCGCGTACTGATGTCAAAATGTGGTCAATAAACCTGTCCTTCGGTAGATCATCGAACACGGTGAAAATAAATTTCGACTCGATTTATTGCCAAACTGCCACCGACTTTTCGTTCCTCGTGGATGGATATATCGTTGGCAGATAAATATTTTTTTTTTTCTTTTTTTCACCAGGCTTCTTTCGTGTGTCTAGTCTATCAGTGATTTATAAACACGGAATATGGAGCACCTCTCCAAGAGTATTTACCTTGGCACAGTCAGTTAACATCAATTAACCCTCATTCGATTGAAATTCATTCGGAACATCTATTACATTCTATTTAGCTGCACACTACGACTGAGGTACATACAAATTAGCTAGGCGGTATTAGAGACTCGAGCGGTGTAAACTCTGACTAAGATGCAACTTTACTGTAATTACCACTATTAAGGTTTGCGGTGAAAACTACTCAGGAACAGTGACTTACGATAACTCCGGAGATAGGTACTTTAGTGTTGATATTTCACTGGATAAATTTACATCGTGCAAATACTCTTTCTAACTTTTCGAATTATCCCTAAAATTAAATCTCTCAATTTCCAATGTAAAAGTATCAGTAAAATAATTCGAAGATGAAAAATAAAGAAGATTGTTGGAACTTTATTCGATTCGATGATACTCGGTCTGATTTAGCAAAGAGATTAAGTAACCGGTGATCTCAGCATAGAATCCCCTGATTCTATAATCCGATTCGTCTGGTGGCTTACCTATAGAATGTTCTCGCATTAAACCATCGAGTAAGATTAAGCTTTTCGCGATATTCTCACATTTGGCGACTTTTCTTACCCGCTACCGTGTTGCAATTATCTGCTTTTATCGAAACACATATTCACGATTCGATGATTGTCGTAACAAGTATATATCGATGGTGACACGAACTGATCATAACACGATAGGAATCGTATTGCCAGCAGGAATTTACTCAACAATTTTTCCAACTATTTCTTCTATACATCCGGAAGTGTTTTCACTCTTGCGTGTCCAATAAAACGACGCCTGTTATCGAACATCTTCACCAAACACTTTCGATGGTTACGAGTTTGTTTTGCTTCAACGTGTCGCTTGTTACTTTTTATCAAGAGTCTTATTGGTTATAATTTTAAGCCCCTTTTTTAAGCAATTTGGTGCACGAGTATATTATTTAAAAGCGATTTATATGTTCCAGGATGCATCGATAAAAACAAATCCGACGAAGCGAAATTTACGCGGATGAAACAAACGGAAGCACGAGGAAATATCCTGCGAAAATCGTAAATAGTGATTCGTTTCTCACGGACAGGAAGGAAGCTTCGACCGTAGCGTACAAATAGTACCGGTGAACTGAATGGATATCACTCGGCCCGCCAGAAACTCTCGAATGCCGCCTCCCTTACGTCGAGCATGCGCGTGATTTTCTTTTTTTTTTCTCACAGACTAGTCGAGCCCTGACACAGTGACTTCACTGTACGACAATCATCTAACTTTCAAAAATTATCACTCGTTCTAATTTTCTTGAAAAGGGTCGTCGTGGCTTATTCTAATTCCCTAGTCACGAACACCCTTTGTAACAGCACCTTTCTATCTTCGCTACCTTTGTCGACGTTATCACACTTAGTAATTAATTTCGTCTCAATTTCAGCTTGGCAACATTTTTCACGGAATATCGTGAAATACGTGAAGTATCTCAGGGGTAAAGTGCCTGAATAATTCGGAAAAATATTTCAGAGGTAAAAATCTCTATCGCCACTCTTCTTAATGTAAAGCGTTTCTCGCTAGAGTTGAGATGACGATGGCGTAAAAAAGGATTCGTATGAAGTAGTTTTTATATTCCCGGTGATCTTTGATCATCACACGAGTGGGCCGCTCGAAAAAATTAGAATTCCGATAGAACCAGCACATACAGATTCCCATGAAAATCCGCAAAAATTTCAACCAACTTTCAGCGACTCTACACATACGACCAAGGATTCGCTGCCTGATCCCTAAATTGATCGGTATTATTTGCACCAGTGGCCTTCGCTGATTTCACAGACGTAGCGGAAAAAATTGCTAAATCAAAAGTTCGCTTTTCCGAGTGGATTATTGCCGTTGTCTAACTTGAATTGAAAAGAGTAGCTTCGAAGTGTCGTAGTAGAATTGAATTGAAATCCAATTGACTTTTTTTTATCTAAAGGTGAATTCAGAAGTTGAATTGTTCGTTGAATTTCAATGATACTTTGTATTCGAGGTGATAGGAAAATTTTAGGACAAAGCTTGCGCTTTTTGTTTCGCGATCCGTTTTATGCACTGGCATTAGATTGAACTTCCACTGGAAATGACTCTAAGGATAGGGTTGAGATAAGAACGACAACAGGATTGTTCCTCTCAACGGAATTATCTCGTTGAATACGCGTAAATCAAGCGGGCAGTACGTGACTTCCGTTATAGGTGGTGTGGGACTGATGATAAAACACAATTGTGACGCCTTCCAACGAGTAAATGCCAGCAGTGACTTTCTCCAATGCAAATCACTACTAACCGAATCCCTAAGACTTCTTCCATACGCGGCAAGCGTACCGGAATACTCAAATCTTGTGTCGACCGAACATTGAATCTGACAAATCGTGTTATGTATATCGTATTACGTACGTAGATGTACATCGCAAGTAGATATTGCATAGTAAATACTTAAAGATCTTCAATTTACAGCGGCTTTTGAATCGAGAGAAACGTGACCCTTTCACAGTCGAGCGTCTTCTTTATTTCGAAACGATCATGTCACAATTATCCACGTACACTTTACTCTTATCGCAAACTGGTGGTCTGGTACAATAGAAGACTCACGTTAAATAGAATTCCGTATTAGGAATTCAAGAACATTCGATTTGGTTCTCACAGTTCCTCCCTCTCTCCTTTTTTCGCTTACTCTTCAAAGAACGAACCTGAAGTGGCGACTTTGCCTTATGAGTTGAGTTTGAATCGAGCACTTAAGTCATCGTCCTCCCGAACGCGCACGTGTATCATGATACATAATTTCACAGTCCGCAAAATAAAAAAAAAAACCCAAATGCCAGTGACAAAGGTCAAAGGCGAAAAAGAGATAGTAGATTGTGCCATTGTCTGAGATACAAGGCGAAAACCTGGGGAAAAGTTGGAAGAAACAAAGAGTCTACCCGAGTCTTCGATTCATCATATTTTCTTCGACGCAGTATAATATTATAATAATTTAGAAAATGGATAGAATAATACTTCGTGGATTTATGGAGATATTTGAAATTTCACTTATTGGTTTTCAAACCAGAAATTTATTATCTATATTTATTTATTTATTATCGAATTTTTGTACCATTCTAACTTGGACTATCAGGAAAGGATGAATACTTAAATAGACTTTATATTTATCTCTTGCTATAATCAAATCCTATTCTTGAATTTGCAAACAGTCTCTCTTTTGTATCCATTGCGCATTATTATCTTGATTATATTTACTCCGAAGAAACTTATTGAACCATAACTAAAACTCACTATACTGTACTAACCACGTATACATATATATCTATATCGTTGTACATTACATTTAGCTTTTACCAACATCGGATACTGTTTCAAAAACTTTACTCAGGTATTACACGCGAAAGTTGAGTGAACGAAGCCTCCAGGCTTTCCTTTAGATTTCTCGTATAAATTGGTTAAATTATTTCTTAATTAATTTAAAACTTTTAAAGTTATCGATTGTTTACGCTGGAGCACCTTTTGATCAAGTGACAAGCTTATGGCGGCTGGTTCCGACAAAAGGTGACGCTGAATTCCATAGGTATAGTACGTTATGTGTAATAGCTCCTCTCTCAACGTCGTCGTTCTCTAAATGGTGCTCGTGGAAATTGCGTTATGCTGATCGAGCCTCTGTTCGATTAAATCCATTGTCAACGCACACAACCTGAACCCAACGTCACTTATGCGTGATAGGCTTATCCCATTAATCTTGAAACTTTCAACACATAAGGTTCTATGATTCAGAGGTATATTGCAATTATGACTTTACCAAAGACCTACTTAATATCTACTTCGAAGATTTAATCAGTCTCCAGGATTACGGAAATGAGACTCGGCGATCTCTTAGGTCCTCGAAAGAGTAACTATAACTGTGAGCTTTCCTCCCTAGCATGTGTTACGCAATAGGAGATTGAGCTCCACTCTACTCAACTTTGCTTAATGAAAGCTAAAAGCCTAAGTTTATAGTTACGATAAATGCAATTCCATTCGATTAAGAGAAAACATATTAAACGGAAGTGAAGTGAAATCTTGCTCATCGTTGTAAAAGAGAGAATTCGCATTTAATGCATCTAGTTGGAATATACTGGATGAAAGTGTGAATACATTGTAACTATTAGATCGTAGCTAACTAGGTCGAGCAATCGAGATGCCGAATTCCCAAGAGAAATTTAGAAGTACCTAAACTTGGATTCCGAGAAATCGAGGAAATTTTCCCGGTGATACACGTGTGTTTTATCGTTCCATTGGTGCTATAATGCAAAAATTACTTGTAGGTACATATATGTAAAACATTCAACGCAATATTGAATCACTTTAAACTCAATAATTAAATCTCTTACAACTTTGATGTAACATTTGCATTACACACTCATGTAATATATAAATATATTACAGGAGGAGATATTCTTAATTGTCTAATGCACCTGTAGAATTAATTTCACGCGAATCAAAGATGGGTTTTTTGAGTAATTAACAATCAAAGTGAATAAACAATAATAACAAATGCTAGTTATTTAATTACGCGACTCACATATTTTTTTTACAAAACTTCAAAGTTTTTTCTTTCAAATGCCGTCTCACACGGTCCGATATCTATCGTGGTTGTAAAGATATGAATTTTTGAAAAAATCTTGACCTTCAACTTTGATTGTTAATAACTTTTAAACTATAAACGATAGCGAGGAACGGGACATCGCATTTTCATCGGGTGGACAAGGACTATAACATATTGAAACTTAATAAAAAACAGAAACCATGAGGTCCCGAAGTGTGATCATTTGGCGTGGAATCGCCCATTTATAGTTCGAACTTTTTCCAAAAGCCAAATTATGAAACACAAAATTCATATATAGATATACATTTTCATCGTGCAAAGATTATTAAAATTGTACAACATAAATCTTGCTATATCGTCTGGTGGATGGGAACACATCAATATAATAGGTACATCCTTATATAAGGAATAAAGAATTTTATTTATATCTGGCACGTAGTCAATCAATCTTACCATTGCCACCTCAGTGGACTCTGAATACTATACGTATGCTGGGAATTCCGTTCGTCCATATCGGGTCGTGCAGCCTTCCGATCTCACGCTCAATTCCCACTTGCAGCCATACATTTCACGCTGCTCTTCGTCTGCTCCTAATCACAAGTTGACCAAGTCTACCGATCTTTACGCTATTCCTACCACAGAGTATATTTGTTTCGGAGCAGACATTATTTTCACGCTGTTGAAAGTCGTCGGCAGTAAGTGCTCGAGCTAAACGAACCGTCTGATACTTATATGCGAATACCACTGTGAGATCTGGGCGGTCCATGCGTTACCGCACCAAATGTCTTCCTAAACCACTTGACAGGCCTGTTTGTCTTCTACTACTGTGAAATGATCTGTGAGGATCCACAGATGACTACTACGACTTATTCATTAGAGAGGGTGGGTCACGTATTCTAGTATCTAGAACGAGTAACGACGATCGAAATTAGTTAGATTACTCGACGAACCATAGTCTGTTGATCCTTTTCGTTTTTTAAAAGAAGCTAAAATAATTTCGCAGAAAGTAACACAGCTGAAGAAATATCCTACTTAATTAGTTCGTTGGAACATGACGAATTGAAGAATACTGAGATCAGCTAAAATTTCTGTTTCGATTATCCAGTGGATCGATCCGTTAGAATATCTTTGTGACTGTCATCGGTTACCATAAATAAACCACCAACCATCCGGTCGTATTTCATTACGTGTATATCGTGTTAGTCGACCCTCTAAAGAATTCAGTCAGAATATAAACACACAGAACTTTGCTAGGGAATGTACGAACAATAGACTGATGTAAAAAGCAGTAAAAATTATTCTCAAGGCGATGAACATGTCTGAGAGACTGCTTTGGAATAATAGCGTTATTAAACGCAAACTTATCGAGTTACTTTTATAATTAAGAAACTTTCTGTAGTACAGGTTTATATGGATCTTTCTGTACAATATCATTCGAGACTCTACTTGTCGGGGTTCAAACACAACTTTTGTTTCGTGCTCAAAAATTGCTGAGTACAAATCGAATAATCTGTATTGAAAATTACAATTTAGTATTTGTGATGTTATATAAACGAGTGCGATTAGGAAAAACTGTTCCCAGAATTAATGATAATTTTAATTGTTGAATCTTTATTCTTCGATTGATGCACGCAATTCGTCACTAGATGTAACATTTCCTTGTCACCACGATCCCGGGACGACTCTTGCGTAGCTAGACACAATACTGATTCGTGTATTGAATCGAAACCGCGCAGGGATCTCGCAACTCGCGCTGTCATCAGATCCCAACTAAACTTTCATCATGTGTTCACGCGTTCGCGGAATCGTTGAGCAAATTCCGGTAATACCGAAAGACATATGAGTATTTCCACAGACTTACACCCATACGTCTAATGCTTGAACTTACGTAATAACTTAGTTCGTCCATGCAACAAATAAATTAATACGATCTTGAAACACAACGTAATTATATGGATAAATATCCAAATAATTCAACAACATTAAGAACGTTAACATAACAATCAATAGAATATTAAAATAATATTAAATTTGTATTTGCAAGCTTGATTCCTAAAATAACAATTAGACAATAATTTTTCCGTGTTCGTTTAATCGTATAAATGATACAATTTTCATTTTTTACTTTTCTACTTCTTCTTTATCCTCCGCCTCGTGTTGGACTCTAACGATTAAGTGTCAAATGTCACTCGATACGTTCCCTAAGTTTAATCCAACAGGGAATTCTTTTCTGCTCACACGTTATTTCACATTAAGGTCTCATTTCTTCTTGTGACCTTTGACAGATAAGCAGAAGACACTTTTCTTCAATCCACTCTAGTCTGGCGGTACAATTACGAGGCAAACTCTTAGACAAATGAAACATTGGCTAACTTCTTCTATAAGGATAAGGAGAATCGACGTTCAAGTAGAATTGACCGGACACCCGAAAGACGCAAAAATAAACATACGGCATTCGTCAAACGTTTCGGGTGGCAAGTAAATCGCTCGCTTCAGGGATTCGAGGAAGTTCGGAGACTCGCTTTTAAAAGTCGCTTTTGTTATTGTTGGTCCTGGGCCAACCTAAGTAATGGCTACTCTGACGCAAATATATCCTTCCCCTTTCTCGTAGAGTACCACACCCCCTGTTCGTCGTTCTAACCGCTTGCCTTTGAACCGTGCGGAACAAACCATGCGAATGTGTACGCTAGTGAAATTATAGATCGTTCGGTAGAAACTATCCTGCGGTTTCTCTTTGTAAATAGTGTTTTGCGATAAGGCCACCTCAAAGGCACCCTTCGTTGGTTTTTGCTTGGCTTCGAGACACAACGTGTAGCATATGTATATGGATCAAGAGTATCGCCTACGAATAATTTTCTTAAAAAATTAAGAATCGATTTTGGCGTGTGCGTTTGACAGATTCAATGATTTATACTCACGAATAAAGATTTTAATCCGAGACATAATTATCTGTTTCGTCCGTGTTTCTCGCGATCGAAACAATCAGCCGACTAACTTAAATATCATTAATCACAAAGTAAGATTCGTTACCTTGTTGTTGTTATTCTCATTACCTTGGGTTTAATATTCTTACTAGAATTATTATTCAAGATTTAATTCTTCCAAAGGGAGTTTCCGGCAAGCAGAAAAAATATTGATTAAGTGTCGGTATGCTTTAGAAAAATACTTTGAATTTGTTTTGAAAATGAGCATGATCGTTAAGGGTGACATCATTACATTCTTTCTGAGCATAAATGAACCTTGTAAGAACACTGTCAGGGGCGATATGTTTTTCGTGTAATCCTGTTTACCCGAAATCCCATTTTCACTGCGATTATACCGCACGCGAGCATGGACTTATACCCGCGCAAAGAAAATTCGCGGATTGTTCGTGTTTATGTATTATGTAAGAAATCTAGTGGCGGCACCCAACGAGGATACCTGGAATGGATCACCTGGTAAATACTGCTTTATCGTATCTTACTACTGTCTACAATCTTGATCTCACGAAAGTTACGAAAAACACAATAAAAACGTTATATATCGAAATAGATGAATTGCCTGAACGAGGACTAACGAGTTATTCGCGAATATTGTATGTCCCTCAAATGGGCAGATCTCATTATCCAAAGAAGAGAAAGAAAGAGAGCGCGAGAGAGAGAGAGAGAGAGCGTTATAGACAGTATTCTATATTACGTAAATAAACAAATCCGACCTTCATCAGAGTTTATGGCCGTTTGGCACGCATTATGCACATATACATGAGAAGAATATAATAACCAAGCCACCCTAATTATCCATTCAGCTTCTTTATTCTCAATACCACACAGATTATGCAAGAAAATTCTTTTCTTTGTTGCAAATGTTGTTTTTTACTCCAACTGTTTTTGCTCCAACCGAACGATTATTCCGCACTGGATTAACTACGATTTTTTATTTATCACCATCGGAGGCAATTAGGTAATTAGGAAGTGTATGATTCTGTAAGGATCAAGATGAAGTGTTGCATCGAATAGAACTGGTTGCCTTGGAAATATAAATAGTAACGATGTAACTGATACGATGAAATTGCTTGTTTCTAGTGCGAATATAGGAAGCATGTTGATTAAGTAAACATTGAGCTATCGAGTCACTGTTTCGTTATGGACGACATCCTTAGACAGTGATAACGAATGGAGTGTCAGCAAAATTTTGGCTGACGTGCTTTTACGGAGCATTCGCCAGGTGATTCACTTCCGTCGAGCTTTTCTTAGGTCTTTTTTTCTTTCGCAAACATTGCACTGGATGCTTTCAATGAAGGCGCGGCAACATAGTTCCCATAACGTAAGCGACCAAGAGGAAAGTTGATAACAGTAACACTTCGCAGAATCAAACTTGCATTACCAATAAAGTTAATTAACATAATTTAGAGAAAATTAATCGTTAAAGTAGCACCATTCGAATTAAGGTATCTATGGATTGCATTGTAAAACAGGGAATAAAGATGGGAAAGTTTTGGCCACCTTTGCCAATGATATTTTGTGCAAGTAACGAATTTAATCAGTCATCGAGGAGTTATGCAAGGGTAAGTTGTGCAACAAGGATTGTGCATAGGATTCGCAACCTCGCAGCCAATATGCTATGCTAACGAGCTTATGCTTGATTAAGAGAGGTTCTCATATTGGGATGAATTAGACGATGCTGCTCTACGCGAATTATGGGTTCGCGCGATTTTATTAACAATATCCGTCATTCCACAAGTACACTAATCTACTATGATTCATCCCTTTAGCAGATAGCCTTGTAACGTCAGTTGGTGCACGCGCGAGAGCACTCTTGGTTAATCTAATTTTAAGTAACTAAAATGCATCTCTAATGCCTGGAGAATTATATTAAATTACTGTATTAAAAGTAATTTAATACTGAAATTAGTAGAAAAAGAAGCAAAAAAAAAAAAAATAGAAATTGACGAAGCATTCTATTTGTATACGCAAAACGCGGAAGCCAATGCTGAGAACACCTGGTTCTGAGTCTGGGGCCTAAAACCCTAGAAATTCGCGTAATACATGTCATAGTGGCTTCCTTATAAAGCTTCCGGTTTTCACGACCAAGGTCCGCAGTACGAAGAGAAGCTTCGAGGAGTTCTCTTCTGGTACCAGAAATAATGATCATGGTTCTTTAAAGAGCCAAGTATTGCCCGGGCGACGTATTTCCTCATACGAGAGCCTTAATTTTCCGCGTGTCGTTTCTTTTAAACAATTACCCTCTACACTGTGCACCTCAAGAAATCGACAGTGAGAATTTAGTGCGAGAATTTGACATTTCGAGCGCGTTAATATCATCGCGTTGTGCTCGTCGAAACTTGTGTTCTACGTCGTTCCTTCTTGTTTCTACGACACACGAGTAATACACCGAAACATCAACATTCGAATAGAACAGAAGTGCAGCAAGTTATCGAAGCATTCAACAAAGTTCGGTGAACTCGAAAACTACAAAATAGAATATTCCCAGAATTTGAATATCAGCAGGAAAATAATTGAAAGGATTTACTACGAGAATAATCAACAAAAGCAACAATGGCAAGATTTTATCCTTTACTGGTCATCCTTGCTGTGATCAGTGCTTGTACTTGCGGTGTACGAACGGAATGCGGAAAAAACGCGCAAATCTCACTTCTGACCAGTGTTCACGACGATCCATCATGTAGGAAACTATCCCCTAAGGGAGTGCTGCTATACGAAGCCGCCAAGCTGCTGACCGAGATACATAACAACAAGTCTAGCGGATACGACATCGGTAACTACGACATTACGGTAGAATGGACAATGATCCTGATAAAGCAATTAAGTCACACACACACACACACACGCGCGTCTCAAAGAACGCGATTAAACGAATGGTTAATTACGCGTTTAGCTCATTAAGATTTAACGTTTTCCAATTTTTCTTTAAACAATAACATCCAGTCAGAAAAATGCTCGTTAGCAAGTCTCATTAATTTAGAGACTAATAAAATTCATTATTTTATAATTCTAATTACTCACTGTATTTTAATCCGTTCCTCTTTCAGAATTGACAGTTTTCGATACATGCGGCAGTATAACGGGTGCACTGAAAGCTGGAATGAAGGCTCTCGTATGGGCAGACACGAATTGCCTGCAGCCACCGTTCTACCTAGGTGAACACTTACAATTGCACCGCATAAAGCGATTAACATTCTATAGAATATCACGCGTATTTTAAGTTCAAACAGTGACGCTGACGTATTAATATTTTAGCTATCGTGATAAATGATCGTATTGTCAATAAATATTCATGAGTACTACACGATTTTTAATAAGCATAATATCGCTAATGAATTAACAATTGGTGTGGTCGATCATTATCGAATCAATCGTTTTCAGGTGTCATTGGACCAGACACTGCGACTAATGCGGAAGCAGTTCACAAAGTAACATCCGTCTTAAAAGTACCGCATGTCGTGCGACGCGCATCTAGTTCGCCATATCTTCATCATCTTGCCAAAGAATCCGATACATATCTGGTGAAGGTAAATTGACTTACTGTCAAGAGAATTTACTGTATCTCGACTCGAATTAATCGATACGATCGTTCGTTGATTCACTTAAAGAAGCATCGCTATGAGTTATAAATCTCACTGTTATATGTATTTAAATGCTAATACTGTACTTCAATGGTCTTGGTTAGCCTTTTATTATCCGCGGAAAAATACTGCACTAGTTGGAAAATGAACCGTGACAATAAAATGAAAATTCATTAGAGGTGCGTGAAGTGATTTTCAAGAAGTGATAAGAAACGATTTATGTAACGGTAATTATCATTAATCGGTATTGGTAAGTCGATACGAGTCGTATCGTTTTTATACTTATTACGTATACTTTTCAAATTCTTTCACTTTTTGCAATTTACCGAAGGTTTGAGAATTCTTTGATAGTGTGTATTTTGCAAGAAATTCCATCCGGTGATTCCGCGCGATATATTCTCACTGTAGCTAACGGATTTATATCTTGCACATTAGGCAGCGCTCAAGATTATCAACACTCTGAAATGGAAATCTTTCACGCTGGTAGCACACGTTGACGAAGATGGTGAAGATGACGTTCAAAATATTGCCAAAAAGCTAACGGCAGAAGCAATTGCAAAAGGCTTGTGCGTCATTGTACATGACGCTGATGATGATGGTAAAAGAAAAAAAAGGATCATTGAATGTTTATATTCATTCTTAATATATTCAATATATTCTGTTTATTTGTTTCAGATCTCACATCGCAGATTGTACACATTGGCAAACCCGAAGACGGTTTTTTAACGGAACCTGTGAACTCTACTATTCTAGTAGTTAGCGAAGGCCACTTGGAAGATTCTATCAACCGCGTTAACTCGACGAATACGATTCTACTTTTGGAAGACTCCAGGTAACGCAAGAATTTAATATCTATCGTAGATATAAAATCAATTTGTATTTGTTCGAATATAATGAAGCAGATTGCATACTACGAACAGAATAATAGAATTTAATTTAGATAAGTTCTGCATGCTCGTGTGATAAATTATCATACGACAGAGTCACTTAGCACTAATCAAATAATATTTGCTCAGAGTAAATGACCGCTTTGCGTTGCGGAATAAATCGAACGAGGATGAACAGAGACCTGCAGTTATACGTTAAATTAATTGTCGAACGGTTTAAACGAATCGTGGGAAAAAAAACTTAGACAACAGTTACTCACCTACTACTACTTCACGGAACTTATCTATCGTGTACAAAAAAAACAAATTTACCGCTAAATTAATGAGAAGAATGAATCTGCTTTTTTATATGGGTTTCCTGTTGAGATTCCAGTAAAATCTCTGACTCACTGGAAGAGACGAGTGTGAGTCAATTATTACCGTAATCATAATTTAGAGCAAATTCAAACAGCGTCATAAATCGCTTCCGCATAATCGTAAGTCATTTTCAGGGATCACAATTAATTATGTAACAATGATTCTATAATTTGACTTCTATGAAAAACTTCTGTTATAGAGAACAGTGTATCACTCGAATCCACTGCAGTTATCAACTGTATCTGCAATCCAATTCTAAAACAATCGTTCGAATGAATTTACCTATAAAAAAAGCCCGTATTACTCGTGTATTACTCGTGTGTTGTTAAAGGTCCATCATCGCAAGTTTCAAGATTCTGTGTCTACGTGTAGATTCGTTTCGTACGCGGTGATTAAGCTGAACTAGAACACGTTAATCAAGCGTGTCTTATACCATTATCCACTGTAGGCGTAAAACTCGTTCGCATAAGAAATATCGCACGATCGGATTCTCTGTATGACTCTATCATTGATATAAAATTGCAATAAGATTTGGAAGAAAACTAAGAGTTCGTGCGAATATCGCGTGATGCGCGAGTTAATCGAGGTGAAGGATCGTCGCTAAGAACTATTGTAGATTGTCTTATAGCTTTCCCTCTTCGTTCATACGTTTCATTCTTGCCAGCTAGAGAATTAGCGATGCCAAGGCTGTTTGATTGTCGTTATGGAGAAATCGACTTTTCGTTCTCCGACTTTAGTCGTTAAAGTTTCTAATTCTTAATGACGCTTTTCTAAAAATGAGTTTTTGTAAATCAAATTCCTCGTAAAATTAATTGATTAGAAAACATTCTGTCATTATGCCTAACGTTGAAGCATATAAACATTGGGAAATCCTTCATAAAGTTTATTTGCATTCCCAACAGTTAATCACGATCAACGGTATAAAGACACTTTTTTATTGCAAACGTTGCAATATCTTCGAAGAGAAATTTAGTTATTTAGTAGAAGTATTGAAATCTATGATTTATTTCCAAACAATTCTCTTAAATCTTCGTAGATTTTCTTTAATTCTTAATTTATCAAACTCGTTATACCGTGACCTTAATGCATTACGATTGCAATACGATAATCTCGGTGGTTTAAATACTTTTTCTATGTAGTCAATCGATCTAGTGATTAATTAAATTGCTACAGCGATTGAATAAACCATCCATTGAAATTTATTTACATAACTGAGCTATTAGGTTCAAGAATCTGATTAACGTAGAGAAAATTGTATAAGTAACCCGAAAATCACTGATCAACAGTAACAATTAGCATGCTGACAATTGTTTCATGATTAAAAGTGACAGGAGAACATTGTTTTCCGATACACAATGGGTCATTAATGCGTTTTCTCACCACCGATTAAGAAAACAACACTTCTCGTTTTCTAACCACTTACATCATCGGAATCTTAATTATTCGGACGGAGAAATATCCACTGAATCACGTTCCTAGTTAATTATGGAGGTAAAAACATTCGTGAGATAAATATTTTACATAAACCTACACGTGATTCTAACTGATTCCGTTCCCTATATATATATTTATAAAAAAAGATATCACGATCTCATTGCGATCGGAATCAATACTCTTATCGGAATAATCAAAATCGACCATAATTTTGCTTACAAAGGATCAATTATGATGTTAAAAATGTATCATTGATGACGTTACATCAGGAAATGGGAGAAAAGTGGTAGTATCTTCTGTGGAACGCAATTTGGCGTATTTGCGCGCAAGGTTGGCTATAAGGTCTCGCATCAATACGGATATACGGAACCATTCTGTTTAAAGAAACCGTAACACTAATTAATGAGAGTGTAACGCAGCACTAATTTGGATATCACGACACCTGTGCGTGTCGCCCACGGGTGATCTAGGAAGGATCGCCGACAGTAGAACCATTCGCAGCTCATTGAGTGATTAAGTGTGAGTTCAGTGAAGCTAACGAGTCTGCGAGGAGATGCTGTCGTTAAAAATTCGAAAATTGCAATAACGCAGTTGTGTAAAGTTTGTCATTATTAGAATTAGAATCGAAATTAAATAGAAGGATTTGTGTGTCCTGAAAAATATCGCCTGTATTTATTGATCGTTTAATCGGTAATTTGGTATTAATCTAATGAACCTGATTTCAGGAATGAATTCACAGGATTGGAGGCAAGAGTCGAGAAGTCGAAATGGTGGGTAAAGGACGATGGTGTTGGGAAATTCGACGCCGAGGAATTGAGGGAAGTACGGTGGCTCAAGGACGCGATTGATGTCTACGCGAAGGCATTGGAGTCTTTGTGGTGAGCGCGCTTTAATTCGACCATTTATCAATGATTGTCCTGCGTTTTTTATTCGCGACGAGTCCGGTCGAGTAGAACGACTTAGAAGAAATCCGTAGGAAGAAATATGCTAATTACACTGTTCTAACGTGTAAACGCATAGACATTATTTACGACCAGCTACCTAATTATTTTCATATTTCTTATCGTTAGTCCTGCTGGTACGTGTCTACTTAAGATTGAAAAATTTCGATGTTTATGCTTTTCTGTGTTTTTCATAATAACGCGAGACAATGACAAATACTATAACTTTATTTTAGTATTTGTCCATTTCTTTAGTCTCTTACGAAACAAGCACATTACAATCGAAACGTTCGCACTTAATCGTTTGGCCTTATCAAACGATTGCAACACTCGAATTCCGTGTCTAGCAAAAAGAAGAAATGCAAGAACCCAGTGAACTCCGTCGACTGGAACAACGTTTTATCGAATGTACTATCGAGCCATACGACGGAAACGCAGACCACACCGTCGTCCCTCAGTCTCTCTATTAAGACGAAAACCACTCATGAATTAGAAGAAATCGGTAACGTGATAATTCGCAAAGGAAAAGTAAAACTACACTGGGACGGTGATAATGACGATGATGACGATGATGACAACGATTCGGAGGTAGGAAGATACCCGGGATTTGATTTATTCGTCAAATAACGAAAACCCCATTTCTTATAGGAAGGAAAACACAATGACGACGACGACGATGACGACGACGACGATGATGATGACAACATGCCAAAGTTATTCAAGAAGCTAATTTCTAAAGAGAAGGGTGTTAAATCAGGTTGCGCAACCGCTACCAAGGAAATCAAATTACTACACGATGATGACGATGATGCTGCACCAGTTCTGGTATCGGAGATCGACGATAACGAATGGTGGACAATGGTAACATATATCTGTGTTATGCTGCGTCTCGCAGATGCTTCGGTCTATATCTATTTTATACCGAATGAACTTGAGTGGAAAGAACCTGTTCGGTGGGTTTTAGGTTTGCACAGTCAGCGGTGTCGGGGTGGCAATGTTCACAGTGGGTATTCTGGCAGTCTACGTCGTTTACAGCAACATCCGTGGACCAGCGGCTCCCAAGGGCAAGAACCGTGAAAGGGATAACAGCTTAAGGAGAATGGGCAGCGAACGAGAAATGCCTACGCGTAGCCAAAGGCAATCTCGAGCACCACAGAGAAGAGACAGCAACAGGAGCATCAGGAGCACCATATCCGACAAGAGCGTCTAATTCGCAAACTTGAACAATTAAGATCGTTTAGATAGTTAGGTTTTTAGATAGTTAGGCAAATAGGTCCGGATGATCTCGTTTGCGTCTTTGTTCAAAGAGTGACGCTCCCTTTCAAAAGTGATTTGTGGAACAATGAAAATCAGGAATCGCTTCAGACCGTGATTTCGAAACAAGAATTTCTCCGTGTATCGATAGCCTCACAAATCGTATTAATTATACGAATCAACATGTTACATCATGCAGCTCATTTTTTAACTTAAAGTTTTTTCACCTTGATTTCTTTCAATTATTTTATAGTGCAAAAATCTAGCAGCAGACTGGTCCTTTTTTCTTTTTTTGTTTTGTTGCGTGTCTCTTGATACGTCGACATTCTTCTACGACGTTTATATACATGTAAGGGTTGTCGATACTTAAATGTTATATTTGCAAATAAGTATTGTAAGTATTGCTGCAGCTTCTACTCTTATCTACGGCAATCTTTTGAGTATGACTTCAATAAAAATTTATTTAAATAAAGGATTTTCTCCGTAAAGCTTAAAGCGTTAACAACACGAGATATTTTCAACAAGATTAATTTATCCATTGGAAGATGAGGAATGATTTGTATGCGTTTACATTTAGTCGTATGGAATGATTTTGGAAAAACAATTTCCATAATTTATGAAGAAAAATCGATATTCAATATTTCCCTCGATGATTACAAGCACACCTTCAATGATCCTGTAGGATAATTTTTCATCGCGTAGGCGAAGGATTTAACTATCCAAGTAGCTAGTAAGCCACTGTAAATCTTAAAAAGAAAAAAAAATATTGATACAAATGACAGTAATATGCGGTATAAAGTAAACGCGCGAAGTTTCTTCTGATTAATCTGAAGCTCCTTACGAATCACTTTCACTCTTGCAAGGCATCCCAAATAAGTACCAGTTCCAGTGTATAACAAAAAAGAGGAAAAAAAAAAGAGAGAGAAATAAATAGGAAATAAAGCATACCATCTGCCAAACGAGCACCACAATTACCAATAAAACGGCCGTCTGATGGGCAAGGTCAACAAAAGATGGAATTGACCTTGTCGCGTTTCTTTCGCGTTTTGAGTTTATCAGTCGCGAAACGAAGCGTCAGAATGACACTTCCGGCATCAGGAAGCATGCATAGAAGAGCAGGGTGCAGTTGCCACGGATGTGGCAGATTAAGATTGTAAAATGGGGTTATGACCAGCTGGATAAATGGATAAGCACCGGCTATTGTTCTCGCCACTTGACCCAATCAAACGTTTCAATCAAGGTTACATAACACGTAAAATATTCCCTTATCCATCGATCGATATTTTCAATGATACTACTCGTCATTTGGACCAGCTTGATGCTGTTTCTGTTTGAGTGAGAAAAAGAAAAATAATTTGAGACGAAGCAAAAAGATCTTGAGACAATTTAAATTAATCGATATCGATTAATGTAAATCACGAAAAACAGTGAATTATATTCCGAGATTTATTGATCATCGACACGTGCTGACGCGTTTAGACAGCTGTATATAGTCTAAGGCGGACCAATGCCGGAAAAAACAAAGTTTATCGCGTAAAGGGTACTAGGAACAGACACGAATGATCAACCCGTGGAATATCTGAGCACGCAATTAAAGTCGCCTAACGAACGCGATTGACATTGGTCTCCTTCCTGAATACTTAACTATTCAACAAGCACCGCTTTCGCACGTTCTAACCGTTGTTCACCGTTCTCACTGTCGATGGAATATGAGCGGCTCCTCGCAAAACGTGTATTTCATATTGCGAATATCATGCGATTATAATTATCTCGAGTCAAAGTAATTTTACAGGATCGATTAAGAATGAATTCGATGCTAAGAAACTATCGATGTATGATTTCGTACTCAAGACCTACGCGATACTAATAATAACCGAAGTGTCAATTATTACGATAATGAATATCGACAGGTTCATTCATAGACTGTTTATCACATTGATCAATTCGCAGGACTCCAACTAGTGGAATTGAACTCGTCAGCAGACGGTTGCTTTGCAATAAGACAACGGTACGTGAATTTGTCCTGTTGACGAGAATTGCGTAGTATGACGTCAAGGGGGAACACGTTCTGGTGAACGAGACGACGACGTTTCGCTTGCTTGGGGATTACCGCTTTCACTGACCGCTCTCATCCTATTTCTGCTGAATCGGCATGCTGTGTGTGGTTTCATCGTTGAAACAACGCACGCGCGTGACAAGAACATAAGGAAAAATCGTATTAGACTATACTGTCATACACTGGTATTACTTGCGATACCTCGCACGTAACGAATCTACGACATTAAATTCTTCGGAAGATACTATGAGTTAATTAAGCAACACGTTACGAGTGACGTATGACTATCCTCAATTGAATTATGTCTATACGCAGAAGAATGACGCTCATTGCGAGAAATATCGCTACGAAGAGTTATTTTTCTGTGAAAAGATTCTTTGCAATAAATTGAATTCCTTTGAATACCAGCAGCAAAATCTTATATTTTTCTACCTCTATCGCATCCTCTTGCGAATCTTTCTATGTACGTACAAATGAGTTTAATGGTATAATGATAGTCTAAGGAATAGATGCAAATTTCTGTATTAAGTTTCATCCTTTCTATGAATTTGTTGAGTGGATAATGTCAGACCCAGAAAATGAAGGAAAAATAAACTCTCTGATCTGGAAATTCCTCTTTACTGAGATTTCTGTACTTACTTGTGTTAGCTCCAATTACAAACATCATGGTGGGGTTCACCGTCGCGTCGTTATTGGCTCTCGCATTATGAGACGCATTATGCACTGATAGTGCATAATAATGATACGGTATCGTAAAGTAGTATTGTCGGAGTCACTCGTAACTTTGTGCGATTCTTGAGTAATGTAAGATATATATAAATAAAGGAAAACAGAAATGATCGAGATGTATCATTACTTTATGATTCTCTACATCCAATTTGATTGGTGTGTGGGAAATATGTTATTAAAAGCAACAACATAAAGAACAAACTGTTGCAAGTTACTACTGTCTTTAGAAATGATCACAAGTTAAGTAGAATAATGACTGGAATTTGTCTGGTCGCCAGAAAAAGAGATTTGTGATTCAACATACACTTTCCATATCCATCATTCCACTAAACATCATGTTAAGTAGTAATGGTTCATTTTCATAACTTCATTTGCGTTAGAACAGTTTCGCGGTATCTCGATGAACCGGAAATTCTATTTGGATCGTGGAAGTTCCTATGAGGTATCGAAAGCGATCTGTCATAGATTACCAGTGTAGAGTTTCAAAGAAATGAAGAAGTTGAAAAAGTAAAAAAATGACCCGCGACGTCATTTATCCTGATCAGAATTTTAACGAGCGTTTTACCTAGTAAACGTCAAAGTAAATTGTAGACAGTTGGGTGAGTCAAAATGGATTTTCCTGTTTGCAATGATAAATAATTTAGTAGTGCAAAGTATATTTTAGCTTTGTTTCGCTAAACCGAACGGTAGATAACATTGCAATTTATCAAGGCAATTCGACCGTTAGACTCCTACAAGTGGCAATCATATGAAGTGCGTCAGAAAATCAATGAGAATCACTTTTTTTTCTCTCTCTCTTATAAGCAGCGGATCACATAGCAATTTATCAATGCAATTTTGTTCATTGAAATACAAGTGGTAATCACGCGAAGAGGTATCAGAAAAGTAATGATACTAGCTCTTTCTTTTTTTCTCTCGTGACCCCTCACGTTGTAGCCGGTGTTCGATATTGTGAGATAGCTTTCAAGGAGAAGTGGAACGCAACAGATTTGTCCAGAACGGTCCGATTGAGGTGCTTCACGTTTCATTGATTTTTTCAAGGTCTCCCCTACTCACCTTTCATCCATTAAGTATGGACTGAGCTCGATGATAGTCACAGAAGCGAAGCTTCAACCCACGTTAATACGATCGAAGCAATTTAAAAATAATTCCAAATATATCGTGACTTCAACGAGACGATCATCGAAGCAATACAAATATACTCATAATTCCAATTCCCAGCATTTCTTTACCTCGGGAAATACAATAGCCATCGGTTGTGCTGACGATCATGAAGAGAAGTTAGCGCGTGAGATGAAAAATTATATTTTACGTCGAATGCCTCAATGCCTAACTGGAGGGAAACCAGGAGTGTTTGGAACTTGAAAACTCACACAAAGAACCAAGGGGGAGAAAATCATAAAACTGGGGGGACGGAGAAGTTAATGATTGTTGGTACTTACGAATACAACTAAGGGAGGGGGCAGTGGTCAAAGACAGAGAGGAACAAGTACAGAGGATAAAGAGAACGAGAGAGTAGTAGAAAGGTGTAATGCGGATGGTGGCGGTAGACTGGGGGGCAACGGACAATTGATGGTCCTCGTGACCAGTTCCATATAAAAGCACATGGTACGTCAACGGGAGAAGACACTTGCCGAGCAAGCAGCAACAACACGACGCGCAGGATTAGAAAAACTATACAAAGCACTACACCATTTCGGATTAGTTCGGGCGACCTTTCCAGGAACACAGTTGTAGTTTCCTTCAACCGAGAGCGCGGTCAAGAAGCGGCTTTGGAAGGGCGCAGCAACAGGCGAAGTGGAATAAGACGACAAGGCAGGGACGGCCCGGTCACCATTCAGAACTGAAGAGCCCGCGGAAAAGAAAGCTGTGTGTGCCTGTGCGCTTGTGTGTTACCGACAAGTATCACTCAAAGTCAAATAATACGCAAATACGTGAAAAACGTCTGGTATCTAACAGATTTCGACGAATCGTTTAAAAAAATTCACGGTGATAATACTGCGATAGTGTTGTTATTGGATAAAGATTTTCACTTGTGTATATTTTATTGGAAAACGGAAGAAGAGACTAGTGTTGAAAATTCGCGAGTGCTAAGGTGAGCAAAATCTATACGTTGACGAAATTATTTTATTGCGACAGTTAAATAGTGTTGAATCGTTAAAGATAAAATAATTGATATGGGCCGAAGTGCGCGACAGCGTGCTACAAAGAGTTAAAAAACATTCTAAGAACCAATTTTGAATTCTTACTTAATATTACAGGAGAATAATATTCGTATTGAATTATACTAAACCACGGTACCACGGTAGGAACCAAAAAACTTGGTGGATACCCGTTTTACCATTAACCTGAAACTTTTTTTTTTCTCTCTTACAAAAGACCACATCCGCAAACTCATTGCACTTTCATGCACAGACTCAACGTACCCTTCGAAGCGAAACATTACCGGGCACATTGCCAGTTAACAGTAAGCAAGTTATTGCTCAATTCTTCCTGAACAATTTCCAATCGTCGATTCAATATCTTTTACGGTAAAACCAAAATTAATGATAAAATTGAAAAATCAAATTTGAAGAAAGAATAAAAATCCGTTCGATGATTATTTAGAGTTTTGCTGAAACTATACCATTAGTGATCGAATTGCGAGTAATTTGTATTTGCTTTTGAAGGTCGAGAAATTTTTTTTTAACAAGGACGAGTCCCTGGCGGCTTGACGTTCGTTTTCTCACTAGTAGCACACTTGTAAAGCGATAAAACTCGTACGCTTAGAGGAATTGCGAAATCGTAGAAACTTCAATCATTGACTTTTATGTACTCGTGAAACAGTAACATTAATTCCAATCCGCTAGCCACCTTCAACGTTTCCTGTGTCTGCGCCCGGAACTAAGCATCGACGCCTTGACGAACACCCCCGACGGCATTTCTATAGAATGCATAATTAGAAACTTTATCACCCTTGAAAATATTCAATCAATGCGGAGCATAATAATTAAGATAATAGATTATAATCAAAAAACTTTTCCCTGACGAATCATCTGTACTTAATGAATCGTATAACTTATTGCCTAACTTGTGGATTGTAAACTACCAATTGCTTAGCAGCACTTATACAAACCGTATTTCTCGGGTCAAAGACATCCTAGTTTTAATATCTCGAAGGCTACCCCTACCCCGTTCACCTTCAAATATCACCTGTGTTGTCTGATATTAGCATTCTTTGACTATTATCCACGGAGACTTTCTGAAACGTTACGAAACTAGTGAAGGAACACGTGTTATCTTTATCCACACGAAGAGGTATAATTTTTGTCATTTGAGAACCGAACGAGTTCACATGAGAAATTCTAAATGATTAACGTTCACTCTTAAGAATTATCTAAAAGTACATGTTGTGAAAACACTTTGCGAAATAAATAAGTAGTGCAACTCTATAATTACGAAAATTAATTTTGTACCTATTGATTTATTATTATATTGTTGTTGAGCAATACGTTAAAACTTGAAGCTACTTCATAACGGAAGTATAGTACCTAGCTCATAATTCTAATCACTTTTCCCCGTAAAATATAAATATATTTGTAAGTCGATATTCGTCTAATCAATTCAAATTTCTTATGTGTAATAATTGGGCGCGTCATAAATGCGTGTGATTACGATCGCGGAATGTAACCGGTTTTTCCTTCTCAAACACAAATACTCCTCGTTCACTAATGTTTTTGTCACAAGAAACTCTCGGAAATGCACTGATTGAACACACGTCTATCATAAATCTAAAATGATTACAGAGATCGACTCCGTTATATTACTGTGAGTCAATATATTCTAATTCTGTATCAATCTATCGTATGGTCGTCAATCACCCGTTAACTAAGAAAGAATCGTGATAATTTGTTTCGTGTTGGCATTCTCGGCATTTTGATTTGTCCATTGGGGATTTCCTACCGGACGTAAATCACTGTCACCTCTCTCCTATTCAATGTTTATACTACCGAGCGAAACTAGTAAAATACCAATTTTAATCGAGAATAATCAAAATTGTAATAGTAGAAAATATAATAATCGATACTGTTATTTAAAATTGTAGTTTTAATTGTAAAAATCTTTAATTTTTCATAGATGGGTTCTCTGCAACAACAGTCGCTGTTGAAAGGCATGCATATAGCTGGTAGCAATGAGGAGGGCCTATTTCATAAATTATTCCACGAGACCGCCGCGAGGTATTCTAGTCGCACTGCCATTTACTATGAAGGTATACTATTCTGATTTTGTAACATCCACTATGCACCTGATACTTAACGATTAGTTATACCAAATGGAAATCTTCTTGGTATATATAGATGATTGTGGGCAAGAGTATACACTATCGTACAAAGAAATGGACAGTCTAACGAACCGCTTAGCACGCGTACTTCGAAAGTACGATACGAGTAAAAGCTCTTCGCAGTCATTCGTTGCGATCTGCATGAAACCCACATATCGCCTTCCAATTGTCCTCCTCGCTATACTGAAGGCAAGAATGGCATATCTTCCGCTCGACGCGGAATTTCCTATGTCGCGAGTAAAACACGTTATGGAAGAAGCACAACCTCTCATGGTGTTGATCGAAGAAGGAGGTAATAATGAAATGATCATAAGAAATATTATACTTTAATTCTACAGTACTGATTCTTGGTAAAATTGTCTAGTGCAAAAAAAAAAGAAAAGATACTGTCGTAATATCTTTATTCAAGGTGATTCGCGTGAGTCAATTCTTTAATGCTACTTTGCACGAGTGCAAATTAGTAGACTCAGTATAGTATCTTGCCAGTAGTAATTTAATTCTTAGTAGTTTTTTTTCTACTACTTGAATTTCTTTTCCAAAGAAAATCGAATGTCTTCGTTGAAGTGTATAATTTCAATGTTTACGATTTACGATAAAACTCAAATTGCCATAAGCGGAAGAACCTTCGTAGTATTTTATGGATTACAATATAGTATAGGTTTAAGGTCGACCCGTGAACGGCACGAATCTAGTATTTGCGTCGGACAAAACAACTTCCTAGATTTTTTTAAAGTACAATCTAGCACGGAATCAATTTTACTATTAGGACGTAACGCTCGAATGATCTATATATATTTCTCTCGTGCGCGACAAAGAAAATCCTCGAAATCAACTCGCAAGAGTGTAACACACTTTCTATACAGCGGATTCTTCGATTTACGAGAACAAGATGACCATGACGTACGAGCAAATGACACACGAAGCACGACAAGAATCCGAAGAGAATCTAGAATTCGAAGAAGATTCGAAACCTCTTGCAATCGTACTCTATACGTCAGGCAGTACTGGGACTCCAAAAGGTAAACGTAGTTAAAGATACTACAAGCTGATATTACCTGCATGGGTCACGCTCTCAAAGCTAACTATCTTGGAATGCATGACAAGGTACATAATGTTATTTGACTATTTTCAGGAGTACTCTTGCCATACGCGACTATACTCAATCGACTACAGTGGCAATGGAGAAAGTTGCCTTTTGCTCCGAACGAAGAACGTTGCATCTTTAAGACGTCCCTGACTTTCGTCGACAGTGTGGCCGAGATTTGGGGACCACTGCTACAAGGACGTACTCTGGTCATTGTACCAAAGAACGTAACGCGAGATCCAGAGAGACTCGTCGAGGTGTTGGAAAAACACGAGGTACACAATCAACCGAAAGAATATAAAATATCGTTCAAAGTTAACTTTCCGATTGAGTTAATGTTGAAAGACAAATGAGCCAATTAGATGTTGAGTTATAAATAAGATTGTTTTATCAGATCCAGCGACTGGTGTTAGTGCCTTCACTGCTCCGCTCTCTTCTCATGTATCTCAGTCTCAAAGTAAGTAACACACTCGTAATCGTCTATGTCCTATTAAAATTTAAGACTCGTTACAGCTTAGAAATCGATTAATTAGGCGACTGATACGTAGATTGGATCTACCCACGACCGATCATTAGTCATTAACGGTTTCTCGAGTGATGAATTACAAGTTCTTATTTATGCACTATATAATACTACCGTTACTCAACGTTTTGCATATTTTACATGTTTACACGACTCTATACGATTCTATATACTTGTCAAGAAAATCAACTGCCTAACGAACTGAAACTGTAATTCTCACGATAAAATTAATTGATCTAATTCGCGTAATATACATATCTGGTAACGCTTGACAGAATTCGGAAAAAGTACTGCAGAATCTTAAAGTGTGGATTTGTTCGGGAGAAACATTACCCGTTTCATTGGCAGAACAGTTTTTTGCCACATTTGGTGATAACAATCGAATATTAGCCAACTTTTACGGCAGCACGGAAGTAATGGGTGACGTTACGTACCACCTGTTAGATAATCGCAATCAAGTGCAATCATTGGAAAAAGTTCCCATTGGTGAGTCAGAATAATTAATCGTAAACGAAGCAAAACTTAATCGATTGCTGATCGTTAATGAAATAAATTGTTTAATGAATCAATCGTGCTGTGATATTTTAGGTAAACCTCTTGACAATTGTATTATCTATGTGGTGGATAAAGATATGCAATTGGTTCCACAAGGTGAAATTGGTGAATTGATGGTCGCAGGAAGGAATCTCGCGGCAGGATATCTTCGCGATAGAGATTCTCATAAATTTCAAAATAATCCTCATGCTATAGATCCAGGTAAATTCGTTTCAGTGCAATATTGTATTTTCTTAATGCATTAATGCAATTGGCACGTTCATAAGTAGAACAATTCTCTTACTATTCTAAAGAATGAAGTCAGTGATTAGTTCATTTACATCTAGCTATTATGTCGAGGATATCAAGTACTATACTGTTACGTTGTGATTTTTTTAACCTGGTTCGATGATTTTGTAAAAATCCAAAGATTTATAACCACTCTATCATTTTTTATTACCAATAGAATACTCGAGGATATTTCGAACTGGTGATTATGCCAAAGTAGTAAAAAATCTTGTGATATATGAAGGACGCGTCGACTCTCAAATCAAAGTCAGAGGACATCGGGTAGATCTGACCGAGGTTGAAAAAGTCGTTTCTGGAGCGACAGGTGTCGACAAAGCAGTCGTCCTTTGTTATAAGCCAGGAGAACTCTCACAGGTAAAATTTCATTGTGACAGAAAATAAATTGATTTTATTTATTCAATTCTGTCTATATTAGAATTTCACTGTACGGAGAATCTATTTTACAGACACTGACAGCATTCGTTACGCTAAGGGACGATCAAGTGACTTCGGTCGAACAAATCGAAACTTTTCTACAAAGCACATTACCTCCGTATATGTTGCCACAAGTTGTAGTTGTGGATACTATTCCTCTTTTGACAAACGGAAAAACAGATAGACAGGCTCTACTCAAATTGTACGAGTCGGCTAACGTCAATGAAGGTAAGACTGATCCTTTCACTAGTTCTATTTCACTTGTACACAGACAAAAGTGAAATCACTGTTACACGGTAATTACGATCCTTACAGATGCAAACGAAACGGCAAATTGCGATTACGCTGGTGTTTCGAACGAAGACATGTCTAAAGCCGAAGTTCTATTTCGCACCGTGGCATCGGTGATCGGTCGAAGTGTCCGTGGTACCGTAAACCTTAATGCAAATTTCTACGAGCTTGGCGGAAACTCCTTGAACTCCATTTACACCGTAACGAAGCTTGCCGATCAAGGATACGAGATTGGGATCACAGAATTTCTTATGGCAAAAAATTTAATGGAGGTGTTGAATCGAATGAAAATCGCCACTGGCGACAGGTCTTTAAAAGAAACCGTTGAAGAGGGACACATTTTTGAAATGTTGAATCACTCGCACAAGGACGACGTAATTGAGTAAGTATACTCTACAAAATGTATTAATTACTCAAGAATTTGAACAATACACAGGATTTAGCCAAATTCGAATGGAGAATATACTTTTATTTTGGACTTTGTTTTTGCAAAAATCAATTTTGTAAATCGATTACACGTGTATATTGAGGCACGCACGACTAATGGCTTTGAAGTGTAGCTTAAAGAACACCGTGTAATAATAATTATGCTTGACTGTCAAGAAATGCTGACTGGTAATCAAACATGACAGCTTAAATACACAGTACATATACCAGAAGCCACGGGGCAGTGTTTATAAACATCATGGACGTTATACGGTGCGAACTATATCTTAGCCCTTAGTCGTGCATACCCGGAAATGCACGAATTTTCAAAATTGACTTTTTCAAAATTTCCCCCAAAAATGAAAAAACGAATTGGGTTTCGTTTTCTTATATATTTATATCGAACGCACATCCCGAATGCAATTTATTATGAGATTCTGATTTATGGTACGTTTTGCAGGATAATAACCGAGAGCTTTTATTCGAAAGCTGAGTTAGAGCAATGGCTAATGCCAGATATAGCGCGAGGAGACTATCGATTAATGATGGAAATTCTCTGGGATGCACTAGTAGAAAAGGATTTAAGTTTCGTTGTAAAGTCGCCCGAGGATGGAAGGACGATCGGTGTCGGCTTAAACTTTGATCTGTGGGATGAGCCTGAGTTAATACTCGATTCAAAGTTAATGATCGTATTCGATTTCCTCGAGTACTTAGAGGGGCCAATTAGAGAGCGAAAATTACCCAAGGGTAAAGGACAAATTATACATAATTTCATGATGACGACAAGTGCTGACCTCAATTCAGCCGAAAATGTCATCGTCATGCAAGAGATGGAAGAATATTGCTTGCAAGTTGCCAAGAGAAAGGAGTTTGCGGGAATTTTCACTACCAATACCAGTCCTCTTACACAGGTATTTAACCCCTTCCTTAGATTTTATCGAGTCAGTTTCACGCGTGCTGCGCTCCGTGAAGGTTCGTAGTTGTTAGTGAACGATGATGAAATAATATTTGTGTGTTTCTTTCTTTTTTTTTTTTAGCAATTGGGTACCGATGTGTTTGGATACGAAACATTACAATCCTATCAGGTGAATAAGTATATCGCACCTGATGGAACGAAACCTTTCGGCAAAGCCGACAACAGTCAATTGGCAATTTGCTCATTGAAAATGCTCGATTAATTCTCTACGTGAGATTGTGCTGTCGATATTACCATTTACCACGAACAACCACCGAGGAACTCAATTCGCATATCCATTAACGTATCATAATAAGGCCATCTAATATTAATTTATTAAAAAAGACCAATCACGTTTCGCAACATATCTCATGATCGCGTGATCACCAATCGTATAAATCGGTATTAATCGATTATTTTCTTCATGTTCATATATATATATATATATTTGTATATGCAATTTGAGCTGAAACCGACCAGTGACAAAAAGTGCAGTTGAAGGAAATTTCAAAAAACAAAAAATCCGACTGCATTCGAGCTTGTAAATATTATTGTACATACTTGTATAAACAATGATTGTGTAAGATAGAATAATTAGAGGAATGTTGCAATCTGTTACCCGAGCGGCTCTAGATAAGCTGTATTGTATGATATTTGCAGAAGACGAAACGATTGTAAAGCCGGATACCTATTACACCTGGCACTAGTTAGAATGAAAACTGTACTATTGATCAGTAATAAAAATTAGAATAGATTTACTCATAAATTTCATTTGATTCTAAAAAATTTAAGATTAAAGAAACCCAATTCTTAGTAATTCAATAGTAATTCAAAATATTTTCCGCCTCAATTACAATAACAGAATTTATTAGAGTATATACATATGTACTATATAGTAAAATATGTAACAAAATAATTGAACTAACCTATCTAATTTTTCTAGTATGGTATTATAGATCATAATGTTGCTACTTTTAAATTAAAATTGCAACACACCTAATATAGTAAAACGGTCTTCCGAGAATTCTTTCGAACAACGGACTATAAGCGCCACCTACTAACGCCCACGCGTACTATAAACAGATTCCTAAAGAGGATTCCAAAAACTTTGCCGACACGAAGATACAGGAAATACAGGCGGCTATTATAACATTATGCCAACACTGTCTACTATCCTAAAAATATGTTCTCTTTCGCGTATATTACTTTCTCTTACTCCTCCTATTTCGCCTGTATTTCCTGAATGTGTCTAATGTCAAACTGATGTCAAACTTACCCTTTAGATGAATTGAAGTGTCGAAAGGTCCCCATGATCAGCACACATCTTCCAAGCATTCACACTGATTTTAATATTTAATTCACATTATTCGATAGTTAAATGGAAAAAGTATCCGACAAGCAAACAGTAGTTATAATCACGTATATATATATATATGCGATCGAAGCATCGACTCGGGTAACCGCACTTTGAAACATTAGAAAAACGAAGCACTATAATGATTTATTGAGCCAATATCCAAACAATAGACACGATAGCACTTAAATCACAGTAACACATATTAAGCAACATTAAACTACTAGAAATATGGCAAAAACACGCGTAATGGCACTAAGAGTATTCGGAGCAACAAAGCAACCGCACGCCCGCCAAATATCTGACTAACTTAACATGCAAGCAGCGCCACCAGTGGGAAGTGCAACCTATATGTACTACTACACGGACAAAATGTGCGCTAAGTTTGAAATTCACAGTAAGAATACATATTATTTAACATAGTCGATTACTTGAAGGTTTTCGTTACTCTCAAGAATTATACGGTATAGAAATTCAGCAATTCTGCTTTTTTTTATTAAAACATGTTACTAGAATTGACATACATTAATATTTACATATTAAGCATACTTTCTATTGCTTCTAGTAATCCAAATATATATATATATATATATATATATATAGGCTTCTTTACAACAATGCTATATCTGTGAAATTTCGTCGAGAAAATGTGAATGAAATGGAATACTTATTTATTTTCTAATATTTACAAACGAAAGAAGAGAAATGGAAATCGATAACGCTGCTGCTGTTAAATTTCGAACAGGCCGGACTAAAGTAGACACAAAACACAGATAGCAAATTTTCTCTTACAATATGTATAGAATATAACAATCAACAATCAATATTACATTATTTTTAAGACGATGCTGTTTAAATAACATGACTCGTAAATCTATCACGTGCAATGACTTTTACCCATAAACCTCCTTTTGCTCTCACTGTCAGTCGAAATTTTGGTCGAACTTCATCTTTCCCAGGTATAGATTGCAATTGACACTTTCTCAAGATTGCACTAACGATGCACTTCATCTCGAGCATTGCAAATTTATAGCCTGCGTGAGAAAAAAACTCTAACGAATATCACTATATTAACCATATTGTACAATTCTATAGATTAGAACTGATTATATAGATCATACCGATACAATTTCGTGGACCAGCACTAAATGGCAAATAGGCATAAGGATGCAATTTTTGAGTGTTATCCGAATCGAAACGCTCCGGCTTGAAACTATGAGGTTCCGGAAAGTGATGAGGCAGACGATGAGTGGCATATGGTAAAAAAACGACACTACATCCTTCAGGTATAATATGCTCGCCTGAAAATTTCCATAATACTTAAGTACCATGCAATTAACAATATGCCATCACTGAAGCATATCGTTATACAACATACCGATTTTCACGTTTTCACCAAGAACTCTTGCAAAAATAGGTACACTCGGATAAAGTCTAATCGATTCCTTGATACACATCTCAATGATTTTCATTTCTCTTAAATCCTTCATTGTCGGTGATCTTGAGTCATCTCCAAAAATTTTCTCGAGTTCATCGACACACTTATCTTGCCATTCCGGATGTTTGGCTAAGAGAAATAGTGTCATCGCGGTTGCTGTTCCAACCGAGTCCTGTCCGGCTAACATAAAGGTGCAGCATTCTTCGACAATATCTTCGTCAGTGAAATAAGGATTTTTTTCATTTACTTCAACCATATATTCTAATAAAGAGATCCTTTTCGAAGAAATTCCTTCTGAATCAATCGATGTGTCATTGTCACTGTGAATCATTTTTCGTTTTTCTTCCATCATTCTGAAGCAAGCATTGGAAAGATCTTGCCGTTGTTTTTCTTCTTGCTTACCAGACTCGGTTAATCGATAGATCCAATCAAATATTAGCCAAGGCCTCTGTAGTCGATGTGGAATCATTAATTGTCCCCTATTTGTAGAATTTTATATTTGTACTAACTTACATTAGTAATGTGTAAAATAAGGAAGACTCGTTCGAACTTACTTTCTAAATGGCATATCATTCTGTGCGACATAGCTGGAACTTCTCACCGGTATTCCAAGAACTGTTTCTATGAAAAAAAATTCATATTTTAAGTATCATTAATAAAAGATCACATTGCTGTAGTTTTGCAAAGTTGTAAAACTGAATTGCGTCTACGCGCAATTCATACGACTATCATTGACGTATTATGGTCAATTAGATGCGCTTCATCTTGACATCTATGCTAATATATTTCATACGTATACATATACTTTGTGTGAAAAATCGAACCTCTATTGTATATTAGTCACCGAAGATGCAAATTTACATAACGCTCGAATGCGTAGCAAATTTCTTATGCGCTTTGATAGAAATTTACTACCTGTTCAATATATTATTGTCATCGTCGTAAAACGAGGTAAGATTGCTTCGCACAATCGTCCACCGGTTGTTACGAAATTGTCAGTTTAGTGCAACCGTATGTTCATAGCTCTCGGTTAAATTTACACTTGAAAGAGACAATGTAAATGAGGAGGATAATGCGCACGTCATTTTGCCAGTAAAACGAAAAAAAATCAAGTTGATAGACGTAATATATGGGATTTAAATGTTACTTAACATTTGTAAAGTAATAGAAAATACTGATAATCTTTTTACACATACTACGAGTCACTTTTGCATTTATGACTTTACGATACTGATTTTAATAATCTAACATTCCACCTGTAATCCTACTGATTACTAAATCAGAATGTTGAGAAAATCATGTTTTTTTCGGCAAAGATATTCATCGCTATTGATATGTAAATTTATGTCTCAAAGTGTAGACAAACCAAGTACTCGTCCTACACACTTGAAATTGTTGTGTCGAATTGCCATGTTGACAATGCTTTTCACATTAAAACGAGATTTCTAACGTTAGAACTCATATCTTACGGCATTGACGATTTCGTAATACTCAATAATGATCGTTTAAAAATTGTAAGTATCCGTTGGGACTTATGTTTACTTACCACTCAATATTTCGTAAACGGCATCGTTAATGAGCGATGTGAAATTTATATCTCTACCGTCCATCTCCAAAAATTTGTTCGCCAATGTATCGGCACACTCAGCGAAAGAAGTTGTAAACTTTTCCAGAAACTGCAAGTGAAATGCAGGTTGTAGAAGCTTCCGGTGAATTCTCCAGGTTTCTACGTCTCTCGTGATTAGACCCTTGCCGAGAAAATTATCGAGAAGCTTGTAGAAGAAAATTTTGCGTGTATGCTTCGCACTCCCCAATACAACTTGTATGTCTTCTGGTTCTAAAAGTACCACGCATGGTAATAATGTCAACCAAATTCTGAATATTGGTCCATAGAGCTGAGCCTCCTGTGACATCTTGTAACATACTAAATAGAATAAATTTCCATTGATTAGCAACGAATCTTTAATCTTCGTTCTTTATTAAACTTTTAATTGTTCTTTTTATCTAATACTAATATTTTTGATCGAACTTACACTTGTCATCGAGCGCAAAGTATGCATTACCAATAATCGGGGTCGTTGGTGGTCCATTGAGTTTTAGCACGCAGTTAATGCTTCTCAGGTAATTTTTTACACTATACAATACGTAAACGCTAATCAACACCACGAGGTAGGCCCAAACCCCGTTCGGTGCTCGATCCCACTAAAAACATTATAGATCATATTTTCACTATATCATCATACTTGTACACTCAACCTAGATTTAAATTTCCAGGTATCGAACATTTGCGATTGTCTCAGTTGCAACTTGATGTTTAACAGCTTTTCAATGCTATGTAAATCGGTATTTGCCAGTAGGTGTGAAATGAGTATTAAGATTAGCAAACGAAACGTGACTCATTTACGCTATTAATTTGAATAGAATTCAGAGTGGACAAATAGTAATCTTATCAAGGTAACTGACGTTGAAATAACAGTGTATTAGCATAGACACAATTGTTACATTCTCGTGAACTTATTGAAGGAGTCGAGATGCAGTCGAAATTTCTGAAAGTTATGTGGAATGTGCAACTCTATATGTGAGTTGATAATTAGCAGCCTGTTAACTGATTTTTACCAGATTGCATGTTGACCGAGAACTTTTTAAAAACCTTTAATTACTTAGTCATTTCTAATAACTATAGATTAAATCTACCTAATTATATGATTTAAATTTGTTCGGTAAATTGTTAAATCGTTATTGCAGAACAGTTTAATTCGAAATAAAGATATGATAATATATCGAATGCAATTTAATTTGATGTTTGTCAGCTCGATAATAAGCGATGGCGCTTCAAATATTTTCGCGTTCCATCCAATTTTATACGATGCGTACACATGTATATTAGGACGATACCGCTGCAATATATTTAAAATTCAAGTTAGGATCTCCCACTAATTGATTTATCGAAGCGTGCCATTGGCATCCGCATGTGCCAGCCGAATAATAATACAGTTTCACAACCGAAAATAGCACATGTTGACTCAAAATAATATAAATGTCATTGTCACAAATATCACATAGGAGTAAAGAAACATAATGATATAAACAAGAAGAGTCCTGGATAAATTTTTGGTGAACTTAAATAGAAAAATACAGATCTAAGTTTCTCGTAAGTTTATAAATAAATAGAACACTTCACCAAAACAATATTAACTTACAATTTGTTCCACAACGACAACCATGATATTTAACACAAAAACTGCTGGATTCACAGAAGCTTAAGGTATTAAATGGTACAACACTGGAATATGCACTCTCGCGTGCATACTTAGATTCTGCGTATTTATGCGTTGACTCCCTCCAAGTTGTACTGGACCATTCAAGATTGGCTCAAAGTCCAAAACATTCTTAGAATTATACGTTCTGTCAGAAACGAAATCCATTACGATATAGGGATACGCGTGTATTAGGGGTATGCCTGCAATACAACTGTATGGTTCGGTTTCAATTAAATCGAGAAGCAAGGATAATTCGTTGAGATGGTATTTAATGTGTATAAATTTAAAAAAAAAATAATAATAATAATTAACCATCTTTAGATCTTCAGGCATACATATAAAAAAGTATTATTTACCTCGAAAAAAACCATAGAAATACCATAGCCCTTCGGAACGCCGTAAGAAACGGATGGTTCGTAGTCACGATTAGGATGAACGAGTAACTAAACCCTCCCTCTTAGTTGCTACTAGTTTATATAGGTATCGAGGAGTACGAAGCCGTTTTCCCGCACTGATTAACCGGTAGTTCACAGCCGAATCACGTATTACCGATGTGTGCAGGCGTGCTTTACAAAACATCTTTCTCGCCTAGCTCTTGGGAGGTCATCACCAAAGATGATTCTTCACGTGTATCCTTTATTTCAGGGTCAAATCGGAGCAAAAAGGACACTGCAGAATTACGCGTCAAGGGTAATTTTTAATTGTCTATTTATAACGTGTCACAGGTTGTCGACACTGTATTATATCTTATCTCATTGGTTCCTAATAGTTAATCATAAGCATTCGTATCATCTTGACACAAGTAACAGTAGTCTATAACACTGTTACCTGAATCAGGTTACTAATGAAAGATTTCTTGAAGAATTTTAATCGTACGTATTTATATTTCTCAATAGTAAGCTATATTAATGGAATAAGTTGAAGAGTAAGAAGTGGAGAAATCGACGTGTAAACTTGTGCATACTTGTTATATAGACATATCTTTTCAAGCTTGAATACTTGCCAACAAATACGTTATGTGATTCTCATCTTGATTCTAAAGTAGATTAGTCTTCCATGGAAGAGATTTTTTAAGTGAACGCTTTAATTTGAATATATACTTATTTAAATCAAAATACAATAATTATTCTTATTCTATAAAACAACGTTTTCATCTGTAAATTTGTATATTGAAGCAAGTCTGCTGTCTGTTCTGATGCTGAGAATCAATTGTCATGATGTCTTGACCTTTCGACAAGAATCGTTATACGCATCATAGCATTTTCCAAGAATCAATATACACTCGTACATGTTAATTGCTCAACAAAGAATCTAATGCTTTTTAATTATACGTTGAAATAAAGATTTAACAATGCACAATCGAATGTTGATAACTTGTTGAATGACAATGACCAGATTACGGTTGTTTTCCTAATAATAACGATATAAAATATCATGTATATTGATAGGAGTCTCAAATATCAAATTCAAATATAAAATAATTCGAAGATTTCTTCCGTCGGTATTGTAATCCTTTTCCTGAAATCACAATCGATTGACATAGGATTATGATTCACAATTCCCACGTTTGCATACCTGTTGTCAATAAAGCTGGTCAACAGTACGCTATCGACATCTAGCAAAGGTAAATCGAGTGACTCACCGACACGTCGGATACTGAAACATTATTAAACTCCAAAGAAAATAAGCAATTTGTTTCATTTGTATTTATTTTATATGGATTGAATGGTACAATTAAATCGATTAGATTTAGAGAAATCCGAAAACAAATTTCTTTTCTTAAAATCGATAGGAAATAATAATTAGATTGATAGGGTAACTTGTATTTTAATCCAATTTGCATTATTGTTAGTTCAGCAAGAAACCACGAACAAATTGAAAATTTCAAATATCGGAATTATTTCCTAACGAAAAGTGGCGCAAGTGGTAGAACTATGGTATCACAAGTATCCGAGCTAGCGCAGAACTCAGCCGCATCAAGGCGTCGTTAGCATGCGCACGCATGACGGCGCGATCCGCGGCTTTCACGAAAAAATTGAACGTACCGCTTGCCAGTAATCTGTAAGCCTTCCGTCGACGCGGAAAGCATCAATTCGCACTCTCAGATAAATCTTACGTCTTATCACGGAAGATCCTATCACCGTGTATCACGCGATATCGTAACATTTTCGAGTGTAGTTCATTCCGAACCACCAAAGGTTCATTTCTTCGTTATCCAATCGCGTCATCATCGAATACCTGGAATCCAACCGCAGAGATCAGAACCACGAGAGAGAGAAGTCGCAACAGAAGAGAGAATGCCAGCAGCTGTATAGTTGTATAGAGGGGCAGAGATCAGCGTGTGTAACTCGCGACAGTCGCGTTCTGCCGCTGGATATCAGTCACCTTTGTGTCGTGAACTGAGCAGGAGCACAGTAGAGTCTCAATCGATCGAACCTCAACGAATGTGTCTGAACCGTGGTAATCGTGTCTTCTCATCCGTGCAATCGACCGAAGTAAAGTCTTCTCGAGTCTCAGGTCCTCCAGGAAGCTCGTGAAGTCTTCCTCCTTGTCGATTAACTTGACATCCGGTTTATCGAGCGAAGTCCGTAAAGGGGCTGCTACCGGTGGTTGTGCAGACAAATAATACAAAAAAAAAAAGAAGCCATCGTAAAGCCACGTGACACTCGGATTTTCACCCGGTTAGGTCGTAGTGTACGGTTGATAATTTGCATGGAAGACGTCGAGGCTAACTGAAGTTGCTCGAAATCGTGGGGTGTTGTTGACCGCCATATTCAGGTGTGTCCTTCGAGGTGGACCTTCGAAAAGCTCGGCAGCCGGCGAGGGAAGTGAGTGAGGGAGGAAGGAAGGCGGTGGTGCAGGAAAACGGGAGGTCGGAGAACCGCTCCGTACGGCAGTGTTACGTGTGCCAGAATAGGAAACAGAGCATCAGCATGGAGTTCAAGTTCAACGTAAATAAACTGTTACCGCGGAAGATCAACAAGATCCTCCATACTCTAATCCCGGAGGACTTCAGGGGCGATCGACGGGAATTAAAGTAAGTACATAATTATTTATTTCTCTAATCCATTCAATTTCAATTCATGTTATTTAGTATATTATTCCTTACTCGACACTAAAGTCATCATAGATATCGTAATAATGATATATTCATAAAATCAAATTATTAACCTTAAAAAATTCATCTTGTGTTTATACTGTTTTCTATGAAAGGTGGTGCATTATGCTTCTTTATACGTTTGACTATAAATCGTCACTTGTCTTGCCATATTCGTAGTGACGACTTTCCGGAATATTGTAAAAGTCATCGAAATACATAGCTTGTGTTTTCTGTCTTTGATAAAGCGAACATTGACACTGTCGCATTGGTCGACATTGTTGGTAAATTGATGGCGAAAGTAAATGTCAATGAAATGTGTAGGCGGCATTCGAATTCCTCTAGTATGTTACAATCGTTTCCCGTAACGTATTGGCCTTCAAGCATTTCAATAGCATGCGGCATGATCGGTTGAATAGTACATACATTTCCATTCTGCAACCTTCCTCAGAATTAATTTGATCAAATTATCCGAATCGCGTAAATATTTCGCCGATAAATGAACAGGAAATCTTTAGTTTATCCTTGAGCTGTCTTTGACCTTGCGCTGCTCCGTGGTTAGACTATACTGCTAAACACGTGCAAAATTCCTCTTAACAAGATTTCAAGTATTCGCGTCACCGTAATCGATCTTTGCCTATTATACATAATGTCAAGACAATTATGCAGTGTTTGCAATGTAATATACGCGCAATGCTTAGCAAATTTTTATTCAACATAGAATGACATCATCTTTTTTGAAACCGGGGTAGAGTTTGCTTCTACTGCAGTTGTGTCTCTTTGTCACCGCGTATTGTAATTCCTTTCCACTTATTAACCAACCCGTGAAGTCATGATGTATCTTTGAAACGCGATTTTGCTTCGATCATCATGAACAAAAGTTTCAGGTATCTACGTAGATATATTGTGTATTCAGAATCGCAGTACAGACTAACTGATGACTGTAATTCTTATTATTGGATCAAACCCCGACAACATAAGTGCGAACGTTAATTCTCGTCATTTAAACCTTGCCAAATACGTCAGCTGACACAAGGGTACGTGGGCGAAAGCGGTCTAACCTGTACAAGAATTTAAACTTCCGAATACAAAGTGGACTGACATATTTGTAATTCCACTTTGAAGTTATTTTTTATTCTTAAAATCGAAATAACACTATAAATGGATATTTAAAGGTTCGAATAAAAATAATTAGAAGAAACTAGATATATGTATAATTATTTGGAGATCCGCAACTTATACAATACCGATTATAATAATTGTCTAAGAATTGAATTACGTCGTTACTCGATAAACTGCTAGTGACAGAGTTCATTACGAACAAACGAAACTAGCAGAATTTGCATGTCGTGAATCGTCAAGTAGATCAATGAAGTGCACTTTTAACTTCCTGGATGTAAGTCTCACCAGAGCATCAAAATTCTTCTACAAGTTTATTTCTCGGTCGTGTCGAATTATTGGAGCAAAGAGAACAAACTTCTTCTACAATTTATGTCGATTGAGGACAAGCGATATATTTTCCTCTACGCTCATATCGATTCTGCACCTTTTATCTAAATTATGGCTTAACGTTTCTTAGTTGGCATTAATGTGTAGAATTAACGTAAGTTAATTGAGTCTTACACACGACGGTTAATACTCCTTAGGCTAATGTGAGGTGAGTTATAGTAGAATTAATTTTCCTCGTATCATAGATGTAGCAATATCATATATATTAGTTTTTTGTAATAGATTTTTATTAGCGCCCTTAAATATTCGAGATAATTATAACAGAAATAAAGGTAAGGAGTATCTGTGCAGCTCTAGCGAAATACATTTAGATTTTCTGATCAAAAAGTTTAGTGTATTTCCTGCCCGAAGACTCATTACACAACCCCTTTATAGCAGTGCGTACGAGCACGATATTTAACAATGATTAGGACGCTCTGAATCAGTTTCATCGGGGCGACAGATGGTCGAGATTGTAGTTTCCTATTTATGCGATTGCATGAGTAGTCATACTGCGACGTTATGTATTTTCAACTACCGCTCACTCTTGCCAATTGAAAATTTATTGTTGAAAATCTTGAGTTAACTTTAACAGTTATGTTTATAGGCTTCGTACATTATTGGAGGAAAATTTTTAAAATGATAGATAGAGAATATAATTTCTATTATAACGCAATTTAAAATCGGTGTTACTTTAACTCCTTATTGAGAAAGATGATTCGCATCTTGTGAAAGTTTCAAAGAGAAACTTTAAAATTCCATTGGATTAAATAGTGTATAGCATTTAATCAGATTCTGTTCATCAAACTATGTGATCGCTATACACAATTAACAGGATATTCCCAACTTTTTTCTTATAATCTATGATATTAAATGGAACACATATTTTTTTAGTAAATTTCGTGTAATTCAACTATTTTTATAACAAGGATCCGGATTGTTGCTCCCTTTGAATTAATTATTAACCGCGCCAACAAGGAAACAGTAAATTTTGTTTGTAATTTTAATCTAAGTGTTTAGTTCTAAGAGAGATTTAGCTCACTCGTAATGTCAATAATATCGATATAGATGTATATGTGTACACAATTTGTATTTGTGTCATAAGATATGGCACAAGGGTGTCTAATACTCAATAAATCTAAAGAGTCAAGTGGTTCCGAATAATCAATCATCGTTTACTGTCTCCAGAAAACATAGTCCTGTCAGAATATTCCATCGTAATTTCCATTGTAAATTAGGTGATTGGCACTCTGCCAGGTGAGAATTAGGACAATGTTAGATTAATTTATGCCACGTGATTCTACGTCAATAGTCCTTCTAAATATTGGCTCAGGTCTAAGAAAAAAAAAAAAAATCAATTTTGTTGGTTTTACCACAAATTTGATACAAGTACTTAAAGCACCATATTATAATCAATTAACACCTTTCGGAATCTCAGTCAATTTTTGCAGAGTTTAGCTTGCTTGAGAGTATAAACACGCGGAACGGAACAACAAACGGCCGTATACGCGATGAGTCAGAGGCTAATTTCGGCGCCTTGAAGCATAATCGGATTGTGTAATCGATTTACGAGAGAATCGCCATGTAAGAACACAAACAGTATTGCAGACAATATATACAGGGTGAGTCAATGACCTTGCACCAAACTGAAACCACGTATTTTTGGGGTCAATAGAAGCCTAAAAGTCCCGGAACACAAAGTTGAAATCTCAACCCTTTCGGAATTACAGGGGGTTGAAATTTTAAGTTTTAAAAAATCATATCTTTCGACAGGATGATACTAGAGTCACGGGTCTTTTTCTAGAATGTGTGGGAGGGCCCGACGTACCTGGAAAAAAATATAAACGACGTGAAAATTATTATTAAGCTACATTATTATTGATTTTCTCTAAACGGGCAAATTTCACGTTCATAGAAGAACTACAAGAAAATCAATAATAATGTGGCTTAATAATAATTTTCACATCGTTTCTATTTTTTTCCAGGTACCCTGGGCCCTCCCACACATTCTAGAAAAAGACCCGTGACTCTAGTATTATCCTGTCGGAAGATATGATTTTTTAAAACTTAAAATTTCAACCCCCTGTTATTCCGAAATGGTTGAGATTTCAACTTTGTGTTCCGGGACGTTTAGGCTTCTATTGACCCCCAAAATACGTGGTTTCAGTTTGGTGCAAGGTCACTGACTCACCCTGTATATATATATATACAATGATCTACATATTTAACACGTTGCATTAGGATATTTCTGTAAAATACAAAAAGTACTAAAAAGGGAAATTGTGTTACCTTTACCTTTAAAAATGGACATTACTTTTGAACCAAAAGACTAAAAAGATGAAAGTGGCATTGTAAAGTGAGAAAAAGAACAGCTGAAAGTGGAACGACTGTTTCGTGCTATTTGGACTGCAAACCACAGTTTATACGTTACGACAGCAGTCAGAAATTATAAACCACAATCGAGGTTGAAACACTAGCGAACGTTTCTTCGAAATTCTTTTAACGAGGCTCCTCGAACGATGTCCCAGTTTTCTCAAAATATATCATTTCTCTAATACTCTTATACTCGAATACATATCGTACACATATATGCATGTATAACAAATAAGTATGTATAATGGAATATCAATGATAAATCTATAGTGAAATTTAGTAGAAAAATAATTGTAGATCGAAGGATTTCAATTTACAGGAAAATATTAGACAAACTTCAAATGATTCTTCCAGTGAATGTCAAAGACAACTCAGCAGGATCCTCGATGACATGGGTGAGGCTTCAGCGAGGGCTCAAGGACTCAGCAAACCCATCACCAGTGCCCTTAAACTCCGAGACACAGACCATGTCGTATATCTACTGGTAGACAGTGAAGGCAACAAGTAATTTCTTTTTTTTATCCTCTTTACACTTGGTCGCCTTCGTTTGGATTCATCAATTTGACAGTCCCACTTTCTCCTGATATTGTAGAAATTTAAGCCATGGCAAATCTTATCCTTAGTACCTTTCACTACTCATCATCATTATAATCAGAATGACTAGTAGCGAGTAAAAGTTTCACACGAACTGCATTGAAATGTAGATGGTACGATTAGAAATTCACAAGTTTTCTTTTCACTTAAATAATCTACAATACGTAGAGCGAATTGAAACTTAATTAAGTGAGGGAAGGTATATACTTAAGAGTCATATCGTTGGTTTACGGGAAACTCGCAATGAGTGGAAAAGAGCTGGTACACATCCCAGAGCGAGCAACCCTCGAGTGGTGAATGCACCCTGGATCGATATACTGAGTCTGGGGTCGCTACAACGACGAAAGTCCGGTTTCTACGTTTTCAGAGAGAGTAAAAAATGATAACGTGTGCAACGTGTTTATAAACTTAGGCACTCTTTTAACGCCAAACGAAAATAATACAATTCTTTCAAGTTCATTTAATTTTCATATCATCTGTTATATGCAAATTATATTCTAATCAATCGTCATATATCGTTGTTTCGTAAATATTATCCGAAATTTGCCAATTATTACATTAAGTAAATCCTTCTATTTTTCTGATTTCGATATAGCACAAACAATTTCCGAGCGAATAATTCTTCGAAATTGTTGTTCTTATCGTAACGAATAATTCTGAATGCAATTAATGTATCACATAACAGCATACCGTAGAATTGTTTCTATTTTTTTTTTTAAGCCGTATATTTATATCCATTCTTTCCGTTACTGAATCTCAACAGAATACCGTGGCGCGATTAATTAGAACGTCAGGGTTATTCACTGGGTAAACAGCTACTCTTCCATTAGATCTGGCATGAAAACGAGATGGTTGAACGAACACGGTTTAATTTTCAACAGGTGTTTCTCAGTGAATTTGACCTCGGTTTCGTATTACACTCGGACATACAGGGTGCGCCAATATGTCAAGTTCTTATATGCAGACTAAAAGAAGATAGAGTCTACTACTATAAGTACAGTAACTACCGTTCAAACGAAACGCCTATACCTACTCGTTCTGTCAATATATTTTTACTTGCTGTTTGTAATACGATTTAGTGCAACGTGAGACTATTGTATACTCATGAACTGAAACGTTATTGCATCACCCAGTATACACGTGTGTCGATACGTCAATACGTACGTCTTAAGGATTCACGAAGGACTATTCGCGTATTATGGAGTCCAAAAGTGAATCATTCGTATAATTTGAAGGGCTTCCTTCGATTTTACAGTGGACTGGGCAGCGTAGTAGGCTTACTGAAAACCGGACAAAAATATCTCTTTATGTTCGATGAAATGGGCGCTCATTATAAATTGCAACCCAAATGCATTTTGGATTTCTATATTCACGAATCACGGCAGCGTATGGGATTGGGGAATATCCTGTTTCAACACATGCTTGCGGTAAGGAAGAAATTAATATTAAGAGAAATTCGTGTACTGTTTACTTTTACTACAAGGAATTGCGGATTTTTATGGTAAATAACGATGAATCCCATCGTGAGATTAAAAATACACGATGAATATTGCGATTAAATTAGTGGGTCGCGTATTAGCATTTTCTGGATCCTGGGAGCTAAAGACAATTAACGAATTAGCATAAGGAGGACGGGTATTTTTCAGTTGTTTTAATGTAGTGGCAGTATGTAAAGTGTGTGATGTACAAAATTATCTCTGCCTACGCGGGTGAACGAAACATAGCTGTACTTACACAAACCAGACCTAATTACTTCCTGAGTAAAAGCAGAAGGCGTCGATCTTGATCTAAACTGCTTCTGAGGAAACACCACGTGGAATGAGTTCAGCTCATTTCCTAACGCGAAGAAATTTCTCAACGATGTCTTGAATCCTTTGCAACTACATACTGCGCAATTGAGAAACGTTACGAATTGTTTAGAAGATTGCTCGATAATCACGCGAAGTTTTGTACAAATAGGTGAGTAAGGCAGTATAATAGATTGCATATTTATCGCGCATATTTTCTGGCAATCACGCTATTTTGCAGCCATTTAGAAACAGTTTTTTACAAAAGTAATCTTAGCCTCGAGTCATATTTTCTGAGATGACGTGTTAAGAAAATGGTGTAATAAAAACTGCCATAGTTTTCTTCTGAATGTAATGATGCAATTTTTAACTTTATAATAAAGAAAATGATAAAACTGAAGAAAATAGTATAGAAGAAATTGACGTGAAAATTATGGAGCACATTTACGTCTCGTTAAACTGCATTTCCTCGTATACTAATCAAACTGCATGCGATGTGCCGACACCTTGAGAAAGGTTGGAAATATATAGATAATATGTAACATGGTATTAAAATTTTGCGAGAACTGAAAAATAAAACTAGCGCAGATTCTCGCGAAATCAGTACCGTTAGAATCTAGGAATGGAGGAATGATGACTCGTTTTTCATGCAGACAGAATGAGCAACAAGCGTGACAAAGAGCATTGCAGATGGACTTGAAGAATAAACGCAGAAAACCTTTGTCAAATAGATTTTTTTCTAGTTTCTATTTTTTCAACTATTTTGTCGCCCATAATTAGCTATTATTTTCTCGTTTGTTCTTACGTATATATTTGTCCTTACGAAATAGAGATATTTCTCAGCTGTCTACATTTGCCTATTGGTCCTCTCGATTTTTGTGTATTCAAATTCTAAGATTAAATAGCTGAGAATCTTAAATTAGCGCGTGACAAAAGTTCATTATATAGGTGGTGGGCGGTTGTTACGCTCGAAGGTAACCCAGAAGGTGATTGAACTCGTGCAACCCGCTTGTTTCGACACGGCTCGCCGATTTGTACCTAATGCTCGAGTCACCGCAATTCCTTGTAATTTCTGTCGCTCGTACGATTCAGACACTGGGAATTCTTACCTACCAGTACACGTCAGGTCGAATTTTATTCCATTTCTCAAAATTTTTATATTAAAATCTTCATTTACAGGACGAGAACATCAAACCGGTGAAACTTGCGATTGATCGGCCTTCCGATAAGTTCTTGACATTCTTAAAAAAACACTATGGTCTGTCAAAAAAAATCCCCCAAAATAACAAATTTGTTGTGTTCGAAGGATTTTTCAATGACGGTGAGTAAAAATAAAAATTATATTCGAACTTTTGTATAAATTCCTCCACTGTTCGAGTTTCGATTGTTCAATCAGTTATTAAAAGAATGAATCATTGTAATGAGGTTTTTCTCGCAAGCAATCTTAATTGACAATAAGAGATATTGCGCAAGTAATGCAAGTAATGTTAGCTGTTGAAAAGCGAATATGTACTCCAAAAACCGCAGCGTCGCGTCTCGTCTTCAAGGTGTCTCCGTAAGTGTACAAGGTCAACCGTGAATGCATTGTCGATCTGGTTTCGAGCAAAAGGTAGAGGAATGGTCGTCGAATGAAGGCCATAGCGTCTCCTATAGGCATCAGCCTCGCGCGTCCTAAATCGGTAATTCTTACTGGGGTGAACACGAAATCCCGGTCAATGCCATCCTACGGACTATTAATTGACCTCTTGAACGATATATATCGATCACTTTACAAGAATTCATCCACTCTTCGCAATCCCATTACTGTTGATTATAAGCGAACCGCTCCTACTTCCCTTGCGGATAAGACGTTATCAGGACATTGGAAATTTCACCTTAGAATTAACCTTCCAATTTCAGTATTGCGGGTCAACTAATTTACTCAGAATCGGTTGAATTTATTTAGACTCATGAGATTATCGATACAAAATTTCCTTGATACTTCATGGACGAATTTGCGAATATTGTGGGCGTGTATGATTAAACATTCAAATAGCAACTATATTCTCCCTCATGAAATAAACTTGATTTATGTTTCACAGAGAGTCAAGATGTCAGGATGAATAGATACAGCTTACACGATACTACTCCTCCGCGATCGTCATTGGACGATGCAAGCAATAATTACAACACCAATGGAAAAAGTAGTTCTAGGTGAGTAAGGAAAAAGGAATCGACATAATAATACATTATTAATACGAAAAGAAACAAATTTACGAATGTACAAAGTAAAGGGGTTTGATTCAAGAGTGACTTTTATTTATGTAGTTCTACTTCTAGCGTCTACTGCTAATTATTATTCGTGTCATGAGTAATGTGTTAAGGCCAATTTAGACTGATCAGTTTGGATCTACATCTCTAATGATTCATCCGTAGAGAATGGTGTAAATTGTATTTTTATCTCGATTTTATCCAAAATGAACATTGAACGTAAACGACGAATGAAGTAGTAACGATTCCTACTTTGGATGAATTGATCGTTCATCGCGGATGAATCATCCGGGATATATGTATATAATATACATATATATATGTCCAAAAGGAACAGTCTAAATTAGCCTTTACATTGGTTTTCAGTATGAACGGTGTTCAATACAGCGCGGCCGTTTCGCGCAACCCATTCGGCAGATATGCCGCAGCGCGACCACCGTGTTCAATGGCGAATGTAAGTACGACAGTTGTCGGATCTTCGTCCACTATCGACTCAGAATAATTGAAACTAATTACTATTCCTTCGTCATTTTACCGTTTACGAACACAAGAACTATTCTGATTGAATTTTTTTACCATTCTGTGATTTACTTACAATTAGATCGATCATGCGTATGATTTGAGTTAAAATTGAGTCAAAAAAGAGTCTGGTCGATCAAAGTATCTTATCGATCAACACAATAATAGTAAACATTATAACACTGTTACGAATGGCGTTGCTGAAGTAAACTTGCATGCTGCATTGCTCGCGATAATTCCTAACTAATAGCTTATTCTAAATCATTTTTTTTAGATAATTCATAATACACCTGTGCTTGGTCCATCTGCTGAGCGCACCGGGTGAGTAAAATGGATGAATGAAATCCTCTCCAGATCGTTGAGCGATCCTGCAAGTTGCTTAAATTAATTAGCAATTAACGTCCTATTTTCTGTACCATTGGAAATCTTTCCTGTGACGTACATCGATAAAGCTTTAATTAATTCTCCGAGACCAATTGAACCATTTTTAACGCATAGATACTTCTAAGTTATTCGTTCGTATGTATTAGTTAGTCTTGTACAGATATAAAAGATAGATGTGAATTTTTTGAGTCGATTAAAATATAGCGAAAATCGAAGTGGTTAAATGAAATTATATTTTGATACTTATTTAGGATTCGTTTTCTATTTTTCTTTATTGGACGAGTGAAATCCTTAAACCCTTATAATTGGTCAATAATTTATGACTCAAGCTATGTGATAAAAACCATATATGCTGTTTTTTTTTTTTTTAACTTTTGCGTCTTGTATTTAATTCATTTCATTTTGAAACCACGTTAATAGCGATTATAATCGTACAAAATATTTCCGAGCTTCGCGTCGTCTTAATTTCTTTTTCTTCGTAAAAGAACGATCTCATTAGAAAAATCGTACGTAATGTAATCGAATGAAAAAAAAAACTTAAACAATTTATTTAAGTGTTTATTTAAAACTGTACTTCTTAAGATTATATTTATACTTTCTGTTCCTGTACACGTAGGGTGCACTTGTATTAATACTTAAGATTTAAGTGGCGCATGTGTGCTCCTACTTATGTGGGTTATATTTATTTATAGAAACATGTAATTAGTTATTTTTTACGATCACTGGCACTTGCGAGACGATTAAAGAATTTTTACTGAATGTCTAGCATGAATATATATTTGCACCCTTTGCAATGACAAAATTTTAAGCAAATCTTCTGTTCCACAAGACCTATTCGGAAGCTCAATAAATCTTGTGCCTACGAACATTACGCTTCCTTTATGTTTATTTTCATTGTAAGCAATACATTTATGTTTATTATCCATAAATCCCATTTTTACTCTTCTTTTATTAGTGTATCATTCGTCATGAATAAACCTTCACAATTTTACGTTACATCGCCGACAATAATTCCTGGTCACAAACTGCAAAACAGTAAGCATTAAATTGCGTTATAGCAAAAAAGCACGCTGAAGAATGATCGTGAATCGCATGTTTTCGTGTATTCAGCATGATTCGTCACTTCGAGACACTGTCACTTGACACAACAGGTAATTTTTCAGTGAGGATTACTGTTCGAATACAACCGCATCGATACTGAAGCCTGAACGGCCACGATCTTTAAGTCTCTATTCCGAAGACGAACATAAGCAACGTGCAAGCGAGATATCTGCAATTCCGACACCACCATTACCGGATCGTGAAACAGCATCGCTTGTTCCCAACATTCAAGATGCAGAGAAATCAGAGAAGAGTATGAAACCTTCTCCATCCTGTGCACAAGAAGTCACGGGTACTAATCAACATGGTCGGTTAGATCTGAAGTTTTATCATTCGCCTCTTTGGTAAATGAAATCCACAAGTAAGATAAATATTCCATTGACACTTTGCTAATGTGTCCTCCTCGCAGTGAGAACATTAATGGCATTAATAAACTGTATTCTGTATGTTGGTTGTTAGTGGAAAGATAGGATTTATGCCAAAAGATTATTGTTTACTAAGAAAACATTTCTTTTCTATTATATATATCTGGGAATATTTTTTTGTTGTACCATCCATCGGACTGTCGAGTTACGGACAAATTATTATTATGTAATAATTTATTTAGAATTCTTGAAATACTGGGACTCATGGTGCAAGCACATCCATGTAATATCAAACACTAATTTACAAAAACAAATAGGGGTGTTTTTAAGACACTATACAACCAAATTTTAATCTCAAAGATTGTAAAAACATCTTTGACTTCCAATATTCTATAAAATGGTAAACTCTGTAATCTAGTTTATTCAAATGTAAAATGGCAATAGTGTTTAAGGTAATATTATGGTTTAAATAAATTGTCAGATACGATTATGCTTAAAAAGTCAAGGGAAAATAGTGTTTATATTATAGAACCGATACTACGTGCTTATTAAGAACAATAATAAAAACAACCATATTCGTAAAAGTATGTCTATTAAACTGGAGCTGCGATTTATTAGAAGTACGTAAGTTAAATGGTAAAATGCTTGTCTTTTTCGTAGGTCATTTTTACGCATACAATGCCTTTAGTAATTCACGTTAAACGGAATGAATAGAAAAAATGTTTATTACACAAATGAAGTCTGCAACAAGTGTCACAGTGTCAGTTTCTGTTTTATAATTTATCATTGCATAAATTGAATATGCAAAGCGTTTCATACTGACTTTAATTCGTTTATGCAAAATATGAAATCATTTGTAATTACTTTGTTAAATATATTGGATCTTGAATATATTTTATTAAAACCAATCTAAATACATATACAAAATAGAATTTTCAGTCAATTTATACAAATTTTGTACTCTCCATTGGTATTAGAAACCATAGGAATAGAACTGCAACTATTAAAATGATTGTTATATCCACATTTACAATGCAACAACAGGAAATGCAACCCATGCTATATATATAAAACAATTCTGTAGGATGTCCTAAATCTCCTGCCTTTGTAATAAGTTATTTATCAGACTTGAACATTCCCTAAGCAGGTGTATTAAAATAAACTGACAAATAGCTTATGACAGTTTTGCCATAAGCTAATTTATATCTAGCACTCTTACTATCGTATTGGTCATACTCGCTCAGAGCTGAAATAGGACAAAAATATTGCATTTTCACTCATTAATTCTTCACACTTCCCTTTAGCAGGATAATCTTGAGCTTTCTCAACGCGTAGACTTAATCTCAATTGAGAATTTAAACATCGTATTCGGCACCATGCAATTTCTCATCCGTAAGCCAAAGTACGAGATTGATACATGTCTGTGCCTCTAAATAGATATATTGAATAACTGCGCCTTCAAAAAGGCCTAAAAGTATTCCTGCGCAAACATCCAGAATATGATGTCTCCTCATTAATATTCTGGATATGCTGACCGCGATACACCATGTAATTAAGAACGGTATATAGAAACAGGACACTGGCCAAAGATTTATGAAGAAGTAACAAACAAAGGCTGCACGCGATGCGTGTCCCGATGGAAATGCATATTTGTCTGGTCCAATAGCGAAAGGATCGTCATTGACCGCGGGTCTTCTTCTCCTTGTAAGCGCTTTAATTATTGCAATGAATACAATGTCCAGTATTAAACCTAAAAAATTAACATACTACATGTACTTTTTTTTATTGTGCGCTTAATAAGATTATATAACTTAACTAGACTTACCGATTAGCAAATTAACTTGCATTTGATATAAGTGTCTATTGCCAAGTAGCCAAATAAAGGCTAATACGCTAGTGATCCAAGGAATTCCATGACACGATATCTAAATAAATCAGTTCGTAAGTTAGTAATTTTTAATAGCGCGATGGATCTCGTTTCATGACGTTACCTCCAACATTTTGCTGTACGATTTCAACTTTGGAATAGGATATCTTCTTTCGACATATTTAACAAAGATGTTTGTCAACTGAACGTCGGCTCCCAGAACTTTCTTGAGAACGATGGGTAGGTCCCTCTTTTCCTAATGAAAACACATAGGATTATAAGGATAATATTTCTGAAAGCTGCGACTAAACCTTTTCGACTTAAACCAGTACAACTTATTATTTAATAAAAATAGAGAGGCTTCTTAGGCATTAAACGGGAGATTCAAAATTCTTGTAACTGCTAATCATGTAATGTCAAATAAGTGAAGTGTCTCCGAGTCTGTATATCAACAGGCAGGTCTTGTCTCGGACCAAGTAGATTATATATTAAAAACTTTTTTCTTACAAATTTTATTACTGACACAAGATATACGTAAATCCATATTATTTTATATATGGATCTTGCATTAGATATTTATATTTGTGCATAAATACTAAAATCAAAAATATTTTATTCCGGTGACATTCAACAGGAAGATTAAAATTACCTCGAGTGTCTTATCCATATTGAGCCTTGCGTTAGCGATTATACGTTTAATCGTGTAAACGTTATAATGTTTATTATAATATTGCTGTCGTAACTGAAATACAAATTGTCAGTCAAACGATTGAGTGAAATACCGTGCCGACAACAGAATGGTATTCGCTTGTGACAATTATATTCACTTTTAACCTATTGAGTCAGGGGTCGGTAAATTCTCTTTGATTCATCTTATCGTTTTCTTATATGTATATGTGATGTGGTGAGGTGGAGTACTGAGTCCTTGAATAAATCACCGCACAAAGCTGATAACATTGATACCGGGGTGATATTAGGCTAGCGCACCTGAGCGCAACGGGAATCCATTGAATTCCACCACCACTTCCAGCCACTTCCACACTGTGGCTAAAATCCAAGTCATCTGACGAATTCATCAGATACGTCATACGTCCGACTACGTCATTCAATTTACAATTGAAGAAAACGTCAGGGATACGTGTCTCCGACTGCAACCGATAACATTTTGACCAAGTTTGACGTACCCGATATAAAAGAGCTAACTTTCAAATTAAATTCTAACATTTATAAATTTATTTAAAGTGAATAACAACAGTGAATACAGTGAAAATTATCAGCCATGGCATACGTTACAAGTGGTAATGATTTTTAACCTTAATGTTACGCGAAATACAATATTGAGTTTAGATGTTATTATTATAATTTGACAATATTTTTTATGACATTACTGCAGATGGAAGAGTCGTGGAATCTGAGCCTTGGAGTATCAAGAAAATCGTAAAGTTTTTTAGGGGCATCATTTTTATGATCGTGATGTTGTAAGTACTGTATTTTGTAACAGTTTATTGTCCTTGAAAGAAATTACTGAATTCGTTCAATCTTCTGAATAAAATAATTGTACTTAATTGAGTCTGTTTATTGCAGTTTCCAAACATTAGTTATGCCAGATTCGACTAGTAATGGAAAGAATTATGTCACAGATTTCCGACCTGGATCAGGGTAATTAATTTCTCACTTTTGTCGATTCATTGTATGTTTCCGAGATCTTTTTTATTATTATAACATTCGTATCTATTCTTTATGTTATTAGCCCCCCGCGTCCTCCAACCCGCAGGATTGGCAGACTCAACACCGGAAGTTCGGTGAACGTACCGTTTGGATGTAGCAGTTGTTCCAGATAACTCACGGTATAAGGATACATCAAATTTCATTTATATACAGGATATTTTTATTTACGTATAACTTATATTAACTTTTGGCATATTACTGCTATTTCCATTTTGCATTGTATATTAAAGGACCAAAAATGAATCGAAGTTAGTATAGTTTACATCGTTCCAATAATTTTGTAAAAAATTGTAACAACGCTTATTAATATACGCAACATAATCCCACACGTTAAATAGTACAAATCATACATAAAGTAAAAAAATACCAAATCTTTATGCCCACCATCGGACATTCACGATGCATAATGTATTATATACAGACATATATAATGTTTTCAAACTTTAAAGAAACACGGTGACATAAAACTTCTTAATATTCGCATCGATAACTTTTGCCTACATTTCAAACATTATACGCATAGCTGTTAACAAAATATGCAAGATCTTTCTTGCGTTTAAAACTACTCAAAAGAAACAACCGATCATTATTTAATTTTAGTTACCAATCCAGCTGCAATTGTCGAACCACCCACGCGTAACATTACTCTACCAAGTTGCTTAATATCTTTATAAAGTTCCATGCAAACTGGACTCTGCGTTGTAATTTCAATAATGCCACTTGAATTTTTCGGCAAACACCGGGGCTTTTTCTTAATTGTATCACCTGTGCTTCTATGTAATTGTGAAACTAATTTCGATATGATAGCTGGTTGTACGAGAGACTGTTGATGCATGATAACTGGAAGACCTTTTGTAATTGGTGTCGAAACAGCGAATATTACGATATGCGCTTGGAAACAAGTCGTAACAGGTACAGGATTTTGTGGATTGCAAATGATATCTCCAATTCCAACATTTTGTTGATCAATTCCTGACAATGTTATAGCAATTTGATCTCCAGCAAATGCATCTGTCATTGACACTTCGTCTGCATGTATACCTAAAATTATGTTGCAACATTTATATCAAGTTGGATTTAATAGTAATTGAATATGACTTCGATGAATTATGTAATTCCATAATAAGTACCTTTAACAAGAGCAATTTCATTTCGTGGTAATACTACTACTTTGTCACCTAAAGATACCATTCCAGTTTCGACATGACCAGAAGCACAGAAACCAGCACCAGTGCCTTTAAATATGTCATTGACAGAAAATCTAAAGGGCTTATTTACTGGCCGTTCGGGACATTTAAAATTATCGATCACGTTAATTAAAGTAGGGCCTGTATACCTACGAAATAAAAATAATTCCAAATAAACTATGTACTTACTATACTTAGTTTTAATTAGAAACACAAATTGTTTCAAAGCAAATAAATACCAGTTTGACAAATGTTCCTTTGGTTTTGTAACGATATTTTCTCCAGATAAGCCACTGCATGGTACAAAACTAACAGTATCCTTGTATCCTGCTTGTTTTAAAAAGACACTCATTTTATCAACGATTTCGTTGAATCGTTCCTTTGACCAATTTACAGTATCCAATTTATTGACAACCACAGCTAGTTGAGAAACACCTGAATATAAGATATTTCCATAATAAAAATTTCTGTTATTATAATCCAGAAAAAATTGAGGAAAACAGTTATAATAGTTATTTATAATGACCTAATGAGCGTAATAAAAGGGCGTGTTCTCTTGTTTGACCTCCGCTGTCGAAACCTGTTTCGAATTCACCTCTAGTAGCATCTACTACTAGCAAAGCTACATCTGCTTGCGTAGCACCAGTAATCATATTTGGTATAAAATCTTTGTGGCCAGGTGCGTCCAATAACGTAATCGATTTTGTTTCTGTTTCGAATTTCGAGTGACCGATATCCATGGTGATCCCTCTTTGTCTAAAAAAAGGCGAAAAAATAGTATTATAAATTATGTATTATACAATTAATTTAGTAATATTTTGTACTGTGTGTATATATATATTAAAGAGATTCTACCGTTCTTCGCCAGTTTCGTCTAGCACCCAAGCATAGGCAAAAGATTGTTTCCCTATTTTTTTACTTTCTTGTTGATACTTATGAATTAATCTTTGTGGTACTTGTCCGAGATCACAGAGGAGACGTCCAAGAAGAGTACTTTTTCCTGCATCAACATGACCGACTACAACTAAGTGTAATTGTTCTTTACTGTCACCTCTTTTATCTTTATATATCGCTAATGCGTCAGCCTTTTCCTCATTGAGTTTTGCCTTAGCTTCGGCTTCCAAAGCTGGTGACCGACACCTGGGACTATTTGTTCTCGACGAAAGCCTTTTTCCTTTGCCTATATTTTCTTCTTTTTGTTTCACATTCGGACTGCTGCGACCTGATGATGGACTTTGTGATCGTGGAGTTTCGACCCGTGCACTTAATACATTTGGATTTTCTATACCGCTTAAATCGAATCCTTTTGTAATAGGTCGGGTTCCAGCCGGAATAATTTTTACAGTTGATGCCGTTGCAGCTTGATGTGCTGATTTCGATGATACTTTTTTACCTACTATAAAATATTATATAAATTCTTGTGGTTGCAATATTGCATAAAAGAAAATATACGGAATCGTACTTTTTTTTGTATAAATATATTGTTTTTCTTTGTACCATAATATACATGGTCGTCATCACAATTTCCAATAAAATAAGATCACGTTTCTTAGTATAAATATCTGAGATGCCCAATGTTATACATTCCTACGTTACGAGTGATACTACATAATTCGAAGAATATGACTTTTAAAAGTTATCTTTTATAACAAGCATTTAGGTTTATTAAGCTTTTCTGGCTTTTGTTAATTCCGATTACCGAATTTTAGTCACATTCACGATGTGGTAATGTGGTATTACAACGGACACATACCATAATCATGAAGACGTTTATAACTCGAAAATTCAGAATCTCTCAATTTAACATGATTGCTACTTGATTGTATTATTATTGTAAAATGAACTAGGTCTTGTAGAAAGTATGTTAGGATAAAAAAAAAATCATAAAACGATCCGTACTCATTGCTCTTGCTTAACAAAAAAATATGAAATCCCAGGTCCTTAAAATATCATAGTTCGAATCTCATTTGTACAAATTCATAGCAATTGAAATATTGGAAGAATAAATTTTTCTTGTAAAAAGAAAAATAGGGTTTCTTTTCCCTAGCAAAATAGTATCGACATATACTGGAAAATCTGGTAAAATATTTTTATTAATATAATATGGCGGTAATTAAGTCCGCCGATAAGGAATTGAAAAATCAAAGCGTTTTATCTTGTGACATTCTTGTTTTCGAGATTTAAGTTTGGGTTTACTCAATTTCCAATTTTTGCATAAAGTTTGACCAAATGCAGATACAGTTAGCTTAGTATGTACAAGCTTAACGTTTCTCAAACTAATCAAATTTAATGTTGTGGGAAGTGTAAAATATGTTATATCAACAACTTTGCTTTGGATCTGGGGATTTCCATTCAGGGAATTTTTGTTCGAATGTCCTGCATCTAAATCCGATTGATTTGAATTTTTCTCTGCGCTTAAAAGTTCAGCTTCTTTTAAAGCGATGCTTAAATCTATCATCCAATTATTTTGCGATGATACTTGTGTATCAGTTTTGGATACTTCTGGATGCAACTTTTTGTTAACCCTATCGATTTTTGATCCTATTGACATCTTAGAAAAATTATTTTGAAGAGATTTTGTTCTGTCTTTTTTATTGCTACTTTCACCATAATTACTTTGTGAATTTAGATCCGATTTCATGTTAAATTTAAACGATTTACTCTGTATTTCGTCATACTGTATTTCCTTTTTCATAAAAACATTAGGGACCACAAAATCTGAATGATTTGCTTGTGCGTTAGATTGGTAGTGTCTCGCACTCGTTCCTACAGCGTTTGAATTCTTTAAATGATGAGACGTTAAATCAGTTAACGACGTAAATGACTTCCCCTGTGAATTGTCTGCTACAAATATTTGAGTGGAATTTGGCGATCCCGATACATTATGCTTATTAATCATATCGGATAAAGATGAAAATGGTGTAGACGGATTATTAACAGCTAAGTTTCTCAAATTTCCTAAGGTATTTGCAAAAGAGCTATTAACCAAGGTTGTCTCAGTTGAACTATCTTTTTGTTTAAACGATATCTTAGGAATAGTAAAAGAAGCAGTTTGGGTCTTAGCACTTGTAGCACCTTACCTTACCGATGAATCAAAATGCAGCACATGAAACAACAAATATTACAGGTCATAGTTGGCCTATATATACATATACACAATTAAAATAGTGTAATATAAGAAACATACCTTGATATTGGTCAAAATGCTGATCGCTAGTTGCGGTTGGCTCTGCAAGGTACGGCACAAGTTAGCGCAATCAAGATAAGCAGCGTGAGATATAATTTTGGTAGCTAGTTTTAATCTACGTTTCACTTATTTTACTTATTGATTGGCAAATCTATTCAAAACGACATCGAGCGATACGCCAATGATAGAATTACCTTTAACAACGTTGATCTTTGACTCTGAATCTGATACAGTGTCAGTGATGACATTTTTTACAGGGTCCGCGCAGGAACTTAGTTTTGCCAATTCTACGTCGGTCAACTGTCCTTCCTGCGGTGGTGTGGTTTCATCCACATCCTCATTATCTTCCACAATATCCGGCTCGGTAATAAATGACGCGATATTTTGCTGTTTACTTCGATCGAAAAGGAACTGTTCAGCTGTCAAGATATAGAATAGCTATATGCACATACAAACTTGTAAGTTTGTTAAGAGTATAAAAAGCATACCACTAGGTGAGACACAATAATCATCTTCTACGGAGTGTCCATAAACATCATCGTAGCCGTCATATTCTGGAGAAAGGTATTTGTACCATCAATATGTGTAAAGAATTAAACAAGAAACTAATTTCGTTTTGGAGAAAATCATAAGGATTCGTACCGTCAGAATACTTCATACACCGAATATCTCGATGACGTGACATTTTTTAATACGGTGTAAAATTCACCAAGTTCACACAATTAATCGACTTTGAGAGGAAAATCGCGCTTTTCCTACTTTGTATTTCTTCTTACTCGTGCAAGTTGCATCTGTAAATACTTGCACTGCACCCGAGGTTACATACAAGCACTTAGTACACTTGTAGTATTTGCTTTGGGTCGCTAGTGCTGCTCGCCAAACAACCAGCAGGTACAACATAATGACACGGAAGCACAATTTGACATTACTTCATTCATTATTTATCGGTTAAAAATAAGCTTCCATTTTTCTTAAATATTTCATTCGATTTTCTCCAGAAAACAATTCTCATTTAAAAAGCATTTTGATTTCGCCGTGACTTTTTGGTCCACATTCCTTACGCAAAAGTTGACAGAGACTTGATTGAACAGCTGAATCGAATTATTATACTTTCGAGTACAAGCTTGAGACTTTTAAATGCTTTTAAACCTTTGACGTTGTAAGTCATTATATTTATATTTTAATTTCCGATTCTCATCAGTTTACCATGGAAAAAAAGCCATTTTCACGCGTATTTGGCTGTAGTATTATTTTATAGAACAGTATCATTGCACAGTCGAATGGAACAAATAATTATTGTCATTCTAATAAAATTTGTTTTAAGCGTTTAACGCAATTTTTACTAAACTTTGCGGCCTTTGTCACGGGCAACGCCATGCGGAAGTCATATGTAATTCTTATTTCAAAGATTTCGACTTCAATTGCGCGAAGTAAATTTTTATTTAATTTACCAAAAATGTTTCTAATTATAAAGACATTGGATATTTATCACAGTGCTGAGTAGCACTGTAAAGGGGTGTCATTGTTCATTGCTGTAATGTAAAGTGATTAGATATCACGAAAGTAGCACTCCAACAATAAGATAATTTGTAAGATAACGGATGCCGTACAACACCGTGCAGCATTGTACTTTACTCATAAGAGTCATAAGTATTCGTCACGGATTTGACACAAGCTATTATTCGTTACAGAAGAAAGAACTGAATAGAACGTTGCACTTTCTTCGACAATACACACGGTCTAAAGGGCATTAAATTATTATTTCCGATACTTTATTTGATAAAGGAAAATGGCTTCAGATCTTCCAGCACCTTTGAGCCAATTGTTCAGGTAACAGAAATCAATTTTTTACACGGTTATAGAAGCTAACATTACGGTGATACTAAATAAAGAGAAAAAAAAAAGTTGTAATAAAGCCGGCATACCATTGTCCACTTGTCTTCCTATAGTATCAAAATAATGTTCCAATTCAAATTTCAGTTATATCGATGAACATAAATCAGATTATATTAATAATTTGAGAGACGCTGTTGCAATAAAATCTGTCTCAGCATGGCCAGACCATAGAGACGAAATAGTGAAAATGGTAAAATGGGTAGAGACTAAGCTAAAAGAATTGGGTGCCAGTACTGAATTGGCAGATGTTGGAATGCAAAAGCTTCCAGACGGAAGAGAAATACCATTGCCATCCGTTTTATTAGGAACTTTAGGTTCTGATCCTAACAAAAAAACGGTTGTTCTATATGGCCATTTAGACGTACAACCCGCTTTAAAAGAAGATGGTTGGGACACCGAGCCTTTTACTCTCGTCGAAAAAGATAATAAACTTTTTGGCCGTGGAAGTACGGACGATAAAGGTCCAGTGCTTTGTTGGATACACGCCTTGCAGGCTTATAAAGCACTCGGTATCGATATACCAGTTAATATTAAGGTGATATCATTTTTATATAAAAGCTTGTAAAAAGTATTTGAGTACATAGCAAAATGAACCGTTAGTAAAATCCATTCTTTCTTCGTTCCAGTTTGTTTTCGAAGGAATGGAGGAAAGCGGTAGCGAAGGTTTAGACGATCTTTTGTGGGCTCAGAAGGATAAATTCTTGAAGGACGTAGATTACGTATGCATATCGGATAATTATTGGCTGGGCACTACAAAACCTTGCATAACGTACGGTTTAAGGGGTATTTGTTATTTCGAATTGGAAGTAAGTTGTGCAGCTAAAGATTTGCACAGTGGAACATTCGGAGGAACGGTACACGAGGCAATGGCAGATTTAATATATTTGATGAACACATTGGTCGATGTGAACGGGCGTATTTTGATAAAGGGAATTTATGAAAATGTAGCTGAAGTGACCGAAACTGAATTACAAGCTTACAGAGCCATTGAGTTTGATGTCGATGAATTCAGGGAATCTGTGGGTACTACTAAATTGGCTCACAATGAGGATAAAGTTAGTATTTGATTTTAAAAGTCTCCGGTTTTTAATAGTTTCCTAATTAAAATATTCTCCTAACGCCAAATAATTTTTAGATCCAACTTTTGATGCATCGATGGAGACAGCCTAGTCTTTCTCTACATGGTATCGAAGGTGCTTTTAGCGAGCCAGGAGCAAAGACAGTCATTCCAAGAAAAGTGATTGGAAAATTTTCAATTAGAATTGTACCAAATATGACACCCGAAGAGACTGAAGAAAAAGTGATAAACTACTTAAAGGAGAAATGGGCTGCTCGCGACAGTCCAAACACAATGCGAATATCTTTGGGCCATGGTGGAAAAGCATGGACCGAAAATCCAGATCATCCACATTATGTCGCTGGCCGTAAAGCCACGAAACATGTTTATAAAGTAGAACCTGATCTTTCACGCGAAGGTGGTTCAATTCCGGTTACCCTGACATTCCAAGAAGTTACGGGTAAAAATGTACTTCTCTTACCGGTTGGTGCCGGAGATGACGGTGCACATTCTCAAAATGAGAAATTGAATATCCGTAATTATATCGAAGGCGTAAGTTATAAGAATACTTTTTCTTAAGAGTCGTTTGATAATACTTAACAAGTTTCATTTCTTTTTTCTCTTGTTTCTTTAGACTAAACTACTTGGAGCTTACTTATACGAGGTTGCACAGCTTTAATTCCTGTAAGGAATGTTGTTTCTGATGCGCCTGAAGGTTTCGATACCAGTTGCGATTTGCAACATGTTTCACGTTTACTTGATAGTGGATACTGTATACTCTCGGTTTTAGAAGAAAGCAAATACTATCATGGAATTTTATAGATTTTATATAATTCTTTTAAAGATCTATAAAAGATAAAGATAATTTTTAATAAAATCAGCAAGTATGAAAACATTGTTTTAAAGTTCAAATCTTATTCTTACACCTTTATTTTCAATACCCAAGCTGGCTGTCCTCGTTGATCACCAATTGGTAAGTATATCTCAACTTTATCACTAAGTTGCTTCCACTGCAATAAAATATTCATACTTTAAGTTTAAAGCTTAATTGTTAATTGGTTAGTCATAGAATATGAAGAACAAGTTTACCTTAAGCTCTGCATTTGATCCAAGTAACTTAATTCCTCGTACTGGTGTATGGATTCCTAAATAAAGTACGTCATTGGTGGGCCATTCTAGAACGTGAGCATAAACTGTTGCTTCATCATCGCTTTGCGTATACCAAACACTGCCTGTGATGGTATCATTTTGCAGATTCCAAGGTTTTGTTTTGTAAATAGCTTCCCCGTTTACAGCTAGCCATGCTCCTAATAAGAAAACAATTTTTGTATCATATTTCTATGTCTTATAAGTCTTATATAATTCGATAATTTTACAATGCTTATCTAATCTGCCTAAAACCAACGCTTCAATATCAATTCATAAACAACTTGTGATGAAAGAGATTAATTGCTATATACCCATTCCACGAAGGCGTTCTTCAAAAATTGGTGAAATAATGCCATCTTTCGTTGGTCCAACATTCATTAATAGATTACCACCGCAACTTACGGTGATAACTAATTCCTTGACTAATTCTTTTAGAGTGAAGTACTCGTCCAAAGCTGCATTTCTCCGGAAACCCCATGATTTTCTGTCGATGGTCATACAATTTTCCCATTTATGATTTATGAGGACTCCTGAAAATTATAAATATTCCTACCTCAATTCTACAAAATGAAAAGTATCGAGCATTGAGTATTACAATATTAATTACCTGGATTATAACGATCAGTGCAGGTATAAATATCACCATGATGACATGGTATATTTTGTCCCCATCTGTCATTTACAACTACAGTATCTTTAACAGGACTTTCGTTATACAACCACGCTAAAAATTCTTTTGATGTCCAGTACGTATCGCTAGCTTCCCAATCACCATCCGACCATACAATTTCTGGCTTGTATTTTTCTACTAGTTCGTGCAACTCTGGGATTATTTTATTTTTAACAAAAACCTGTGTTTGGAAATTATTTTGCTTATCGGATAGATAAAGAGGATTGTACCACTCATAGAGAGAATGATACAGTCCAAATTTCAGTTTATCGCTGCCTTTAACTGCTGTTGCCAGTTCACCTGTATAACGTAAGAACTCTGTCGATAACTGTTTTTCCAACTTTTTCATCGTGACTAAATAATAATTATACCGATTAAATCTTTTCTTGGTCCGACGTCCATAGCGTTCCAACTAAACGAATATTTAGAAGGCCATAACGTGTATCCTTCATGATGCTTGCTAGTAAGTACTATATATTTTGCTCCGGAAGCTTCGAATATTTCATTCCACTGAGACGCATTGAAAAATTCAGCGGTAAATTGAGGACCGAAGTCTTGATACGTAAAATTTGGTGGATATCTTTGCTTCATAAATTCTTCATGTTTTGGACTTTTTCCATCTAAAATGTCAAATTACATTTAGTTAATATTAAATTCCTAAACTAGTCGATATTAAGATTACAAAAACCAAGACGATACCTTTCCAATTAAACCAAAACCACTCGGATCCAAAACTGGGAACACTAAAGACGCCCCAGTGAATGAATATACCAAATTTAGCATCGTCATACCATTTTGGAAGTGGTCTGCTATCTAAGCTGCTCCACGTAGGAGTATATTTTAACTGGTCTTCGTCGAATAACGAATTAACACTTCGATTTTCACGAAAAGCTGTGATTATTAAGTAATTGTCTTCTTGCGCAACGCAAAGACTTAGCAGACTCAAGAGTATGTACACGAGTAAATGCATTGTGTACTTCAATGGGAACTGAAAACCAATTGCTACGTTCAGTATTTATACAGGTGCATTGATAAAGTAATGAAGACTCGATAGATAATGGATAACAGTTGTTGACAAGTTGCTTAATTTCTTTATCTTCTGATTAAATCATGTAAGTATAAGAAAATGATATTCTAATTGTTTCAAGTGAATATTTTTGCAGATTTCTCTCGTACTACGTGCAATGTTAAATTTTTGTATAAGATGTCGTGTAAACCATAACATTCAAAAAATTGTATGAAGCCAACTCTTGGATTTCATTCTTATTCTTATACTTTGTATGCATATAAGCTTATTCACAATCAGACTACACGGCCTTTAATATAATCCTAATTCTATTCACTTTCATTTGATTTCATTTCGTAAATTGCTATTAAATGCAATATCATACTTTCGGTACTTGAAAAAAGTATTCTAAAGCATTTGCGGTGACATGTAGGCAGGTAGGCAGGTAAACAGTACAATTATAGGTATAAAAACTTGTGAGAGTGTAAGTACAAAGTACGCAAAGTGTATATTATTCGCGCCATACATATCGCCGGTACGAGGAAACGAGAACCAATAGGATCTATCGCGGCTCGAATATTTGTGTTCTTGGAACAGGGCTGTCTAAAGCTGGTCCCGGACCCAATTCCACTCGGCCCGTGCGGGCCGAAGACCAGAGGACTTCGAGGTTGTCATGATTCTAATAGCAAGACGCTAAGGAGGTCATTATGAAAATTTATTTATTGTTAACGTCACATTACCTCGCTATAGCGATTAGCATTGTAGTTAACAATCAAGCTATGACAACGCATGGAGAGGGAACAGAGCGCGTGATGCAGCGGGGCCGGCCGGCCCGACCCAAAGTCGTAAAAGTTGGGTCCGAGTCGCACATGCGCATTTACTAATACAGTTGAATGCACATTACTGTAGCTATACAAACAAAAGCCCTTGGTTTCCAAGCCAAAGGAGAAATTTTTTACACATCATCAAAGTCAAGCATAACATATCAAGAGACGCGGCCGCGTCTCGCGCCAAGTATAAGCAGAGGAAGCAAGGCGCACCGAACGCGAGCGAGCGGCCAAGACCTTTTACCGGACGGAGAACGAAGCCCCATGTATTTTTCCCTATACCCAGATTTGCCTCCTTAATATCTCTCTTGAAACCGATCTATGGAACAAACTACTGGCACTAATCGAAAGATTGAATTTTTGTGAGTCGATTAAGACCAGCACGGGACGGATCCGTGCACTGGTTTTCAAGATATCGATTTTAGAAAATAATTTTTTAACGAAAAGATTCGCTTTTTCTCCATTTTCTCGTGGTGTCAACAGATGTCTCGACCTTCACTTCTAGCTTTCCCCTGGCATTAGCAGATGTCTCGACCTTCGATTTTAGTTTTTTCTCGGCATTAAGAGATGTCTCTACTTTCGGCAGTCCCCTCTCTCCTCTCTGAAACTTGGGCCCCCATTGCCTATTCGTACTTTTCTCCTTGTCTACCTCTCGAGTTTTAACGCCTGTCCCTGTCCAATGTCTGTACCTATGTTCACTATTTGCGTCCTTGTCTACTGCCCGAATTCTCTTCTTGTCTATCGCTCGGATCTCTCTCGCCTATTTCTGTTCTTGTCTACCTTTAGAATCCCACTTATGTCCTTGTCTATTACTTGAAACTCTGTAGCCGAATACTTTACGCCGTATATTCCTTGCCTATCATTGCCTACATACCTATTATCAAGAAATGTGACGGCAGCACGCGTCAAGTATATTCGTCCAATGCAATCGAACCAAACCAAAATCTAAAAAATCAATATTTTTTAACAGTCTATGTGGGTAGCAAGACGATTTTAATTTGCCGTATCGAAATCGGATTTTGTTATCAAACCGGAATGAAAAGCATTTATCGGAAAAATGATTCGCAACATATCGATCTATACTAGATCACTTGCTGATATCGATTATTATTATTCGGCAGAATAAAAAGGACTATGTATTGAAGCAAAAATGTCGCATTTTCTTTCTTATATTCTAACGGGTGAGAGGGGAGTGGGGGGCCCGTCTTGTGCGGCGAAAACCGGACAATCGATGCCTACGACCAAGTTATGTATACACATACTTCTTGCTTCTAAATTTCCCACGGCGTGTTTACAGAAATTATATCATGTTTAGCATCATTTTAATCGGCAAAAGCTCAGCAGTATGACAGTACAATTTTCTTGAACAAAAAATTACAAATAAAAAACTTTGCAACTTGGATTAGTATTAGTCACACCGATATTGACCCTCGATGAGCGCCGGCTGCCTGATGCCATATATATATCCCTTCTCGTGCGTATGTAGAAGAAGACAGTGGTGGAATGAAAGAGAAGGAATACTTACAATGTATGGGATCAGGTAGCCGGTACTCATCGAGGGTCAATATCAGTGTGACTAATACGAATCCAAGTCGCAAAGTTTTTTATTTGTAATTTTTTGTTCATGAAAATTATACTGTTCTACTGCTGAGCTTTTGCCGATTAAAATGATGCCAAACATGATATAATTTCTGTAAACACGCCGTGGGAAATTTAGGAGCTAAAAGTACGTATATACATAATTTGGTTGCAGGCATCGGTTGTTGGGTCTTCGCCGCACAAGGCGGGTCCCCTCTCTCCCCTCGGCCCTCGTCACGTCGCAGATCTGGGGCAGAGGCCCACAATGTACTATATATCTTTCGTCGGTAATCATTTTCAAGAAACCCATACCTAAGAAATACTCGCGGAACTATAAACGGCGAATGGTAACTCTTCAAAAGAAGCACGTGCTCGAAACTAACCACAAAAATGTCATTTCGGAAGTTGCATATTTCATTGTTATCTGAGAATGGATTGAGGTGGGACTGGGCTTATTTGAAAGAGGAGACTCTAACCCATGGCAGAATGCATTTTTTTCCAAATTCCATCTGTATAACAAAAATTATTGAACAAATTCTAACCCCTTATTTTACCTCAGTTTACACCCTAACATTTTTTCATCCAGACCGAATTTCGAAACTATAAATGCATTCTGCCATGTGATAGAGTCTCTTGTTTCAAATGAGCCCAGTCCCACCTCAATCCGGTCTCAGATAACAACGAAATATGCAACTTCCCGAAACCTATTTCGGTCAGTTTTTGTGTGGGATTGTCGCTTACTGTTTTACCCGGATTTCCCCCTTAAATTAAATGTACGAAATTCGGAACGGAATCTGTGCATTTGTAGGACAATACACCGTGCGGCGGTTCGTGTTTATGTAGAAAAAGAAAATAGCTGAATATAAGAGAAAGAATATGGGAGCAGGTAGTCGGCATTCATCGAAGGTTAATATCGGGGTGACTAATACTAATCCGAATCGTAAAGTTTTTTATTTGTAAATTTTTGTTTATGAAAATTATATTGTCATACTATTGAGCTTTTGGTGATTAAAATGATACTAAACACTACGTAATATGTTAAAACACGCCGTAGCAAATATTGAAGCAAAAAGTACGAATAATTCGGTCGCATGCATCGGCCGTCGGGTCTTCGCCGCACAAGACGGGCCCCCTCACACCCCTCTCATTTAGATTACTGAATAACCACACTTTTGAGAGAAGTAATCGAATGAGAAGTAGTCGACAGAGTAAATTGTTTAACTAACTCTTCCTCCGAATCCAAATAAATTTATCTAATTTGTATCAATTGTTATTTCTTGTTTTATCTGTTTAACCTTATGTAGATTCCTCGAAACGTCTTGAAAACAAAATTATTGAAATCCCAAAAAAAACTTTACATAAATGTAACGTAAAAAAAGGTGCGCCAAGTAGAAGCAGAGCCGTCGTATATTTCATTAGTAAGAAAAATTTCTCAAATCATGTTTACCAAGCACGTATAGGAAATACGGGCATATGTGGAAAAGTTTAGTTAATCCTTCCTACCTTAATTTTCGACAAGATGGTGGAGAATACAACAAAAATATCAGCTTCGCAAATCAACAAAATTTCCAACACCGGCAGACTTGGGCGCTACTCTTTGCTGCATACATTAACGCAGGTATCACTTTATTTAATCGTGCCCGAATTTCAAAAATGGCGCCCCAAGTATGCCGGTGTTGGAAATTTTGTTGATTTGCGAAGCTGATATTTTTGTTGTATTCTCCACCATCTTGTCGAAAATTAAGGTAGGAAGGATTAACTAAACTTTTCCACATATGCCCGTATTTCCTATACGTGCTTGGTAAACATGATTTGAGAAATTTTTCTTACTAATGAAATATACGACGGCTCTGCTTCTACTTGGCGCACCTTTTTTTACGTTACATTTATGTAAAGTTTTTTTTGGGATTGTAATGTATCAGCACACTTAGTATTGCTGTTTGTATTTCGCTATACTCTTATCCAATGTATTTTTCTGAGCGGGCGGCTAAAGACACCAGTTTTATGTTTTACTGGTTGGTTTTGTTCATCAAACAGTGCGCAAGTGCGACTTGAAGCCAACTTTGGCAGCTCTGCCTTCTTCTGCCCCCCACTGTTGGACAGCATTAGACAGCACTGTCGTGGAAGATCAATAACGCGATGTATATGCAATATAAATTGGAAGTTGGTTTTTGAACATTAAGAATTGTCGGCACTTATTATTGTAGAAATTCGAATCGAGGAAAGGATATTCTGATCAAAATGGCTTGGATACCGTTAGAATCGAATCCAGAGGTATGTAGGATTTGAACCTGAATTGGAATTTTGCGGTGATTCATTAATTTATTTATTTACAAAGTGGTTTTCCTTCTTTTTCAGGTCATGACAAAGGTGAGCCGTGCTGCAGGAAGTCGGCATTTTATACGATAATCATTTAATGATGTTACAATGATTTGCATCTTTGTAATATTACAATGATTAACTTAACTTTTTGAACACACGTCCTTCAAAAAACTTGTGTTTTGATGAAAGTGTATAACCTTCTATTCCGATAAAAATTTTATCGCATTATTTTCTGGTATTACTGTTCGGTCCGGTGTCCGGTACTCGTAGAATACTTACTTTGCAAATGTTTATTTAGCAGACAAATTTGATCGTGTACTTACGTGATTTTGCATTAAGTACTTTGTATGTACTTCGTAAGTACATCGAATGTTTATAAATTTATTCTTGTGCATTGAACTTTGTCCGAACGGAAGTATTCTTCGTTAGACTTAGTCGTATCCTTACGTTGATATAAGTTGATACAAAGAAATAATCCTGATTTACATGGGCGGCTATATCCTAAAGATGTTTTTCAATATGCAAGCATTGTTTTTCTTGTTATAGTTCCTACATACGGTAGGTGTACCAGATTCATGGAGTATCGTTGACGTTTATGGTTTAGACCCAGATTTACTGATTATGGTACCTAAGCCTGTACTAGCTGTGATACTTCTATATCCTTTGTCCGCAGAGGTATGCAACTGACAAATCTACGAATACTTTACTCTCGTGTGATATTTCATTGATTTTTATACCGTAGTTTAGTTTCAATTAAAGCTTAGGAGATAACACGATTCGCAGGTACACTCTTTGGATAAAATGGAAGACAAGGACAAGGATACAAATAAAGCCGAGGACGAAGCACCTTCTCCAGGATCCGTTTATCATATTAAGCAATATATCGAGAACGCGTGTGGTACGATTGCTTTGATACACGCGATTGCAAATAATAGGGAAACGTAAGTACGTCTGTACTCTAGATTGAGACTTTTCGATTAGAACCTTTAAAATATTCTTTTATTCTATAACTTACAGAATAAATTTAAAAGATGGCTTTTTAAAGAAATTTCTTGACGAAACCAAAGATCTCAGTTTTTCTAAGCGAGGTGAGCATTTAGTTAATGCGGAAAATATCACAGAAGTACATTACGAATCTGCGCAAGAAGGTCAAACTTTGGTAAATATCTGTGAACACTATTCATACTACGTATCGTGATATTCTTGTTTGCAATATTAACATTATTCCACAAATTTCGTTTTTTGTTCCGCAGGTTCCTTGTCAGGATACCCCAGTAAATTATCACTTTGTAGCATTTGTACACAAAGATGGATCTTTATACGAATTAGGTATGTATATTAAATCTTTTTTTCCTTTTTCTTAAAAAAAAAAGATAAAAGGATATCGGAGACAATTTTCTTATGGTTTTATTTATAATTATTTCAGATGGTCGTAAGCCTGCTCCAATCAATCACGGTGCAACGAGCGCAGAAACGTTATTAGAAGATGCCGCTCTAGTTTGCAAGGAATACATGTCCCGCGATCCAGAGGAAATGCGATTCACTGTTGTCGCATTGGCTGCCACTGACTGAAAAATACTTTTCAGTCAATTTTTTTACTGGACACTGTATACATACAATGTTGAAAATTCTATTCATACAATTTATCTTACGAGCGCACATAACGCGCGCTACTATTGCATTTACTCTTTTGCATTGGCTTGTTTTCTACTACTGCTCAGTTTATTATACACGCGAGTATCGTGTTACTCGCAGCTGCATATTGTGATACTTTCTCTAATTGATTTTCCTGTTTACATTGACCTCGACTACCAAAAATTTTTACAAACTTTTTACTCAAAACTTCTAGTACTTGGAATCGTCAGGATAAAGTGGTGTAATGTAAATTAAAAATATTAAAGTACAATTTTAATAACGATGCGAATCACATCACATCGATTTACAGAGAAATTCGTGATATATCCAAAGGAAAATAACGGATCTTTACCTTAATTGGTCTATAGTCAATAGCGTTTACTAAAGGAATACTCAAATGAGACAGTTTGTGTTTTTTTCAATTCTTGAAATTCAGAAATCTTTAAGAAATATATATTAATAAGTCTCGTTTCCCAAAATTGAAGCTTATGTTTAAGAAATATGTTTGGTTATTCGTGTGCCTGATTGTTATCATTTAATGAAATCGTTTTACGGTTTTGATTTTAGTTTTGTTTTTTTTTACCTTACACACGTATATGTTTAGTTTCTGCAATCGAAGTTTCAAATAGATTTGATTTTAAAGCAAAGAGAATTTGATTTTGAACGAAAAATATATGTTTTGTTTATGCGAAGAAATGCTTGTGTAACAATATTGTTGTATGATTATCATAACGCACGAAGCTGTTTCGTACGAAGTTGAAGACATAACAGGCAATTGGAATGTAAAAAAATGTGCGTCAAGTACAAATAGATTCGTGCCACATGTGTATATGTCTAACGTATATGTCTAATGAGAAAAAATGAGTGCAATTAATTTTTACCAAGCATGTACAAAAATCATTTTGTGCTAGAAAAGAAATGCCTATCATTTGTATACTTGGGACACCGATGTTAAATAGTCCTCGGGTAACAAGAGTTTTGGTCTAACACGATTTTGCTATAACATGTGTGCAGTTTTTATGCAACACTGAGTGTATTCGCTTTGATCCACGTTACTTTTAAGATTCCTCTAATACGGCTTCGATACAACATGGAACGTATTTGTCGTGTTATCGGAGAGTCGACTACATTCGAACTATTTGTAAATATTACACGTGGTGTGGCATCCACACGCAGTGGTTGTATCTTTTTTTATACTTCATGTATCTTGTATTCTACTTTCATACAAAATGTCTCAGTAAAAACTATTCGTTTATTCATTTCCTACTCAAACATAGTTACGGAGTTCAAATTGAAATTGATCAAATTCAATCGTTTTAGACAAATTAGCAAAAATTTGCTGCAAAATGAAATTTGTAACTAATGTGTTATACATTAATTAATTCGATCGATGAGTACAACTCCAAAGTATTCGATTTTGGTATTGATGAAAATATATAAATTTCTGTTTTCTTTCTCTCTCTGGTATAAAAGATACTTGATCATTTGTAAGCTATACGCTTAGCTTATACTTGACGCGAGACTCGGCCGCGTTCTCAAGGATTGTTTAAATAGTTCTCATGATTTTCAAGTTTTTCTACAGATTACTCTTTTCTAACAATAAATAATAGTGTGAAATCAAAAGTGTTGACATCTTGAGTTACAATTACTCGTTACGTTATTTTACGTCTTGTTGCGTAACACATAATTTCAAAAACATGAATACAAAGATAACGATCAATGAGTATAACGTACGTGAATATGTTACAGTGTGCGTTTAATTCGGTATAGATTCTTTCAAGAAGTTCTTGCTAATTGCATTACCAAATGCGCCGACGGTGTGACGTTTTGATAATAAGTTACATACAAACCCGTACAACTGTTTCTTACGTTAATAAATTCGAGAATTAAAAGTGCGTGATGCATCATAAACTGTAAAAGTTTCGGGAGATTCATATTTTTGGAGTAAACTACTTGTTGGAGAACCATTTACAACGAATCAATATATATTTATATATGATAACTTTTTGCTACAGTTTTAACCGTAACTTCTTATAAGTCTTTTTTACTCTCCTCCTTTTCTCAAATTAGTTTTGAAAATATCTAATTAATCTTGTGAATATTTAACGCGCGGAAGAATTGCATCGCTACTGATTTTGAGAGACACTTGAAATAAACAGAACTCTAGAATTTACCAGGATCGTTCAACTGTAAATCAATGTTACAGCTGATTGATTTGTTGAAGATTAGTCGATTACACGATTAACAATGAGAGGGGACTTAGTATCAGGTTCGCAAAGTATGTATTATCATGGTTGATAATACGATAGGCTTCCAAATTTTACATTATTGTCCTAACGATTACTGTAATATCTTATTAAAACATATGTTTGATTGATTATTTTTTAACAAACTGCTTATATACTAATAATGCCATGGTATTGTTCTTTAAATCCACGTGCAGGCTTTTTAATAATTTAAGAAAAGTGCTTATAGTATTTGCCGCACTGTATATTTCTACGTTGCAGACGAAAACAAAAATACGGCTCTGAGTGAGCTTTCGTTCTAAAGATAAAATGATAAGAATATTTTAGTCGAAATTCGGTCTTAGGTGAAGGACAGGAAGAGAAATAAGATATTAATCTACTTGTTTTAGTTGATATTACTTATATTTACAATTGGGTAATCTTCTCTCTAAGTTAATTTTTTCAAAGTCATATAATCCATTTTTATAGTTAATTGCCATTTCATAATTGGCATGGTTAGCATTTCTCGGAGATATGAAACGGGATATTACAGATTGCATAATCTCAGGAACATGTGTCTTTGATTAGTACGCTGTATGTATGTTACTTCTTATCTTTATATCCTTCGTATACCGTACCAGACTATGCTTCTGTGGAATACCATTGTTCCAGCCTTTATAGGAGGTCTTTATGGATCGATAGTAGTTGACCACTTGGACTAGAACTTCATTTTGAATTCTTGCAACATAACGCGTGCATAAATAAATAATATTCGTTCATGGTTGAACGCGTTTAAGGTCGTTCTTAACGCTTTGTGATTAGTATTTTGTCGAAGACTTCACTTACACTTCGACAAATCATAGAAATCTACGAGCAGGACATAACGATGCGATCCATTAGTTGGATTGGTTCATCTTTTGAGCTGCGAATAAGGCCGGTTTATGTACTGTGTGTATGAAACTCTTTTAGTATTCAAATTACACTGGTCGCTTTTCAATTAGTATCTATTGTGAGACATGACTGCTTCCATCCAATACTGCAATAGTCTTTTTCAAATTCTCTACTTAGCAGTATATTGCCACCTACTTGAAACAATGCTACAGGTAAGGGAAGGTTTTTTTTTCTAAATGTGTTTTGTGTCATCGATGGACTACTACTATAAGTGCAATATTCTATTACGTATTTTATACGTGGAAGAATTATTGCGAGAAGACCATTATTCAATACTGTATATGTGCATGCTAGACGAGAGCGATTACGTTGTTATGTGGGTTACGATAATAAATTAAAATGGTATCTTTATAAGAAGAATGCGGTTACGACTTTTTATCAACCATTTCTATATTACAGCAAGCAATACGTAGCTTACTGAGAATTTTGATTATTTTCTTACGTATATTTTTCGAGATAATAAAATATTCAGATTATCAAGGTATTTGAGATTATCAAAAAGCACAGATTACGGTGACTTCTTCTTTTTTTTTTTATGGATTCTTTAGTTACGCATGTAAATTATCACACGATTTCATCAGTAATGTAATATTTGGTAGAAGGGTCCTTAGAAAATTACGAGAAAAATGTTCAATATTCTATAAGGAAGTAAATCGTGCGGTATTGCAAGTATGCTGGATATTCTCCAGTAATTGTAATTTATATCCCACTGGTAGCCTTGGTGCATCTTGACTGGAAGTGCTATTTTTGCATGGAATTGCATTCCGGGATTTTCGCTCGTAAGCGTCAGCCGATCAGTGAACCGGACAGCACAATCATCTATGTCGAGGTCAGGGAGTCGTCGTCGATTTAACTGGCGAGGCTGAATTTCGGTGAACGTCCTTACGAACGAATCTGGATAGAAAGCAGCTCTCAATGACAAAGGCGCCACGCTCACTGAATTTTCATTGCTTCCTGCAGCGAGCGGTGTCGCGAACAACTCGCCTAATGTTTCACTTTGCAAATTTCAATACACGAATAAATTTGTGGGCGGAAAACAATAGGTGTATAGAGACCGCGGTCAACCGATACATTTAGCCTTCGCCAGTTGATATAACTCGAAATATAAAACCCTTTCTGTTGCTTAAGTCACTACTTCACGATCTCCTGCGAAGGTTATTAACTCATAGAGGGAACGGAAAGATACATTTTCTTGAGCAGTTCTCTTTATATATATGAAAAAAAAAAAAAAAAATCTAGGTTCCGACAAGTTGCAACTGTCTTGAAAGTATAAAAAGAGAAATCAGTTTCGCTCGCATAAATATATATTTATACGTTAAATACTTGATCGCACCAAGTGGAACGCTTTAACAATAAGAATATTTTCTAGCTGGTTTTCTAAAACCTTGGAATTTCTTTATTCGTCTAGGTTTTTCCATGGATTGAACGTTCTCGGTTAGCATGTGTTTGTGCGCGTTCACCCCAAAGGCTTCTCGTCGGCGCGGTTAGTTTTCAGAACAAGCACCTCGTGCCATCAATGACGAAATCTGTATACCGCGGTCTCTCCGGTGTGTCGTGTCGAATATCGGTGCCAACACCCAGAGGGACGTACAGTTAATTGAATTAATGACTTGTCTCTCTCGTTTACCCTAAGATCGCTTTTGCACAGTTTAGCAATCAGTATTTTCAACTTCATCCGACTTACATTGATCCGTGTGCAAAGGGGCCTTGGTATTTTCCACAGGCCATGAGGATCTTGGAAAGTGAATGGTACCAGAGCTCGTAATAAGCCGATTACTTATCGCTACTCGTACCTCAGGAAGGATCGAACTCTCTGGGATTTTCCCACGAAATCTATCTCAACCGTTTTCTATTTGTCTTACCAATGTAAACAGAAAATCAATATTCCTGTAGGACGAATGAATTAGGCCAATGATATTACTCCATAGGAAAGTTATTTTCTTGGTGGTAACTGAAGATAGGTAGAATCGTCAGAACTAAATTAGAAGTTGAATCTGAAGAAATAGTCACTTGGTGTAGACGTAAGTACCAGTGTGTGTGTGAGAGAGAGAGAGAGAGAGTTCATCGCTCAAAGAAGGGTATGCTCGCTATTTCTGCACCCCAATGTACCAGTGGGAAGAACACCACCGAGAAGACCAGCGTCGAGTGCCAGGAGAGTCGACAAGGCAGTGGGGCAAACGGAGAAGAGAAGCACCGGTCGCAGCAGCAAAGTAGTAGCAAGTAGCATAAGCAAGAGGCCCAAGTCGTAGCCAGCGTTCTTGGGTGGTTCGCTCGACTCTGTCTCATCAGTAGCGCGGCTCAGTTTCAGTCGCGCGGAAGCAGCCGACCGTTGCACGTGCTTACGGACTTGGAGCACCGCCACCATCCATGGGTTACCAGTACCCCTCTACTAGTCTGGATATATCGTACGATTGAATTGATTGTCAAAGGTAAGAACCATAGTTTTTTTTTCACTTCTTTTTTTTAGTTCTTTTTCTCCATCATTTACCTTTTTGTCATTACGATTTTTTCCTTTAGGGTTGCAATTCGTTGCAGCGTGATGCGCTGGTTTGTTTTTACCGAGCAGCTCTCTCAGTGCTCGCACAACGTTCCTAAAAGTCTTTTCGAGGACAATTGTCTATTTAAAGTAGCACGCACCAGTACTGATTTTGCATGCATGTGCTTTCGCGTCAAAACTCACTACACTGCCTTTTAGTATGTACCAAGTTCCATTACTTCGATGTTAATTTCTTTTCACGTGAATATTCATCTGCACTGATTTCTGCTTCAAACTTTGCTTTGTCACTGGATTAACTTACCGCTACGTATGTACAGTTATTCAATATATTGTGCGATCGTTTGCAATTGGAGCGTGAGTTTTACTTGAAATTCCTCTTTACAAAATACCTTCGTTTTACTTTTACTTCGTGTGGCTTTTTCTTCTTAGAAAAACAGACAGAAAGATCAGAAATATTTCAACGCATTCTTTTTCATTCCGTCTTACTTTCTTGTCCAATATGGAGATGCACTGTTTATACACGTGTTCGGTAGTCACGTGGATCTCTTATTCCCACTATAATATTTATATTGTTTCAAATCTTTACGGTTAAAGTATTTGAATGAAAATTCATAGTTAAGCATAACAGGAAAATAATTGTGATAAATGATTAATAGATTATTTTTGCTTGAACGTTATTATGTACCACAATAATATTTCATCATACTCGTTGGATACACAAGGTGCTTCTCAATTTATCAATATTAAGACAAGTATAAGTAATTTTCATATACTTATAGCTACTATACTTCCACCGTGAATCTTTTGATTGCCAAAGCACCCGTTCCCAATGTTGCTACAAATAAGAGTGCATCAATATTTAATTTGTCCAAAAATATTTCGCCGGCTGTAAAAATATTTCTCTCAAGATATTAGTGGATATTTCAGTGACTGAAATCAATGGAAACAGTCGATGGTATTCTGATCGATTGGCACAATCTTATACACGTCGAGCGTTTGTCAAAGATGCATCGAGAGTACCGACATTGAGGATAATGTCAATATGCAATTCTTATCGCGCCAAGTGGTTTGCATTTTTATCTTAATGTCTTAGGCGCATAATAGATTATGAAAGTATAGTGATGTGTAGTTAAGGATAAAGACATTGTCTGTTGAATCATAAAAGGTTTAGCCATGGGTTAATAACTTTCGAAGTACACTTACTTAGTGGATAATGTACTATAAATCACGATGCTTTAATCTCGAGAGTATCTATAAATTACTTAGTTAATGACTGTGATGCGTTAAGCAAGGTGTGACAGCAATAAATTGCTAGTTTTCCCGGAACATTGCTCCGGATCCTATGGAGTGAACACGAACTCTACCACCGGATATATATGTATAGTACATGCGCCTTCATCGACTGATTAATCAATCAGTTATTTCTTTCCACTGGCCATGCGCAATTGGATACATAATATATGATATTGATACGAGGCTTATCTTTTTAGTTTCGTGTTCCTTTGTGTTATCGATGTGCTTCGGACTAATAGATATAGATCGATACACGAGTATATACTTATAGAACAGTATAAATCGCGCGTGATTTCTGCAGATATACTGCAATTGATCTACCGTTCAAGCCAAGTTGCCTTATTTATAGAGCAGAATGAATAAATGTTAGAATCGTTACTAGCGAAATAAATAAATCTCATACAATTTATCTTGGTATATTTCGGAGCGAGCATAGTCCTCTTGACGCGAGAACTTTGTCTTGTACATTCGAAAGTATAGAAAGATGTTGGGACGGTGAGAAATGACGTATTGAACGATACATTAAAGTTGAAAAACAAAATTACTGTATCGATTGCGTGTAAAGCGACTGATCACTGCTGATCGATATATAGATACAATTAACATGCACTTATAGAAGGTGCGCCAAAGGTGTTCTATTCATTGAACGGATCCCTACTGTGGTGCAACGTTTCCGTCAATTGCTCGTCACCGATTTCTGGCAATCGTCCACAGTGAATAGCACGACATCACTGTATGTGTCAATCGCAAAAATAGCACGATGTCATATAGAATCATTGGTTTCTGCCGGGTTAAGAGTATCCAGCTGTTGAACGCGGGAGAGTTTAAAGTACCCTATTGTAAACAAAAATGCATTCTTCTTATCCAAGCGTAGCCAAATAACGTAACTTTTTCTGTGAACTACCATGTTATCTGGGTATCGTCATGTTGTATCTTCGAGGAAAGCAGATTCAGAGAATCTAATGGTAATTACTCCAATTCTGATTTGCTACATGTCCATGTAATGCTATATATTGCGCCACTTATGTGATACAGTACCTATATGAAAATCCGTTTCCTGGTGGTACGACTTCAAGGATAACAACTTTTTGCACAGTCCGATTTGCGATAAAAACTCAAGGAAAATGAATTGTTTTGTGTGCTGTTCCAATTATCGGTTTCCCTTAGTCGGTACGTAGGTAACTTGTACTTTCGAGAGATGACGAAGAGGCACGAAAAACGTATTTGTTTGAGAATGGAATGATCATAGTTAGAATGTGTCTGTTCTTTATCAACAAATCTTTTTATTCACTTTCTACAAATTGAATTGTGCCAAAATGACCTTGCTCTTTGAATACCATTAATAATCACGTTGGAGCAATGCTTTTGCGATAGTGATATGTTCGTAGACTCATGTAAATCGTAACCGTGACGATAATGTAATTTCTTGAGGAAACGTGTTATTTCTATCGTACTTTTATCACTGAGTAGTATATGAATTATAAATAAGTCCGTCTGAAAATGGTAACGCTGCAACTCAGTTGCTGCTCCTTAGTCACAGCGAACGACACATTGGATCATACATGTATGTACATGTATATAAGATGAGGTTTGAGCGTGAATGAGAGATAAGATTTACCACTGAGAAACGTAAGTAAGAATCATCGCTAATGATCTGTCGTAATTAAAAATTCAACTATTGTTTTTCCTACGAGTTACGATAAGAATTGTGTTTGCTCGAATTTCCTATTCCGATAATAAATTCAATTATTCATATAGAATTTATCGTCGCGACAATCGATCTACACGAATAGAAGACTACCAAACATGTTGACAACTGCTAAACTGCTTAAGCACGCGGAATTGGAAATGCACATGCACCTGTTACTTCTCATTACCAATCCTGCAGAATTTACGTAACTTTCTACCGTAATACTAATTTTGTTTTATTTGTTGGGAATTCGAGAGAGTTGAATACAGAGAGGAAAAGCGGAATAAGTAATCGTAGAATGATGTAACGAGATCGTGGTTCGCAACCGATAAACGACTCTGTGAACGGATCTATTTTGGCATTGTCGTACCGACGGTATCCCAGGTAGAACGCTTACAGTGGAGAACACTTGGCTCAAAGCAACCGGTATATCCTCGCATCGATATTTGGAGTAACATTCCGTTTGGCGAATAAAGCCAATGTAAACACTTCCTGATATTATTAGATACACCATTCATTTCGAATGATATATTTTTTCAATGAAATTATTCTATACTTTTTCAATGTTTATCGCGAAACATTCATTCACCAGTCACCGCAATTTTCTAAAACCTTTGTCTATCCGTTAACGCTGACGAATAACTTGGCAGTGCGACAATTGTCGTTTTTTTTTTGGTCTGGGTTAAAAACTTGTTGTTATTAGCATAAAGGTGGTTATTCAGTTTTTATCAATATCAAGTTGCGCGTATAGACCATGTACCGGTTGAAGTCAACCGATCGACAATCGAAAGTCGACCAGTAAGGACACTCGCGGTTGATCAGTAAGCACGTACTTGGAGTAAAGTCACAGTTAACGATTCATTATCGAGTGTATATCAACAATCTGGAACTAATTCAATGTATCGATTGACTTTGGAATATTTTCATATTTGACAGTTACGTAACATACCGATTTCATAGAGATTTCGTTTATCGCAGTTATATCTTAATCCTTGTATGCAAAGCAACTTACATAGCTTCTACCTATCTGGATTATATACATATATATACTACTAGACTATTTGTATAGTTACTTGCGAGTCTTATTACCTCATGCGTTAGCTTCATTGAAATCTGCCAAGATATCGTTTAACGCGGATAAGAAAAGAGTAATCAAGCTTACCATTGTCAAATAGAACGTCGTTGTTTCCGCTCGAATCATGTCCAGGAAGGTGAGCGAACTTGGAATTATAATCAGCGAAACCACCTACATGCTTAAAATTGGTGTCGACTTATATATACATATATATACGACTTAGTTGCTTCAAATTAAGATGGACTCGATAGAATTCTACGAACACTATAACGTAAGAAATTTTCCACAATTTTAAGCACGTTTAAGTGAATTTTGATGATTTGAAATAATTATCGCGATTGAATTTGAAAGCAGTGAGTAGATGTTAACCACGTGTAGAGAATGCAGACGTTGCCGCGAGTAATGTCAGTCGAATCGAAAGACTAATTCTAGCCGAGGCGATGCTCCCTTGCTGCCAAAAGAGAATTCTTGTCAGAAGTAGAAGCGACTTGTTAGTTTCCCGAGGTACACAAGGCAACCACTGATGTGGCGGCGTAGATTCTGGTGCGTTAGCACACGATTACAGTCCGTGACTTGCTTACTTAGTAAATATCGTAAACTTGAGCCGTATGGGGATATTGCCATTTTTGGTATTAATTCGAATTCTTGTCATCGTCAGCTGCTTTTAGAAGTTCGAAGAGTATTGCCAAATTTAACGCATAGTCAATTGTAATTGTGTATTTGAACGTGTATGGAAATATATACTTTCGGAGTATATTTCTGTGCGAGAAGGAAACAGTGACTAAATTCACTGTAGATATAGTGTTTAGCGTGTCAAGGAAGTCGTCACTTTGGATTGCAGAGTGTGCTTCAAGAATACAGGCTGGCTTACCTTGCGCGAACTATTTTCGCATGGGCACCATTTATTTACGTTCACATAAAATTATCTCTCTCTCGTGTCACATTACTTCCGTGAAACAAATTAACGATATGTTTAATTTTGATGGTGATACCGAATAAGGATTTTCATGAGGAAAAAAAACATTCAATGTCGTGTCTTGGAATAGCGTATAACGTGTACGTATATATGCATTCTTTTACGGTATTCCTGTACTTTTGTGTCAACGAGAGTCATTTCGTTCATCCTTTCTTCAGTCCAATGTACTCCAGACAGTTTAGCAGCAGTTGCATCTGTTGCTCCGAAAACCAATAATCAAGACAAAGGTTTTGTCGTTACGACAGCATTAGTAATCAGCTGCACTAGTTATAATCAGCTATTATTACAATGATCGTCATTAGAGTCTTGTATTATGCCTTCGCATCCGCCCGGCTTGAAAATTGCCGAATACGTGAACGCGATTACAACATTGCCCACGTGGTGGCAATTTTAAATGCTTCGTCCATTTAGCCAATTGAAATTTAATTCAATTTGTTGATTTAAATAATTATGGACCACGAGAGAGAGACCTGGATAAATTTAGTACGAATTATAATAGTGCTTATAATAATTGCAGATTGACCGTCTCAATTCCGAAGTAGTTCCGTGTTACGGAATAGATGGATAATTGAGTTAAACACATAATTTGTGCCCTTTGCCATCATGATTACGTAGGAGTATGTGCCTTAGTCGATCGAACGAAGAGGTCACTAATTTGTAATTGAGTCCGCGGTCCCTAATCTCAACTCTGAGAATAATGGCCTCTATTAGATTCTGCGTACTACCTCATCGAATTATTCAACATTCTCATTTTTCAGGTACAACAAATTTTCATTTACTCTCTTTCCTAGTTTGCCAATGAAAATATTTTCCGTTGAGATTCTATCTCATTCGAGCATTAGCAATGAAATGGTATCTTCGACAAAGTAAAGTGTCGAGTCTTTGACCGATTATACTGTTTTCATTATACACTTGGCTTCGATTCTTTATTGCCTGCCGTATTCGCGCATTTATCTTTCAATGTCAAAGAAGCATCTTTTATCTATGTGGTTACATGGAGTTTGTAGCAGTCGCAGTACCTGGTTCGTTGGGAAAAACCATAAATTTAATATTTAACGGAACATAAATATCTTAAAGTCAGTATTAGAGTCGTAACGATGAAACTGTCCCGTTTGCAATGATAAAATACACTTGCCTGAGAGTCGATAATAATCAGCTAGGTCAGTATTCGGACAAATTAAGAGAAGCAGTCAAATTATTACGGTGCATCACGATGAGCCCTTGTCACTTAATTATTTCTCGCATGTTCTGTCATCGCCAATATAATCTTTCCTCTGACCGCCACTCATACTACTACCTCCACTCGTTTCGTGTTTCGCGTTTTACTGCATACGGAATACATTCCACCACCGAACTTCGGAGGCGGCACCCAGAGTCCGATATCGTCTCGTTGCTTCCCGATTTGTCATCACTGACGCGTGAAAATCCTACTGACGAGACATGTTTCGAATTGTGAGTACTGTATTACACGAAAACAAGAATTTCGCGAAAAAAAAGAGTTTCGAGTGATCTACTTACAATATGGAGTATCGCAATCGGATAAGGTTCGTAACAATTGGATGCATCCGAAACTATAATTTTTATTGTATGATATGTATATAATTGTAAAGACCTTGAAAAAATTCGTCGACTTCGGATCTTATTGATAAGAATGTGCGGTATGAACTAGCGATAACTATGTATTGGTGATATTTGCAATCCAGAGATTCAACGCGCGATATCGGTATAGACGATGTCACCGTGAACTGAAGTACATGTTAAACCGTTCGAAGTTTACGACTTCTTGAAAAGAGAACGTCGGCCGTGTTATTATTATCCGGTCAATATCGTGCTCTATCAGCGCATCTGACTCCGTTTTTGTAAACAGTCTATTGACATTTTATTGTCAAGGTCTATGTTTTGAATTGGAAACCAGCGCAGAAAGAAGAGTTAACTAAATCCGCATTAACATTGGAGTAGAAATGAGCAATATTGTCGAAACGGTTGATCATTGTAGTCATTTTGGCAAGTCGGTTGCAAAATCTGACTTCCAATTTCAAAACACTCATCATTGGTTCTCATCGTATCCTTATTTGTTTCTATTATTAAAATTTACACATAGCACCATAAATTATAATTAATCATAGTAATTTTCTAATGAAATCTTTGAGTATAGCTGCTTCTGATTATGATAAAGCGTTAGTATATTTATATTAAATTCAGTATCTTTACGTCCTTTATTCCTATCAGTCTATGTATTTAAGCAACACTTCGTTATCGCACATGTGGAATTTTTCTTTCTGGTGAAATTACAAAATAGGGCAGTCGGTATCATACTTCCGCTATCAGATCAGTTCGCCTTGACGAAACTAGATGCACTGATATGCAAAACATAAAAAATGGTGTCTGGCTGTATTATCATAAAATATTACCGTTCGTTCTATTCTCACCTTTTGCCTTTTTAATTTTATGCTGCAAAAGTTCAAAGTGATCCGTAATAACGTGGGCGGACTAATACCAACGTAAGAGCCATGAAACGAAAGTGCAAAAGGTCGACTGTAAGTAAGACTTGGTCCTAAAGAGTGTTTTAGTTCTAGATAGGGCCATCTAATGTGAGATTAAGTTAGAAGCGTGGGTAGTGATTATTGTAAAATTAGTTGGACACCTAAACTGGCGCCAGAGCCCTTTCCACTCGGATCTCCGATTACGCGACACCTGATGTAATTGGTTTCTTCCTCGTTAAGAAATTTACTAGCTTGCGCAACAAAGCAATCAGCATCCGTCTGTAATCTCTTTACGTGCGCGACTGAGCAGACCCACGCATTGTTTTAGTGTGAGTTTTACCACACAGCAAAACCGGCAACCGTGAGCGTTGCCGCCATCAAATCCCAACTCCGAATATTCAGGACTGAATGTTAATTCCGTTAGTACTATTCCACTATTTAACCGGTGTCTTGCGGAATCAGTATCAGTGTAATCGCGACCAGACGCGTGCTGGATTCTTGGTGGTTCTAAGTAGAATTGAACTTCGATATCAGACAGATAAACCTCGCGTAAGAACCGGAAGAATTCAGTAGTGCAGCGGTAATAGATCAAACACGTGCAGTGTCGTTCTATCGTGTTTCACTCCCTAACGGATTATTTTATCATGTCATTTATAAACGGAGACTATACATATTTAGCGACCGAAGATGGGCAAGTAAGTAACTTACGTATATCGAATACATATACATAGAAGGGAATACGATAAAGATTCCAATATTCAAGGAAGAAATAGTGAAATTGTGCTAGCGTGTCGCGATTCGTTAATTTTGCAGTGTGAGGGCTCGTTCGAGCGTGTTGCAATAAATTGATTAGATTTAGATATATGTAAGCGGCTATGGTGGAAATGAAGCAATGTGGTTATCGTTGAAAGTCATTACGTCAGGATAGAGATTAGTTATCTAAAGGCGGTAATAAGAATTTATCGGCTCAAAAAGTTTCCGACGCGAAAGCCGGAGAAAACCGACTGGTTAGGCGGTTATCGAACTATCCGTGCTGACCAGATGTGCCTAAGGTCAGCCAGACAACAGTCTGCTCGCCAGATTAGTCACGTTGACCTAACACAGTAAACCGTTCACTCTCACGCTCATAATCAGACTTGCTTCTCCCACTTCCATATACAACCACATATATAATTTCGTATGAGATACCAGACAGTATTTCGGAAGCTAAGCTTAAAGAATGCATCGACCTGTTGCAATTTTTCTAATTCTTTATTTTACCTAAAGATGTTTTCGTGTCAATTCCAATTGCATAGTCACTTGCACAAAATCTTATTTGACTAGTGAGAAAATGTCTCAATACCATCGTGATATCTTGAGATTTTTTTTAGCACACGTCCAAAGAAATTCTACTTATAGTAGAAACAAATTTGTTGTGTTGAAAATTAATTGTAGTTGGAGTTGAAAATTTTATTGAGATTCGTTTATACGTTGTCAATAAATAACGATTTACAATTACTACGTGACCGAGATCTATAGTCGAGGCACTATGGAGAATACGATTATTAATCGTTTCTTCACCTCCTGCTTCAATGATTGCATACACGTGAACCTCTCCGACTCCATACGGTAAACGATTTGCAATCAGCGTAGGTTGCACGTGTGCGTGTATTTATGGCGCTGGTCTGTCTTCGTTTTTTCACTCTGCCTTCCTTTACGTCTATGCTATGCATCGCGAAATTGAACTCTGTGAGCACGCACGGGTTGGTTAAGAAGCCAATCAATGGCGAGTCGCACACTAATTCATTCTCCAAGTGCATTTTGTGTACGGAACCAGTTCACTGAGAGACGTTTAACAACGGAATATTACGGAAGACTGATCGCAGCAGATCGTGTAATCTTCCATAGTACAGATATTACACGGTTCATGGAAAGTTTGATAAAGCCCAGAGTAACTGAAAGATACCAGCTGCTATCCACTTTTTCGTTTCTTACTTTCGTTTCTTCGTTATAATTTTTTCATTTTAAATACTTTTTACCTATACAATAGACGGAGGTGCGTCAGTCTTTTCACACGTTTTGAATAATCTTTTTCGAACAATGAGCTATTGTGTCTCGATGGTTTCATAGTTGTCACGAGGTCCAAGGAACGTAAGACGTCTAGTCGCGTGACCAATAACGGAATATTACTGAACAAAATCAGATTGTCTCAAGACAGATGCTTCGTCACGTTTGTAAAAGAAATTGGATCATGAACCATCTTTCATTGAGTTGCATGCACTTTTTAATTCAATCGAGGCCTGTCAGTAGCGGAACTCACTGCGTTCTTGTAATTCTCCAAATTACAAACACGTGCTACTTGTCGTGAACACTTTGCTTCGCGTCGTGTTTGTTCTCTGATGCATTGATAGTCTAGTTAGTTATTATTGTATACATATGTATATGTATGGACTAGGTTTTCGTGGAACATGAGAAATAAGG